>CM059427.1:119874834-120387949 GCA_030390025.1 Squalus acanthias | reverse complement strand
CATCGCCACCGCTCCCAACCCCCCGCCAAATCGCCAACACTCCCGACCCCCCTCTCCCATCGCCACCGCTCCTGATCTCTAATCCCCCCTGGCCCTGACCTCCAATCGCCCTCGCTCTGCCAAGGCCCTGACCCCCAATCTCCCACGCACCCGTTTACGAACCGTGATCTCCCTCCTCTAGTTACTCCGACCTGATCTCGACCCCTGGCTTGATCCCACAGCCCTGACCCGACCAGCGACCCTTCGCCGCCCCCTCCATCCACGACCTGACCCCCAGACCCACTTATCTGAAGGCCATTGTGACGCTAGCAGCGGCATGACTTTTCTTCACACATCATCCAGTCTTCGCTGACTGTTACACCGAGCCGGCTCTAATACAGTGAGGTCCCAGGCCCAATATCTCGGGAGCCACGGATTCACTACTCTGGTGGCCCCCGGGTGCCCAAAAATGGGCACTCCTGAATTTCTAGGCCATTCTGTTTTAGTGATGTTGGTTGAAGGCAGGACACTGGGGAGAACTCCCCTGCTCTTCGAATAGTGCCATAGGATCTTTTACATCCACCTGAGAGCAAACGGGTCCTCAGTTTAACGTCTCATCCAAAAGACGGCACCTCCGACAGCGCAGCACTCCCTCGGTACTGCACTGAAGTGTCAGCCTGGTTTTCCTGCTCAGGTCTCTGGAGTGGGACTTGAACCCACGACCTTCTGATTTAGAGGTGAGAGTGCTACCACTGAGCAACAACTGACTAATTGGTATTCGAGTTTTAACCTCTTCTTTTTAATAGTGTGTTTCAGCTGGTGAATCTGATAGACTCCAGGTTGCCACAGTCAGGAAACGAAAAAATCGAGCTTGCTATGCTAAGCTTCTTTGACCAGTTTCGTAAAACTTACATCGGTGACCAGCTTCACAGATCCTCAAAGGTAGGCTGTTGGCTTCTGGTAGCAGTAGGAATGCTTTACAGAATGCGGAGAGTCTGAAATGCTCAACACGGAATGTAAGAAATCACTTCTACCCCACATGATTCAGGAATGATGTCGCTGTTATAGATACCGGGCAATGGCTCCAACTGTGTGTCGCATCGCTTCAACTTTGCAATGGGGAAGCTAGATCAGTACATGAGGGAGAAAGGAACAGAAGGATATATTAGGGTGAGATGAAGTAAGGTGGGAGGTGGCTCGTGAGGAGCATAAACACAGGCATAGACCTGTTGAGACGAATGGCCTGTATCTATGCTATAAATTCTGTGCAATTCTTTTATCTCTTGTTTCCTCCTGCCGATTTTCTCCTTGAATTTGACTCCCCTCCTTCCCCGATGGTATTGAGTCTTTTTCGGGAATGGTTCCACAGATGCTGTTGGTCATCTGGTCCCTCTCACATGTGGCCATTATTAACATGGGCCCAGACAGGAAGTCTTGGCAGGCTGTTCTTTCATAAGAACATAAGAAATAGCAGCAGGAGTCGGCCATTCGGCCCTTCGAGTCTGCTCCGCCATTCAATGAGATCATGGCTGATCTTCTGCCTCAATTCCATTCACCGGCCCTATCGCCATATCCCTTGATGCCCTTACTAGTCAGAAATCTATCGACTTCTGTTTTGAATATACCCAATGACTGAGCCTCCACAGCCCTCTGGGGTAGAGAATTCCAGAGATTCACCACCTCTGTGTGAAGAAATTTCTTCTCATCTCAGTCCTGAATGGCCTACCATTTATCCTGAGGCTGTGGCCCCTAGTTCTAGACTCCCCAGCCAAGGGAAACATTCTCCCAGTACCCACCCTATTTTGTATGCTTCAATGAGATCCCCTCTCATTCTTCTGAATTCAAGAGAATACAGGCCTAGTTTACTCAATCTCTTCTCATACAACAGTCCCGCCATCCCAGGAATCAATCTCGTGAACCTTCGTTGCATTCCTTCTATGGCAAGTATATCCTTCCTTCGGTAAGGAGACCAAAATTGTACACAGAACTCCAGGTGTGGTCTCACCAAGGCCCTATATAATTGGAGTAAGACTTCTTTACTCCTGTACTCAAATCCTCTTGTAATGAAGGCCAGCATACCATTTGCCTTCCTAATGGCTTGCTGCACCTGCACATTCACTTTCAGTGACTTATGTACAAGGACACCCAGGTCCCTTTGAGCATCTGCATTCCCCAATCTTTCACCATTTAGGAAATTTTCTGCCTTTCTGTTTTTTCTACCAAAGTGGATAACTTCACATTTATTCACATTATATTCCATCTGCCATGTTCTCGCCCACTCACTGAGCCTGTCGAGATCCCCTTGAAGCCTCTTCACATCCTCTTCGCAACTGACACTGCCACCTAGCTTTGTGTCATCAGCAAATTTGGAAATGTTACATTTAGTCCCCTCATCCAAATCATTGATATAGATTGTGAATAGCTGGGGCCCAAGCACCGATCCTTGCGGTACCCCACTAGTCACAGCCTGCCATCCTGAAAAAGACCCGTTTATCCCTACTCTTTGTTTTCTGTCTGTTAACCAATTCTCAATCCATGCGAGTATATTCCATGTGCCCTAATTTTGTTCACCAACCTTTTGTGTGGGACCTTATCAAAGGCCTTCTGAAAATCCAGATACACCACATCTACCGGTTCCCCTTTGTCTACTCCACTAGTTACATCCTCAAAGAAGTTCAATAGGTTTGTCAAACAGGACTTCCCTTTCATATATCCATGTTGACTCTGCCCAATCTTACTATTAGTTTCTAAGTGCCCAGTTCTTGCATCCTTTATAATAGATTCCAGCATTTTCCCAACTACTGATGTGAGGCTAACAGGTCTGTAGTTCCCCGTTTTCTCTCTCCCTCCTTTCTTAAATAGCGGGGTTACATTTGCTATCCTCCAATCTGCAGGAACCGTTCCAGAATCTATAGAATTTTGGAAGATGACAACCAATGCGCCCACTATCCCAATGGCCACCTCTTTCAAAACCCTAGGATGTAGGTCATCCGGTCCTTGGGATTTATCGACTTTTAGTCCCATTAATTTTGCTAGTACTGTTTTTTTTACTAATAATAATTTCTTTAAGTTCCTCATTCTCACCATACCCTTGGTTTTCTCGTATTTCTGGGAGGTTTTTTATGTCTTCCTCTGTGAAGACAGAAACAAAGTACTTATTTAATTTCTCTGCCATTTCCTCATTCCCCATTATAAATTCTCCCGTCTCTGACTGTAAAGGACCTACATTTACCTTCGCCAGTCTTTTCCTTTTCACATACCTATAGAAGCTTTTACAATCCGTTTTTATATTTTTTGCTAGTTTGTGCTCATATTCCATTTTCCCTTTCTTTATCAATTTCTTGGTCCCCCTTTGCTGATTTCTAAAAAGATCCCAATCCTCAGGTTGACCGCTTTTTCTGGCAACTTTATAAGCTTCCTCCTTTGACTTAATACTAGCTTTAATTTCTTTTGTTAGCCATGGTTGGATCACTTTTCCTTTTGGGTTTTTATGCCCTAGAGGAATATATGTTTGTTGCAAATTATGCATTATTTCCTTGAATGTTAGTCATTGTATGTCCACCTTCATACCTTTTAGTGTAGTCTCCCAATCTACCGTGGCCAACTTGTCCCTCATACCCTTGTAGTTTCCTCTGTTTAGATTGAAGCCCTTAGTTTCAGATTGAACTACATCACTCTCAAACTTAATATAAAATTCAATCATATTATGGTCACTTGTCCCTAAAGGCCCCTTTACCACAAGATTATTGATTAGCCCTTTCTCATTACACAGTACCAGATCCAGAATAGCCTGTTCCCTGATTGGTTGCTCCACATACTGATCCAGGAAACCATCTCGCATGCATTCCAAGAATTCGTCCTCCATACCATTAGTGGTAATTTGATTTGCCCAGTCAATATGTAGATTAAAGTCCCCCATGATTACTGCACTTCTAATCTCTTGATTGATACTATGCCCTACATTACCACTACTGTTTGGTAGCCTATACGCAACTCCCACCAATGTTTTCCGCCCTTTGCTGTTTCTTAGCTCCACCCAAACTGATTCCAGTTCTACATCACGATCTGCCAAGCCAAGATCTTTTATCTCTACCGTACCGATCTCATCCCTTATTAACAGCGCTACGCCACCTCCTTTTCCTTTTTGTCTGTCCTTCCTAAATGTTGAGTACCTGGAACATTCAGTTCCCAGCTTTGGTTACCCTGCAACCAATTCTCTGTAATGGCAATTACATCATACCCATTTACTTCTATTAGTGCCATTAATTCATCCACCTTTTTGCGAATGCTACGTGCATTTAGATAAAGTGCCTTCAACTTTGCCTGTTTAATATTTTTCTGCACTTTGACCCTCTTTACTGTTGGCCTTTGTTTCTGCTCCCTACTAGTTTTGCTGACTACTTTTCTAACTTGCACTTCCAGCTTTGTTTCTCTCTGTTCTGGGCCCACACTTAGGTTCCCAGCCCCCTGACAAACTAGTTTAAATCCTTCCCAACAGCACTAGCAAACCCCCTGCGAGGATATTGGTGCCGGTTCTGCCAAGGTGTAACCCGTCCAGCTTGTACAGGTCCCACCTTCCCCAGAATCGGTCCCAATGCCTCAGGAATTTAAATCCCTCCCTCCTACACCATCTCTCCAGCCACGCATTCATCTGGTCTATTCTCCTATTTCTGCTCTCGCTAGCACGTGGCACTGGGAGTAATCCTGAGATTACTACCTTTGAGGTCCTGCTTTTTAATTTATTTCCTAGCTCCCTATATTCTGCTTGCAGGACCTCGTCCCTCTTTCTACCTATGTCGTTGGTACCGATATGAATCACGACCTCTGGCTGTTCACCGTCCCCCTTCAGAATATCCTGCAGCCGCTCAGTGACATCCTTGACCCTGACACCAGGGAGGCAACATACCATCCTGAAGTCACGTCTGCGGCCACAGAAACGTCTATCTGTTCCCCTTACGATAGAATCCGCTATCACTATTGCTCTCCCACTCTTTTTCCTCCCCTCCTGTGCAGCTGAGCCACTCGTAGTGCCACGGACTTGGCTCTTGCTGCATTCCCCTGAGAAACCATCTCCCCCAGCAGTATCCAAAACGGAAAATCTGTTGGAGAGGGAGATGGACCCAGGGGACTCCTGCACTACCTTCCTAGTTCTTTTACTCTGTATGGCGGTCACCCATTCCCTTTCTGCCTGTGCACTCTTTACCTGCGGTGTGACCACCTCGTTAACCGTGCTATCCACGAAGATCTTAGCCTCGCGGATGCTCCACAGTGACTCCAGCTGCAGCTCCAGCTCCGAAACGCGGATTTCGAGTAGCTGCAGCTGGAGACACTTCCTGCACACGTGTTCGCCCTGGACACCGAAAGTGTCCCTGACTTCCCACATAGCACAGAAGGAGCACTCCACGCTGCCGAGCTGCCCTGCCATGTCCTACCCTTAATTTACTCCCTTTATTTCCTCTAAATTAAAGAATATTAAATACACTAGGGACCTTACTTCACTTTACACACTACTTACTCTGAACTAGAGACCTTACTTTTACTTTAACGACTGAACCGTAGACATACTCACCAGGTCCTACTTACCAATCAGCTCCTTCCCTGGTTGTGACGTCACTTTCATGGGAGCATCCTGTACTCACTCAACTTCCATGTGGCTGGACTTCCAGCAGGAGCTGCTTGGTCGGACCAGGAGCAAGCGCCTTAGCTGTGTTTCCTTTCTTTCCCTCCCTTCCCACCTGCCTTCTGCCCTAGCCCAGGGGCACTGAGACAAATTGTAACACTCCTACTGCTCACTTAACTTGGTACAAACCGGGGATCGATCCTGGGATTCTGATCGTTTCCGTATGGCTCAGCTGGATATCACTGGATATCATTGGGAGAGTTATCTTTAACCTTTTTAATAATGAAGACCCACCTGTCCTATTGATTTCTCCACTAGGTGTGGAGCTCATTGTGAGCATGCTTGCAGGCATGGATAGCACTCCACTATTCCTGCACATGGAGTGATACGGATGTGGCATGTAAATCAGTACTGCTGACTCTGTTACTTCAAGTACCATAGCATATCAGCTTCAGGCATCTTTCGAAGGGTTCATATTCTGGTCTAGTCTCACACATGACCATGTCAACCCTGGGTGAGGAGGATAACATCGAGCATACAGCTAGACTGAGAACTACCAACTTGGGAATCAGATTTAGTTACCCTTGTGCATAATATTTAAGTTGTTTGCAGTTCATGTGCTTTTAAAAAGGGGGAAGGAAAGTGTTGCAAATTATCACTTACCCTCATATGCTCCCCTTTATTGTTAGTCCCGGATGGTGTCTTCAATAACAATTAAGAAATCTGGAGTGAGTTTCGGTGATGTCACGGGGTGTTACCGGAGAACTGAGTGTGATTCTTTCTTGTGACATGTTAATCACACTGTCTCTGGTGTTTTTTAGCAGCTCAACAGCTGATTGTCAACACAGCTTCAATGCCTTAGACAGGCAAGATTCACACTCCCTTACCCCTAATAGAAGACATCACAGTAACATCCAAAGTTAAATAATGACACCGCGCACTCCCACCTCACCTCTATTACTCTGTAAAAAAAACTATGTGAAAACTAATAATGATTAGGCACAAAGTCTAACCCTTGATATATTTATGGGGGGATTACCTGTTGTCTTTCCCCTTGAGATATTTTATGGGCTTTAATAAAAAATTATAGCACGTGAGCAATTATTATTTTCTCCTTCTGCATTCATATTTGAAGGAGATAGGAAGGAATTCCTTCCTTGTCATTTTCTAGTGCTGTACTCTGGCGTTACTCGTTGTAGTTGGCTTGGTTTGCAGGCAGATTCCAGTGTGAGCTGAGCTGGGTAATAGAAGTCAGCCGTCGAAAGCAGTGCCATGTCACTATGCGATTGTACTATAACTCTGTGCTCGGGTCACTGTGTCTCGCTCAACTCATGTATGTAAAATAAAACACCAACTCTCTACTCCGAGAAAGAAATTGACCACTTCACGAACGTTTACTATGTCGATAACCAGAGGATACAGATTTAAGATAATTGGCAAGAGAACCAGAGGGGCAATGAGGAGAAATAAGTTTACACAATAAGTTTCTGTGATCTGGAAAGCACTGCCAAAAGGATGGTGGAAGCAGATTCAACAGTAACTTATAAAACTGAATTTGATATGTACTTGAAAAGGAAAAAATTGCAGGGCTATGGAGAAAGAGCAGGGGAGTGGGACTAATTGGATAGCTCTTTCGAAGAGCTGGTGCAGGCATGATGGGCCAAATGACCTCCTCCTGTACTATGATTCTATAGCAGTTCTATTGCCGATAGCAGTAAACTTCAGAAACTGGCTTTTTCTAGATACAAAGTGACAGTGAAACTGTCTGATAAGGCAGTAAGTAAATGTATAAAGTTATTCCTTTCTTTTAATCTTCATGCAAAAATTTACATTAGTACGGCAAACTTGTTCAATTACAATATTTACTGGGACTATTTTTAACTAGAATTTATTGGGATGCAGTTCAAAAATATTCCTATTTCAAATTCGCAAAAGCTCAGGGAAGTCTCGATTGCTGCAGTAACTGTTCTACATGCAGGAGAGTTGAGGCACAGAGTGGCTATTGATGGCTAAAAACTAAGGCTCTATTTGCTGTATTTTCTTATAAGGAGGAATAGAAATTGAATGGCAATTCAAGTTCATTCCCAACTCTCTGAAATGCAGAATATCAGGCCCAGCTGTAATGCGGAAGGCTTGTGTACTCGAGTTAACTGCTCCCCTACCCAAGCTGTCCCATTATAGCTGTGACACTGGCATCTACACAATAATGTGGAAGATTGCCGAGGTATGTCCTATCTGAAAAAAAATCATAAGTGATGTGGGCAGGCTGCTCAACCAAAGTAGAGGAACCCAACCACACCCGATCCTGTCCACGGCCAAAGACCATACACATGCGTCACTGGATGGTAATGAAGTGTGAAACCTCTGGCTACTTTTTTTCCTTTTTTAACCCCTTCTTTCCTAGCTCAAGGATACTGAGGTCAGGTGCAGCCCCCCCCCCCCCCCCCCGCCGCACTCTCGACCCATCACATACTAGGAATAAAACATGGGATCTCCATAGTCTGTATGGTTCCTTATCACTGGTCCATTGGACAGTGCAAAACTGAATTAAAGGTTAGAAACTCTTTTTGTTTGTTTAAAAATGTGCAGCACTGATATAAAAAAAAATGGTTTGTGATTGAAATGTAACAACAGTTTTTAGGACTGCACTGGTGCTAGATCCAAAACTGGTTTGTATCGACTATTTTTCAAATACATTTCTGCTGTAGAGTTAAAAGATTTCAGTAGCTGACTACAGGTTTGTCACTGGAAATGGTAAGGCAAGAACAATTCACAAAAATCACGAAGATAAGCACTGATGATAGAGCCCATTCAGCCTATCTAGCTTATCCTCCTCTCCCATCACAGTATCTAACTGACTAGAGTTTTTGTCTCTATTAACCTACTCAGAAAGCCATTCCACTTAGTATCTTATATTCTTGTATTAGTCTCAGCATTTTTCTCTTAAGTATTAACTTGGTATTGGTTCCTTCTGTAACAGTATTTAAATAGTTAATAACCAGCTTCACTCACAGAAATCATATCCCACCTTAACTCTGCACATTGCTGCAACTCCTGTTCGGTTGGTCACTGACCAAAATGCTTGGGAAAGGAACCAAATCATTCAATTCAAATACAAACATGTGTGATCTGTGCAGAGTCAATCTCCACCACTTAACATACCAACGTTTAAATTGGATAGTTTCATAAATCGGCCAGAAAGCAAGAACAATTACCATTTGTATTCATGCCAATTTCAAAGTTGCTGCTTACAGTGTATGAAATGCTAGATGCAGAAAGGATGTTCCCGATGGCGGGGGAGTCCAGAACCAGAGGTCACAGTCTAAGGATAAGGGGTAAGCCATTTAGGACTGAGATGAGGAATTTCTTCACCCAGAGAGTGGTGAACCTGTGGAATTCTCTACCACAGAAGGCAGTTGAGGTCAATTCATTAAATATATTCAAGAAGGAGATAGCTATATTTCTTAAGGCTACAGGGATATGGGGAGAAAGCAGGGACAGGGTACTGAATTTGGATGATCAGCCATGATCTCATTAAATGGCGGAGCAGGCTCGAGGGGCCGAATGGCCTACTCCTGCTCCTATCATCTATGCTTCTATGTATTAAGCGCTCCGTGTATTTTGGGCAGAAGCAGCTGTGCTTGCTCACTAGTTCGCACCTTGTTAAGGTGCACTGAATGGGAGAACAAACATAAGTAAATAGCAAATAAAAACAGAAAATGCTGGGAATACTCAACAGGTCAGGCAGCATCTGAGGAGAAACGGAGTTAACATTTCAGGTCGATGACCTTTCGTCAGAACAGTTCTGACGAAAGGTCATCGACCTGAAACCTTAACTCCATTTCTCTTGCGGAGGATTGTTCCAAACTTCATCAAATCACCCTTAACCACCTAAATTCCAGGGAATACAACTCTAGTTTGTGTAATAACAACAGAAAATGCTGGAAATACTCAGCAGGCCAGGCAGTATCCGTGGAGAGAGAAACAGAGTTAACGTTTCAGGTCTGGGACCCTTCGTCAGAACTGGAAAAAGTTAGGGATGTAACAGGTTTTAAGCAGGTGCAGAGGCAGGGAAAGGGGGAGGGGAGGAAGGAACAAAAGGGACAGTCTGTGCTAGGATGGAAGGCAGAAGAGATTAATGTTGCAAATGGGGATGGCAGAATAATCAACAGCTGCCGCCTGAAAAAATAGGGGCAGAGGTTATAGTCTGAAATTGTTGAACTCAGTGTTGAGTCCAGAAGGCTGTAAAGTGCCTAATCGAAAGATGAGATGCTGTTCCTTGAGCTTACGTTGAGCTTCATTGGAACAATGTAAGAGGCCGAGGTCAGAGTGGGAGTGGAGCGGAGAATTAAAGTGACAGGCGACTGGAAGCTTGGGGTCACCCTTACGGACTGAATGGAGGTGTTCCGCAAAGCGGTCACCCAATCTGCGTTTGGTCTCCCCAATGTAGAGGAGACCGCATCGTGAGCAGCGAATACAGTATACTAAATTGCAGGAAGTACAAGTAAATCGCTGTTTCACCTGGAAGGGGTGTTTGGGGCCCTGGACAGTGGGAAGGGGGGAGGTATAAGGGCTTGTGTTGCATCTCCTGCGCTTGCACGCGAAGGTGCCGTGGGGAGGGGAGGGGCTGTTGGGGGTGATTGAGGAATGGACCAGTGTGTTGCGGAGGGAGCGGTCCCTTCGGAATGCTGAAAGGGGAGGCGAGGGGAAGATGTGTTTGGTGGTGGGATCACACTGGAGGTGGCGTAAATGGCGGAGGATGATCCGTTGAATGTGGAGGCTGGTGGGGTGAAAGGTGAGGACAAGGGGAACCCTATCGTGGTTCTGGGAGGGAGAAGGGGTGAGAGCAGAAGTGCGGGAAATGGAACGGACACGGTCGAGGGCCATGCCAACCATGGTAGAGGGGAATCCTCGGTTGAGGAAAAAGGAAGACATATCGGAAGTACTAGTATGGAAGGTGGCACCGTCAGAGCAGATGCGGCGGAGACGGAGAAACTGGGAGAATGGAATAGAGTCCTTACAGGAAGCGGGGTGGGAGGAAGTGTAGTCCAGGTAGCTGTGGGAGTCAGTGGGCTTGTAGTGAATGTTTGTCGATAGCCTGTTGCCAGAAATGGAGACAGAGAAGTCAAGGAAGGGAAGAGTCGGAGATGGGCCATGTGAAGGTGAGGGAAGGGTGAAAATTGGAAGCAAAGTGAATGAAATTTTCTAGTTCAGGGCGAGAGCAGGAAACGGCACCCATACAGTCATCATTGTACCGGAAAAAGAGATGAGGGAGGGGACCTGAGTAGGACTGGAACAAAGAATGTTCCACATATCCCACGAAAAGACAGGCATAGCTCGGGCCCGTGCGGAATCCCATAGCAACACCTTTAATTTGGAGGAAGTGAGTGGAGTCAAACACCCCTTCCAGGTGAAACAGCGATTTACTTGTACTTCTTGCAATTTAATATACTGTATTCGCTGCTCACGATGCGGTCTCCTCTACATTGAGGAGACCAAACGCAGATTGGGTGACCGCTTTGCGGAACACCTCCGTTCAGTCCGTAAGGGTGACCCCGAGCTTCCGGTTGCTTGTCACTTTAATTCTCCGCTCCACTCCCACTCTGACCTCTCTGTCCTCGGCCTCTTGCACTGTTCCAATGAAGCTCAACGTAAGCTCGAGCAACGGCACCTCATCTTTCGATTAGGCACTTTACAGCGTTCTGGACTCAACGTTGAGTTCAACAATTTCAGACTATAACCCCTGCCCCTAATTTTTCAGGCGGCAGCTGTTGATTATTCTGCAATCCCCATTTGCAACCAATCTCTTCTGCCTTCCATCCTAGCACAGACTGTCCCTTTTGTTCCTTCCTCCCCTCCCCCTTTCCCTGCCTCTGCACCTGCTTAAAACCTGTTACATCCCTAACTTTTTCCAGTTCTGACGAAGGGTCCCAGACCTGAAACGTTAACTCTGTTTCTCTCTCTCCACGGATGCTGCCTGGCCTGCTGAGTATTTCCAGCATTTTCTGTTGTTATTTCAGATTTCCAGCATCGGCAATATTTTGCTATTGTCTCGTTTGTGTAATCTCTCCTCGTAATTTAACCCTTGGAGTCCAAGTATCATTCTGGTAAACCTACGCTGCACGCCCTCCAAGGCTAATATATCCTTCCGAAGGTATGGTGCCCAGAACTATACACAGTACTCCAGGTGTGGTCTAACCAGGGTTTTGTACAGCTGCAGCATAACTTCTACCCCCTTGTATTCTAGTCCTCTAGATATAAAGGCCAACATTCCATTAGCCTTTTTGATTATTTTTTTTACTGGTCCATGACATTTTAATGATATATGTACATCCCCCAAGTCTTTTTGGACCTCCACTGTTTCTAGCTTTTTACCATTTAGAAAGTACTCTGTTCTATCCTTTTTAGGTCCAAATTGGATGACCTCACGTTTGCCTTGAAATGCCCGATCAGCAACAGTGGTAGAAGCAGAGTCCATAATAGCTTTTAAAAGGGAAATGGATAAATATTTGAAAAAGAAAAAAATAAAGGGATATGGAGATAGGGTAGGGGATTGGGACTAAGTGGATAGCTCTTTCAAAGCAGGTGCGATAGGCCAAATGGCTGCCTCCTGTGCTGTAGCACTCTTTAGAGGATCAATGATTATCTCCCCCCTTTGGACTTCTGGGTAAAGGTGCAGCTTGTGTGACGCCAAACCAAACAGGTTCCAAAAGGTTCCAGGGTCATTACATAATCTCAACTATTGGGGCTCTAGAATAGGGCTTGTTTCCTTTGGGCTGGGTGCTCCTGATTGCTATCTAGAAATTGCTGCCAGAAAGTGCACGTGTGTGTGTGTGTGTGTGTATGTCAGGTTCTGACTAAGCTGCAATGCCCACATTTGTTGAATAGCTTGTCAGCATTTTCTAGACTCACATTAAAAAATGGGTAGTTGGGTGAGGTACAGGAGAGCTGCATGTGGCTGTGATATAACAAGACATGGCGCCGTCAGTAGAGGAGGCGAGAAAATGAAGGAATGTGGTGCAATCAGTGTGAGTACTAAGTGATAGTTCACAGTGATCACTGGGGAAATGTCATAGTCCTTATATGACACTGCATGATAAACTCACTGCTGCAGTAATATTGTTAGTCAACAGATATCTGGTTATTAATAATTGTCTGTGTTCACAACCTTTCAAAATGCATCTATCTATATCTCTTAATACGTGACATATTAGCAATGAAATTAAACAGATTTGATGTTGCGCTTTAATGATACACAGCAAGCTCACAGGAAGACTATTGATTGTGATGCTGTGTGACATAACAAATTTAACACTCAGCACAGAATTGCAGTAAATGAGCGACAGGTCTCAGCAGTCGTGGAGAATTTACTTGTGATGCCAGTCTCCTAAAACAGAGCAACATCGCAGGGAAGCTGTCTAGTGCTGAAATTTGAGTTTGCAGTTTCACGATAACTAAACCTAGCTGCCCCCGGTGACCTAGTGGGTAAAGTCACAGATTGATGTAGCCCTTAAGGTAAATAGATCTGAAGCCCCTAGGTTTGATTCCCAGCTAATGCTGATCTCAGCTGGGGCAATAAGGGAGATACTACAATTTGCCTCGGACTGCTGGGACTTGGGAAGGGAAAAATCAGGCAGGATGCCTACTCATGCTCCAAAGTACGAGTACATGAGGACAGGATCAGGCTGGGCTCTGATGCCTCCCACAGTCAGCAAGACTGAACAGTCCAAGTTTCTCAGTCTTCCCTCATATCTCTTCTTCTTAGGCAGTCCCTCGGAACCGAGGATGACTTGCTTCCACATTAAAAATGAGTTCGCAGGTGACTGATGAGTCCAATGCGGGACCTACAGTCTCTGTCACAGGTGGGGCAGACGGTGGTTGAAGGGGCAGGTGGGTGGGGTGCTTGGGTTGACGTGCGCTCCTTGCGCTTGGCTTCCGCTTGCTCCCGGCGAAGAGACTCGAGGTGTTCGGCGCCTTCCTGGATGCTTCTCCTCCAGTTTGTGCGGTCTTGGGCCAGGGATTCCCAGGTGTCGGTGGAGATGTTACACTTTTTCAAGGAGGCTTTGAGGGTGTCCTTGAAGCGTTTCCTCTGCCCACCTGGGGCTCTCTTGCCGTGCCGGAGCTCCGAATAGAGCGCTTGTTTTGGGAGTCTCGTATCGGGCATGCGGACAATATGACCCGTCCATCGGAGCTGATCGAGCGTGGTCAAAGCTTCGATGCTGGGGATGTTGGCCTGAGCAAGAACACTGACGTTGGTGCGCCTATCCTGCCAATGGATTTGCAGGATCTTGCGGAGGCAGTGTTGGTGGTACCTCTCCAGTGCTTTGAGGTGCCTGCTGTACATGGTCCATGTCTCTGAGGCATACAGGAGGGCGGGTATCACTGCTGTACTTGCTGCAATGCTCCATCTCACCCTCAGTAAGCTCCCCGCTGGAGTGGAGCTAATTTACAGAACAAACGGGAAACTGTTCAACCTCCGTCGCCTCCAGTCCAGATCCAAGGTCGTCCCATCCTCTGTCATCGAATTACAGTATGCAGACGACGCTTGCGTCTGCGCTCACTCGGACGTCGAACTCCAAACCATCGTCAACACCTTCACCGAAGTATACGAGAGCATGGGCCTTACACTAAACATCTGTAAGACAAAGGTCCTCTACCAACCTGCCCCCCGATTATCAAAATCCACGACAAGGCCTTGGACAACGTGGACCACTTTCCATACCTCGGGAGCCTACTGTCAACAAGGGCAGACGTCGACGACGAAGTCCAACACTGCCTTCAGTGTGCGAGTGCAGCCTTCGGTCGCCTGAGGGAGAGAGTGTTTGAAGACCAGGACCTCAAGCCCGGCACTAAGCTCATGGTCCTCATATCTAAGTGCTCTGACGCAAGGGGTGAGTGAAGAGTGAGGTAGGTAGCAGATGGTTGCTAGCACCCGTAGAACTATATTCCAGCAACAGTCAAAGCCTTCTATGAGGGAGTGCAAAACTAACCTCCGTATTATAGAGAAGAAGCATCACAATTCCAAGCTTCTTTGCCTTTCCCCCACCAAATGGGCTAGGATGGTTACCAGGGAAGTGCATTGTGATATAATCAAAAACTTGCTGCAGATATGGAAGGAAAGCAGCTAGCTTATTACTTTGATTAAATCTGGATTGTTGCAGAAATCCGTGTACATTAAATCTGAATTGTTGCAGAAATCCATGTACATTAAAGCTGCACCAATCTACCTGTGCTTCTAATTAACATTAATGGCCTAGATTCAGAAGCTCAATGCAAAGTGATCAAACTCGCACAATGCCAAACTAAGGGGCAATTCAATCTGAGAAGGCAGCTCGGGAATTACTAAATGAGTTAGACAAAAGGTGTAAGAGGGTAGAACAATGACAAATAACACTTAAGAGGCATTGCACAAAGGAAGAAAAAAAAGGTGATAAAAGTACTTTGTGAATGTTTGTCAGAATAGTTTGTCAGAATAGTTAAGGGTGTACAATCACTGTGGAGCAGAGTCAACAAAACAAATTTCAATGCTGAACTAACTATATAGGCAAAACAGTAGAGTACAAGTGAGAGGAAGTCATGATCAGACTGTACAGAGTTCTGGCCAGACCACACCTTAACTACTGTGTCCAGTTCTGGTCACTGAGACACGAGAAAGACATTGAAGCGCTGCAGGCAGTTCAGAGAAAAGCTATGAGGCTAATCCCCAGTGTACAAGGACTGAGGTTTAAGGAAAGACTGAAAAAACTTGGTCCGCACACCTGAAACGTCGACATGTTCTCTCCACAGATGTTGCCTGACTTGCTGAGGGTCTTTAGCATAGAATCATAGATTTCCAGCAGCTGCAGTATTTTGCTGTTCAAAATTTGGGGGGTTAAATTGGTTAGCCCCCGAAAACGGGTGCTGGGATTGTGATGTGCAATTAAACCGCGCCCATTGAGTGGAATGCAGGCAGAACGCCAACTTCGTGCTGATTTCCACGTGCAGCCAGTGCTACCTGCGCTGTTCATTGGCTGCCACATCAGCAGGGGGCCCAATATCGTTACTAAATTGCACTACTTAAAGCTAGCCTGCACTACTTAAATCTAGCCTGCACCTCTTAAAGAGGAGGGACATTGTGGCTGGAGCAGGTGCTGAGAGTCGTTCTGCAACTGAACATGACCTGGGAAAGAGAGAAGAATGGCTGACCGTGGGAGAGAGCGGGCCCTCAGGTGTTCGGACGCTACACTGGAGGTCTTGGTGGAGGAGGTGGAAAGGAGGAGAGATGTCCTGTATCCTCCTCCCCACATCCCACTTCTCCCTCATCCATAACTCTCCTCTGACTTACTAGCTGCAGATGGTGTCAGACACAGAATGAGAAGGCAGTGGGAACAGATAGCCGTAGAGATTAATGTCAGGAGTGTAGCCTCAAGGATCTGGATGCAGTGCCGCAAGAAGTTCGATGACCTCGCGTGAGTGGTCAAGGTCAGTGAATGCATCTTCAAATGCCATAACCTACCGACTGCACCAATAGCCTCAGCTACAGCTCAAATCACCACTCCCCTATCACTCACCTACCACAATCTCTACCAATCAGGACTCATACCTAACATGCATATGCTTCACCTCACTTTCACAGACTTAGCACTGTTGCAAGCCTCACACTCACAGCTTACACACACTGGCAGCTATTCAACCATGATGGCCACATCGCCCAAACAGATTGCACGACACTCACTGACATACTTCCCTCTCTCTTGCAGGAGAAGGTGGCGCACAACTGAAGGCAGCAGGAACTAACCGGAGGGGAAGAGGTGCATCTGCATTGTCTAACCACCCTGCAGGAGACGGTGCTGGCCATACTGAGGCCATGGCCACCGCGCGGGGCTGAAACCATTGAAGAAGAGGATATCCTCGTACCTAATCCTCCTCCCCACATCCCACTTCTCCCTCATCCATAACTCTCCTCTGACTTACTAGCTGCAGATGGTGTCAGCATGCACTTCTTACTTTCTCCTCTCCCCTCACCACAACCCAGCCCTAGTCCCTTTTTCATTTCAGATATCCAAGAACTGCAACCTGCCCGGGCAGTGGTGGAAGAACAGTAAGGCAGTGAAGATGAAGGGACACGGTCGCTCAATTTCACAGTCTCAGCCACCAGCTTAGATACTGACACTGCGTGTAATTTAGGCATAGAGGCGGGATCTGCACATGCTGACACACCGGGCACAAATACACTGCAGCCAAGGCAGGGGGAAAGGAGAGCGAGGTCGCAGTCTAGTTCTGCTGCAGAGGACTCCAGTGGGTCAGGCCACAGAAAAAGGTTAACGGGTGTACACACCAAAATAGTTGGTGCATTGGGAAGCCTGCCAGAATGCCTGCGTTCAGTGTTAAGGAGCATGTCGGAGTCCAGCACCAACTTCACACAGGGCTTTGCGCAGAGCTTGGAGACCATCCTTTCCACCATTGAATGGATGGCCAACTGTATGAACACACTTGTGGAACCAACCATGATGCAGCATTTGATGGCGGATGCTTCAGCTTCCATTGCACCACAAGCAGCAGCCACCCAATGCTTCAGTGCTGCAATGGAAGCTCAGGCTGCTGCCATCAAGGCTCTGGATACCAGTGTTCAAAGGGGCTTCCAGGGTGTCACAACAGTCCAGCAATCTGTTCTCCAACAGATAATTAGGATTGCTGAAGCGCCCCCTCGGGGGAGTGGCAGTGGCTCCATGGAGCACAAACCTGCTGTCCTCTGTCAGGATGACAGCATTCGTGCTCACACACCTGCCACTCCACCAGTGACCTTGCTGTTGCCTGTTATCCAACCAGTCCAGACTGCTGCCGCCCATGCCGAGGTGGTGCAGTCTAAAGCCAGGCCTTCTAGGCCCAGAGCTGCTTGAGGTCATTCTCCAAGCCCATCTAGTCTCCTCCACTGAAAGTCAGCAACCTTCCACCAGCCATGCTGCAGCCACTGGGGTAGCAACTCGTAGGAGCACTAGGATAGGTAAAGGCACATGGAAGTCAGGCACTAAGGGAATACAAGGATGATTAATTAATTTTTGAATGCAATACGGCATGAATTAATTTATAAATTTGGATGGGAATGTGTATTTAGTGTTGGCTTTTATTTTTGCATTGTGGGCAAGAACACGATGTGATGGTAAGTGACAAAGCGACGGTAAGGAGTGTGGGACTATTGGTGAATTGGGGTTGAGGTTAGTTGTTCATGTACAGAAAGGGCCTGTCTTGGTTGCAGCCTCTCTTCCACCTCCTCCTCTTCCTCCTCCCTCTCTTCCTCCTCCCTCTCTTCCTCCTCCTCGTGCCCCTGCTCCTCAGCTTCTTGCCTGATAAATGGTGGCAACGGCTGTGCCCTCATGATGGCAAGGTTGTGCAGCATGCAGCATACCACCACAAATCTTGAGACCCGCTCAGCCGAGTACTGCAGGGCTCCTTCAGAGTGGTCCAGGCAGTGGAATTGTTGCTTCAGTACGCAAATTGTCTGCTCTATCCAATTTCTTGTGGCAGCATGGCACTCATTTTATGCCTGCTGCGCACATGTGCGTGGGTTGCAAACAAAAGTTATGAGCCATGTTGTCAGCGGATAGCCCTTGTCGCCCAGTAGCCACCCTTTGGTTTGCCGTGGTGGTTGAAATATAGCTGGCACAGATGACTGCCGCAGAATGAACGCATCGTGGCTGCTGCCAGGATACCGGGCATTGACCTGCATGATGCACTGTCTATGGTCACACACCAGCTGCACGTTGAGGGAGTGGAATCTCTTTCGGTTCAGGTACATGGCAGAGTTGACATGAGGCGCACGCAAAGCAGTGTGCGTGCAGTCAATGGCACCCTGCACGATTGGGAAGCCTTCAATCCTCTCAAACCCTTGTACTCACTCCGCCTGCTTCTCTCTGGCAAGAGGGAATGAAATTAAGTTATCTCTCTTTGCATAAAGAGCCTCAGTGACCTCCCTTATGTAGCAGTGCACTGTAAACTGAGATGTTGCACCAGTCTGGAAGGACCCAGACACATAAAAGTTCATAAGAACATAAGAAATAGGAGCAGGAGTAGGCCATTTAGCCCTTCGCGCCTGCTCCGCCATTCAATAAGATCATGGCTGATCTTCTACCTCATCTCCACTTTCCTGCACTATCCCCATATCCCTTGATTCTCTTAATATTCAAAAATCTATCGATCTCAGTCTTGAGTATGCTCAACGACTAAGCTTCCACAGCCCTCTGGGATAGAGAATTCCAAAGATTCACCACCCTCTGAGTGAAGAAATTTCTCCTCATCTCAGTCCTAAATGGCTGACCCCTTATTCTGAGACTGTGACCCCTAGTTCTAGACTCCCCAGCCAGGGGAAACATCCTCCCTGCATCTACCCTGTCAAGTCCTGTAATTGTTTCAATGAGATCACCTCTCATTCTTCTAAACTCTAGAGAATATAGGCCTAGTCTACTCAATCTCTCCTCATAGGACAACAGGGAATGGTAGCATAGTGGTAATGTCACTGGGCTAGTAATCCAGAGGCCGGGACTAATGATCCAGAGATGTGAGTTCAAATCCCAGCACGACAGCTGGGGAATTTAAATTCAGTTAAATAAATAATTAAATAAAAAGCTAGTATCAGTTATGAAACTATCGGATTGTCATAGGGAAGGAAATCTGCCGTCCTTACCTGCCCTCTGAAATGGCCCAGCAAGCCACTGACGCACCTCAACATTGACTTCGGACCCCATGAAGTCTCATAGCTTCAGGTCAAGCATGGGCAAGGAAACCTCCTGCTGATTACCACCTACTGCCCTCACTCAGCTGATGAATCAGTATTCCTCCATGTTGAACACCACTTGGAAGAAGCACTGAGGGTAGCAAGGGCACAGAATGTACTCTGGGTGGGAGACTTCAATTTCTATCACCGAGTGGCTCGGTAGCACCACTACTGACCGAGCTGGTCGAGTCCTGAAGGACATAGCTGCCAGACTGGGACTGCGACAGGTGGTGAGAGAACCAACACGAGGGAATAACGTACTTGACCTCATCCTCACCAATCTACCTGTCACAGATGCATCTGTCCATGACAGCATTGGTAACGGTGACCACCGCACAGTCATTGCGGAGACGAAGTCCCGTCTTCACACTGAGGACACCCTCCATCGTGTTGTGTGGCACTACCACTGTGCTAAATGGGATAGATTCAGAACAGATCTAGCAGCTCAAAACTGGGCATCCATGCAGAATTGTAATCCACAATCTGTAACCTCATGGCCCGGCATATCCCTCACTCTACCATTACCATCAAGCCAGGGGACCAAACCTGGTTCAATAAGGAGTGTAGAAGAGCATGCCAGGAGCAGCACCAGGCATACCTAAAAATGAGGTGCCAACCTGGGGAAGCTGCAACACAGGACTACATGCATGCTAAAAAGCGGAAGCAGCATCCTATAGACAGGACTAAGCGATCCCACAATAAACGGATCAGATCAAAGCTCTGCAGTCCTGCCACATCCAGTCGTGAATGGTGGTGGTTAGTTAAACAACTAACAGGAGGAGGAGGCTCCATGAATATTCCCCATCCTCAATGATGGTGGAGCCCAGCACGAGTGCAAAAGACAAGGCTGAAGCGTTTGCAACCATCTTCAGCCAGAAGTGCCGAGTGGATGATCCATATCGGCCTACTCCTGAGGTCCCCACCATCACAGAAGCCAGTCTTCAGCCAATTCGATTCACTCCACGTGATATCAAGAAACGGCTGAGCGCACTGGATACAGCAAAGGCTATGGGCCCCGACAACATTCCGGCTATCGTGCTGAAGACGTGCTCCAGAACTAACCGCGCCTCTAGCCAAGCTGTTCAGCACAGCTACATAACTGGCATCTATCCGACAATGTGGAAAACTGCCCAGGTATGTCCTGTCCACAAAAAGCAGGACCAATCCAACCCGGCCAATTACCACCCCATCAGTCTACTCTCAATCATCAGTAAAAGTGATGGAAGGTGTCGTCAACAGTGTTATCAAGCAGCACTTACTTGGCTCCCGACCTCATTACAGCCTTGGTCCAAACATGGATAAAGGAGCTGAATTGCAGAGGGTGAGGTAAGAGTGACTGCCCTTGACATCAAGGCAGCATTTGATTGAGTGTGGCATGAAGAATCCCTAGTAAAACTGAAGTCAATGGGAATCGGGGGGGGAATACTTTCCACTGGCTGAAGTCATACCTAGCACAAAGGAAGCTGGTTGTGGTGGTTGAAGGTCAATCATCACAGCCCCAGGACATCGCTGCAGGAGTTCCTCAGGGCAGTGTCCTAGGCCCATCGTCAGCTGCTTCATCAATGACCTTCCCTCCAACATAAGGTCAGAAGTGGGGATGTTCGCTGATGATTGCACAGTGTTCAGTGCCATTCACAACTTATCAGAAAATGAAGCAGTCCATGCCCACATGCAACAAGACCTGGACGACGTTCATGCTTGGGCTGATAAGTGGCAGGTAACTTTCGCACCACATAAGTGCCAAGCAATGACTATCTCCAACAAGCGAGAGTCTAACCACCGCCCCTTAACATTCAACGGCATTACCATCGCCAAATCCCCCACCATCAACATCCTGGGGTGTCACCGTTGACCAGAAACTTAACTGGACCAGCCACAAAAATAATGTGGCAACAAGAGCAGGTCAGAGGCTAGGTATTCTGTGGCGAGTGTCTCACCTCCTGACTCCCCAAACCCTTTCCACCATCTACAAGGCACAAGTAAGGAGTGTGATGGAATACTCTCCACTTGCCTGGATGAGTGCAGCTCCAACAACACTCAAGAAGCTTGACACCATCCAGGACAAAGCAGCCTGCTTGATAGGCATCCCATCCACCAACTTAAACATTCACTCTCTCCACCACCGGTGTACCGTGGCTACAGTGTGTACCACCTATAAGATGCACTGCAGCAACTCACCAAGGCTTCTTTGGCAGCACCTCCCAAATCCGCGACTTCTTCCACCTAGAAGAGCAAGGGCAGCAGGCGCATGGGAACGCCACCACCTCCAAGTTCCCCTCCAAGTCACACACCATCCTGTCTTAGAAGTATATCGCCGATACTTCATCGTCGCTGGGTCAAAATCGTGGAACTCCCTACCCAACACCAGTGTGGGAGTACCTTCACCACACGGACTGCTGCGGTTCAAGAAGGCGGCTCACCACCACCTTCTCCAGGGCAATTAGGGATGGGCAATAAATGCTGGCCTTGCCAGCGACACCCACATCCCATAAAAAACGACTTTTTTAAAAATCTCCCCATCCCAGGAACCAGTCTGGTGAACCTTCGTTGCACTCCCTCTATGGCAAATATATCCTTTCTTAGGTATGGAGACCAAAACTGTACACAATACTCTAGGTGTGGTCTCACCAGGGCCCTATATAATTGCAGTAAGACATCTTTACTCTTATACTCAAATCCTCTTGTAATAAAGGCCAACATAGCATTTGCTTTCCTAATTGCTTGCTGTACCTGCATGTTAACTTTCAGTGATTCGTGTACAAGGACACCCCGGTCCCTCTGAACACCAAAATATCCCAATCTCACTCCATTTAAAAAATACTCTGCTTTTCTATTTTTCCTACCAAAGTGGATAACTTCACATTTCTCCACATTATATTCCAGTTGCCATGTTCTTGCCCACTCACTTAGCCTGTCTATATCCCGTTGAAGCCTCCTTGCATCCTCCTCACAACTTACATTCCCACCCAGCTTTGTATCATCAGTAAACTTGGTCATATTACATTTGGTCCCCTCATCCAAATCATTGATGTAGATTTTGAATAGCTGAGGCCCAAACACTCATCCTTGCGGTGCCCCACTAGTTACAGCCTGCCAACCCGAAATTATCCGTTTATTCCTACTCGCTGTTTTCTGTCTGCTAACCAATCCGCAATCCATGCTAGTATATTACCCCCAATCCAATGAGCCCTAATTTTCTTTAAAAACCACTTGTGTGGCACCTTATCGAATGCCTTCTGAAAATCCAAATACATGACATTCACTGGTTCTCCCTTATCTATTCTGCTAGTTACAACCTCAAAAAACTCTTAACAGATTCGTCAAACACGATTTCCCTTTCATAAATCCGTGTTGACTCTACCCAATCCTATTATTATTTTCTAAGTGCCGTGTTACCACGTCCTTAATAATAGATTCTAGCATTTTCCTTACTACTGATGTCAGGCCAACTGGTCTGTAGTTCCCCGTTTTCTCTCTCCCTCCTTTCTTAAATAGTGGGGTTACATTTGCCACCTTCCAATCCACGGGAACTGTTCTAGAATATATGGAATTTTGGAAAATGACAACCAATGCATCCACTATCTCTATGGGCACCTCTTTCAAAACACTAGGATGTAGGCCATCAGGTCCAGGGGATTTATCAGCTTTCAGTCCCATTAATTTCTCCAGTACTTTTTTTTTTACTAATGCTAATTTCTTTCAGTTCCTCATTCTCGCTGGAGCCTTGGTTGTCCACTATTTCCGGAAAGTTTTTTGCGTCTTCTTCCGTGAAGACAGACACAAAGTATTTGTTTAATTTCTCTGCCATTTCCTTACTCCCCATTATAATTTCTCCTGCTCAGCCTGTAAAGGACCCACATTTACTTTCGCTTATCTTTTCGTTTTAACATAGCTATAGAAGCTTTTACAGTCTGTTTTTATGTCTCTCGCTAGTTTACTCTTATTCTATTTTCCCTTTCTTTATCAATTTCTTGGTCCTCCTTTGCTGAATTCTAAAATCCTCCCAATCCTCAGGCTTACTACTCTTTTTGGCAATATTATAAGCCTCTTCCTTTGATCTAACACTATCTTTAACTTCTCTTGTTAGCCACGGTTGGACCACTTTTCCTGTGGGGTTTTTGTGCCTTAAAGGAATGTATATTTGTTGTAAATTATGTATTAATTCTGTAAATGCTAGCCATTGCTTGTCTACCGTCATACCTTTTAAGGTAGTTTCCCAATCTACCTTGGCCAACTCGCCCCTCATACCTACGTAGTTTGCTTTGTTTAGATTTAAGAGCCTCGTTTCAGATTTAATTAAATCACTTTCAAACTCAGTATAAAATATTATGGTCACTCTTCCCTAAAGGCCCCTTTACTACAAGGTTATTAATGAACCCTTTCTCATTGCACAATACTAGATCTAAAATAGCCTGTTCCCCAGTTAGTTTCTCAACATACTGATCTAGAAAACTATCTTGCATACATTACATGAATTTATCCTCCACTCTATTACTGCAAATTTGGTTTGCCCCGTCTATATGTAGATTAAAGTCCCCCGTGATTCCATGCGCCTCTAATTTCTTGATTTATACTCTGCCCTACATTACAACTACTGTTTGGGGGCCTATAAACAACTCCCACCAATGTTTTCTGCCCCATGCTGTTTCTTAGCTTCACCCAAACTGATTCTACGTCTTGATTTTTGGAGCTAAGATCCTTTCTCTCTACTGTCTTTATCCCATCCTTTATTATCAGGGCTACCCCTCCTCCTTTTCCATTTTGCCTATCTCTTCTGAAAGTTAAGTATCCTGGAATATTTAGTTCCCAACCTTGACCACTTTGCAACCACGTCTCCGTTATGGCTATTAGATCAAGCCTGTTAATTTCTATCTGCGCTAATAAGTCATCTATTTTGTTGTGAATGCTTCGTGCATTCGGATACAGTGCCTTTAGCTTTGACTTATTTCTATTTTTCCTTGATGTCACCTTAGTCACTGATGCCTTATTACCTTTGTTACTCTCTCTGTCCCTTCCTGACCCACTCTGCTTATTTTAAATCCCCAGGGCCTGATAATCTGCATCCCAGAGTACTAAAAGAGGTAGCCATGGAAATAGTGGATGCATTGGTTGTCATCTTCCAAAATTCTATAGATTATGGAACAGTTCCTGCAGATTGGAGGGTGCCAAATGTAACCCCACTATTTAAAAAAGGAGGGAGAGAGAAAACAGGGAACTACAGACCGGTTAGCCTAACATCATTAGTAGGGAGAATGCTAGAGTCTTTTATAAAGGATGTGATAACAGGACACTTAGAAAATATCAACGGGATTAGACAAAGTCAACATGGATTTATGAAAGGGAAATCGTGTTTGACAAACCTACTGGAGTTTTTTGAGGATGTAACTGGTACAATAGATGAGGGAGAACCAGTGGATGTGATGTATTTGGATTTTCAGAAGGCCTTTGATAAAGTCCCACATAAGAGGTTAGTGTGCAAAATTAAAGCACATGGGATTGGGGGTAATATACTGGCATGGATTGAAAATTGGTTAACAGACAGGAAACAGAGATTAGGAATAAATGGGTAATTTTTCGGCGTGGTAGACGTTGACTAGTGGGGTACCTCAGGGATCAGTGCATGGGCCCCAGCTATTCACAATATATATCAATGATTTGGATGAGGGAACCAAATGTAATATTTTCAAGTTTGCTGACGACACGAAACTAGGTGGGATTGTGAGTTGTGAGGAGGATGCAAAGAGGCTTCAAGGCGATTTAGACAAGTTGAGTGAGTGGGCAAATACAGAAGTTATCCACTTCGGTAGGAAAAACAGAAAGGCAGAGTGACGTAATAAAGACTCACTACGCGCTTGAACATAAAGCAAGGCTTTAATCAACTTGTAACAAAACATGGAGGTCTAGTTAGCAGTCACTAGCTTCCTGTTTCCAGATTGTCTCTGCCCAAGGTGGGCCCATGCCTGAGTATTTATACTCCCTGGACGGCGCCCCAGCTGGCCGCCCAGTAGTACTTCCTGAGTTGTTACTTGCGATTTATGACATTGAGTATTATTTAAATGGTGATAGATTGGGAAATGTTGATGTACAGAGGGACCTGGGTGTCCTTGTACACCAGTCACTGAAAGCAAACATGCAGGTGCAGCAAGCAGTTAGGAAGGCAAATGGTATGTTGGCCTTCATTGCAAGAGGATTTGAGTACAGGAGCAAGGATGTTTTACTACAGTTATACAGGGCCTTGGTGAGACCACACCTGGAGTACTGTGTGCAGTTTTGGTCTCCTTACCTAAGAAAGGATATACTTGGCATAGAGGGAGTGCAGCGAAGGTTCACCAGACTGATTCCTGGGATGGCAGGACTGTCGTATGAGGAGAGAGTGGGTCGACTAGGCATGTATTCACTAGAGTTTAGAAGAATGAGAGGGGATCTCCTTGAAACGTATACAATTCTGACAGGGCTAGACAGACTGGATGCAGGAAGGATGTTTCCCCTGGCTGGGGGGTATAGAACGAGGGGTCACAGTCTCAGGATACGGGGTAGGACATTTAGGACTGAGATGAGGAGAAATTTCTTCACTCAGAGGGTGGTGAACCTGTGGAATTCTCTACCACAGAATGCTGTGGAGGCCAAGTCACTGAATATATTTAAGAAGGAGATAGATAGATTTCTAGACACAAAAGGCATCAAGGGGTATGGGGAGAGAGCGGGACTATGGTATTGAGATAGAGGATCAGCCATGATCATATTGAATGGCGGAGCAGGATCGAAGGGCCTTGTTTCTATGTTTACCCAAAACTCTACTCTGCTCTAGAGCCTTGACATTTTTCTCGCTGCTTTTAAATTTACTCTTTCCTGAATCGTCCCATCCCCCCTTCATTAGTCTAAAGCCCTGTCTACTGTCCTAGTTATTCGGTTCGCCAGGACACTGGTCCCAGCCCGGTTTAAGTGGAGCCCGTCCCAACGGAACAGCTCCCTCTTTCCCCAGTACTGGTGCCAGTGCCCCATGAACCAAAACCCCTTCCTCCCACACCACTCTTTGAGCCATGCATTTAAACCTCTAATCTGTTTGTCCCTATGCCAATTTGCGCGTGGCTCACGTAACAATCCAGAGATTATTACCTTTGAGGTTCTGCTTTTTAATTTGGATCCTAGCTCCTCAGACTCCCTCAACAGAACCTCATTCCTAATTCTACCTATGTTGTTGGTTCCTACGTAGACCACGACAACTGGATCCTCTCCCTCCCACTCCAAGTTCTTCTCCAGTCGCGAGGAGATGTCTTTAACCCTGGCAGGCAGTCAACACAACCTTCAGAACTCTCGGTTGCGGCTGCAGAGAACAGTATCTATCCCCCTGACTATTCTGTCCCCTACCACAACTACATTCCCTTTCACTACCCCCCACTTGAATGGCCTCCTGCACCTTGGTGCCATGGTGAGCTTGCTCATCTATCCTGCAGGCTTTTCCCTCATCCACACAGGCAGCAAGAACCTGTTGGACAAGGGCAAAGGCTGAGGCTCCTCCAGCACTGCACCTGGGGGTCCCCTTACCTGCCTGAGTTGCAGTCACACCCTCCTGTCCTTGACCACTAACCAGACCTGTACCACTACCTAACCTAAGTTAGGACTGCCTCCTGGATCAAAGTGTCCAGGTAACTCTCCCCTTCCCTGATGCCCGCAATGTCTGCACCTCAGACTCCAGCTCAAAAACTCTGAGCTGAATTTCCTCAAGATGCAGGCGCTTACTGCAAAAGTGGTTATCCGGGATCTCAATGCTCTCCACAAGCTCCCACATGCTGCAGTTGCAGCACACCACCTGCACTGCCATTCCTATAGGACCTTGTTTTATTTAATTAAATTAATTAAATTTGTAATTAGCTAACTTAGTTTACAGTGTAGTTTCTTGACTACTTACTTGATCTAGATTAAGTTAAGGGTGCTGAAATTAAATATCCACCTGTAACACAAAGCACTACAAGTAGTGTCGGCAATAAGCAGCAACTCCTTCTCCCTCTTCTCCGAATTCCCACTCTTTCCAAATTCTTAAATAAAACACTCTGTTCAAGTCTGCTCTATGCAGACCGCTCTGTGCTCTGCAGAAATGTTTACTTTTATACTCTAGGAGCCTCACCCAATTTACAAGTGTTTACTCAGCTCCCCTGCAACTGGTGATTAGCGCCTATTCATAGCCATGGTGACTTCCACAGCCACTGGCAATGCGGTCCTTGTCCTGCTCTGAGGTTGGAGCTGTGGTTGCAGCAGTTGGCAGATTTCAGTGACGACCTCCTTTGTGAAGCGCGGATGTCTCAAATAATGGTCGTCGCTGAAGTTCAGGTAGGAGAATTACTCCTTGGACACCCTGGGCAGATATGGCCTCCTGCTGAGAACCCTTCTCCCCTTCCTCCTCCCTCTTCTAGCAGCTTGTCCTGCTCTGCGAGCCCTCTGTCATTCTCCCAGTAATTCTCAATTTCAAGAGGAAGGGCTACTCGTGCACCCATGTCTGGGAGCAACTGGCTTGTGCAGAAGCCTTGAAGTCAGCAAAGAAGTACTTCAGCACCTGCCACACCACTCCCTGTAGACTAATGAAACTTGAAACAACTGTAGAAAGCACCCAAAATGTGCAGAATTGTAGCAACAGCCAGAAAAAATACATCAGCAACTCACCTGTAAGTAGTTGATGATCCCTTTAAATAGCGCTGGTGGAGGGTTCCTTCATGCTGCTTAACGTTGTGTTCAGCTGTGCGAGGTTAAGAGAGGGTGTAGGCTGCAGCTTGGAGGTCCAAAATGGCAGCGCTGGCGTCAAATTAGCGTTGCACCCTGATCAACGTCATGATCTGCCTGCTCTGCATGCTTCTGGCAGACGCTAAACCCTTTATCAATATGGCGTCCGGCGCATGTCGCATTAGAAGTGTACATGTGCACTGCAGACGCCATTTTGGAACCTTAAGGGGCGTTGTAACGCCCAAAAAACGGGCGCTACCAAACCCAGTTTTACCTCCTTGGTCTTTTTAGCCTAGAGAGGAGGTGACTGAGAGATGATCTTCTAAAGGTATATAATATAGTTAAAGGAATGGAAACAGTTGATCTGGGATACTAGTTATAACTAATATTACAAGGGGACAGCGATTCAAATGAATAAAAGACAAATGTAGGAATGATGTCAGGGAGTGCTTCTTCACACAAAAAGTGATCAAGTCGTAGAATGGACTCCAGGCACAAAATCCTGGAGTCCTTTAAGAAACAGTTGCGGGTGTGGGGACTGTCAGGTATTTCTAGAATGACCAAAACGTTTTCCTCATCTGTATCTGTCACCTGATCTTGTTTCAATTTGTTAATCGTTTAGTGATTATTAAACCAATGGACTCCTTTGGAAAAAATTCAAAATTATGAAAACATTAGCTTCAGTTTCTTAGCTGAAGGTGCAGTTGTTTTACAATGAAACCTTGTTCGGCAAAATGCCTCATTATATCAAGGGCCAGCCAATTAATGAAATTGATTAAGCCGTAAATTTAGGTCAGTATGTTGAGGTTGAAATTGCTGTATTCTTGACATTAATTCATGGTATGTCACAGAGCTTAATCTACAATAGTGCATTCTTCATTTAACTGGATTGTACATCTGACGCAAACTGACTTTGCAAAAGAAGCATTATTATGCCGAGACCAGTTCCTGTACCTAAACTGGAATGAATGCTTTTAGAAAGTGTAATTAAAACCCACCTGTGGATGGATAGAGATTATGTATTAGAGGTGTTAGTTTCTGTTGATCTCTGTTATTCTCTTTATGGACTAAATAAAAGGATAGGATTTTCACCATATACAAACAACTGTTTTGTTATAATACAATAATGTTTAGGAACAAGACAAGACCATCAGGCCAAGTAACTTATCCTTTTTTCAGACACCACCTCCCCATCTCTCACCAAGTGCCTCAATCCCTTCCCGCTCCAGAATCAGATCTAATTGTCTTTTGAACTAGTTTATACTGCTTGCATTGAAGTCTTACCCTGGTAGCTATTCTACTATATTACCCCTTGGGTGAAAAGTTCCATCTGACTTCCCTTCTTACTTCAGACTTACTCATTTTTAACTTCTGTCCCCTGCTATTTGAGCTTCTTAAGTGGTGATCAATTTATCTGAATTAATTTTGTTATCTCCCTAGTGATAAAAACTTCAGTGCGATCACTTTGAAGTCTCCTGTTTTCGAACAGTTATAAAGAAAGTCTTTAAAACTTTGGGGCCGTTTTCACTGGAACAAAGAAGGTTGGAGGATGGAATCTTAAGTTTTCAAAATTATGAAAGGTTTTGAGAAGCTAGTAAAAGATTGTTTCCAGTGGTGGTTGAATCGGTAACAAAGGGGCACAGACATCAGTGTACGTGGAGGTAACAGATGTAATACAACAGTCCAATGCAAGAGTTCAAAGTAACAGCCTTCTCCTTTGACAGAATTAACAGCTGTGTAATGTCAAATTCTATTAAGTTTTCTCAGAAAACATTACGATTATCACGAGAGGAATAAAGGGAGACATTTCTTCACACACAGGGCTAATAGAACATGGAATACTTTGTCGCAAGTGGCTTTTGAGGCAGATGCTATAATGTCATTTAAAATGGAATTTGACAAGTAGCTGAAAAGGAAGATTGCAAAAGGATACAGAGGAATGGCATAGAAATGAGGTTAGAGTAGATAACTTGAGCTGAGGAGCTAGCACCAGGTGCGATGGGACCAAATGGACTCATTCTGTGCTCTGATTTCTGTGATTTAAAGGCCCTTGACCTTAAGAGTATTGTATTGAGTTACATGTTAAGTGAACTGCAACATAGCAGTTTTTTCCTCAATGGAAATTAGTTAATTGTAAGTGGGTGTCTACCATAAATAAAATGGAAACCCACTTCCGTTTATATATGCATTAATTGTCCCTGTCCTCAGTGAATGCATGAAAAGCATAAATATACACTGAGTACAAGTCAGAAGCTGAATAAGGAGGAAGCGTTTGTGTAGAAGGATATTTCCCTGTCAGCACATGAACACTTAATTTTTTCTGTTGACTCAGTCATCAGTGTAAAGTTAGACTTCCTTATATAGCTGGGACTGTTGTGATCTGTGGATCAATCATGGAGACACTTATTATTATTCAAGTCTCCTGTCTTGGGATCAGCACTGATGGTTTTTTTGTTATAATCATGAGTAATCTTGAAATAATTGATTTGTTTTTTTAATTGTATTGTTTAGCCATGCAGCTTCAGTAAGGTAAAACTCACAAGCAACAAGTCAGTTTGGTCTTTCGCTTATTTTCCATTTCTAGGGTTAACACGAAAGTGAGTTGCTTGCACAATTATGTAAACATTAAAACTCCGGCAGTGATGCAGTAGCTTCTCCTTGGCAATAAACTTCATGTAGTCAGCACCCTTAGCTTGGAATACCATACAAACCAATAAGCTCATAATAATACATTATAAAAGGTTTAAAAATCCATTATTGGTAACAATTTAGAAGAAATAGAAAAAAAACAAATTCACTGGAAACTGGTTCAAATGAAAAGTCATAAAGGGAAGGACCCCTTGTGTAATCGTTATTGAAAGTATTTGAGATGCAAGAATATTTAGCAAAGCTGCTGCCTTTCCTGTCTTTGTGATTAATGGTACTTTCTATTTTTGAATAATTAGCCTTTGAAACTATAGCATTATATTATTCAATTATAGAAAGATTAGGAGCTACATACTGACAGTCAGTGCAAATTAGCAGGCATCTCCAAAATGTGCTGTGCTTTGGAAATTAGATATCATTTTTAATTCAACTTGGGCCAACTAGTAAATAAGATTAATCCCATAAATATTCAGCTGATTTTGAATAAGCAATTGATAGAAAGTAGATAAACATTGCTATAGGGGTAGATTAATTTGTCTGTAAAGAGGCAGTGATAAATGGTATTAATGTGCTGGTCACTGAAAGAGCGGAACCAATGGGGATTTGATAGGTTACTCACTCCAGCTACTGTCAGGTTGCATTTAGACTCGACCTTTCAAAAAAAAAAGCGCCGTCAGTGGATCATCTGAACACTGAAATATCAGAAAGAAATATCTTACAGCCAAGTGGATTCATTTATTTTTATTTATGTGTTTTATGCAACGTAGTTATATAAAAAAAGTACGACTGTTTTAATAACCTTGTTCTACCGCTGGGAATAAAATATATGCAGGATTATAATGTACCTAATGTTTTACTCTAGCCTGTAGGAAACGAAAAATGATTAAGTTGCTCAAGTTTTTAAGCATTTTTACAGTGGCTGTAGGGTGTATTACTTCACTACACCATCAGTTATGTTTAATTGCATGGAATGTTTTCAGGCCTTTTTTGCTACTAAGAATTTGGCCAATTGTAACGTTTACATAACACAGCTGCAAAGCGCCCTTAAATGTCCAGGGTTTTGAATGAAGTTGTATAAAAAAGTGCCTTTTGTTGAGTGACCTACCTTTATTGAGGTATTAGGAATACAGACTGTACAATGACACAGCATGGATTCTGTTTCCCATAGTTTAATAAGTTGTATGCCAGACTGCACTTAATTTGTTACAAGTTAGAAAACATACGGAAAGAAAACCATTCCCAGGATCTACAGAGGTTGGTGAGAGAAAACGCGCTCTATCTTGTGACGCCATGAGGATTTGAAGATCATTTATGAAGTCCTGTGAATATGGGCATGTAAGCAGGTTTCCAGGCTGTATTTACTAAAATGTTTTATGTTTCTGTTGAAAGCGAATATCATATCTGAAGTAATAAAAGTGAGTCCACCTTGTCTTTGAAAGCACTCTCTGATTTATCTTAGACTATGTCAGTGACAATGAATACTGTGCCACATATTTAGGAAGGTTTCTAAACTTGTATTTAGAAAGAAATGTATTTGTCGTAAATGTCTCAAAATCCTTCATGTGCAATGAATTATCTTGAAATGCAGTGACAGTTGTTGTGTCGGCAGATGTGGCAGCTGTTTTGCGCACAAGGTCCCAGAACCAGCAATGAGTCCAGAGGCCTGGACTAATAATACAGAGAAGGTGAGTTCAAATCCCACCATGGCAGTTCGAGAATTTAAATTCAGTTTAAAAATAAATCTGGAAATAAAAAGCTGGTATCACTAAAAGTGACCATGAAGCTGTTGGATTGTCGTAAAAACCCAACTGGTTCTTTGATGTCCTTTAGGAAAGGAAACCTGTGGTCTTTACCCGGTCTGACCGATATGTGACGGTAGTCCCACACCAACATGGTTGACTCTGAACTGCCCACCATAGTGGCCTTGCAAGCCACTCAGTTATTTAAGGCCAATTAGGGATGGGCAATAAATGCCGACCTTGCCTGCAATGCCCACTCCCCTAGAATTATTTTTCTTAGAAGTCAGACATGAATTGTACAGAGAATGGTGGATGGAAGTAGGAAGCAATGGTTGTAACTGCATTATTTGACACCATCAGAGTTTGGATAATGGAAGCTGTTTTGTATACAGCCATCTGAATACCAAGAGTGTGTTCCAGGCTTGTCTGTACTCCCAAATATAGTTTATTTTTGAGAATATTATAATCAGTGTTCCCTTTGTTCTGCATGGCCTTTTTCTTTTAATGCACGGTCCCTTTAAATTTCTGCGCATGTGCGGTATTTAAAATATAAAAGCCAGTGAGCGACCTGCACAGGACCTTTCCCATTAGGGAGCATTGATCATAATTTATTTTCCATAATCTAGATTTGGACCATCAAACGAAACGTTCAGGCCATGGGTCCGGTTCTGGGTAGGGTCATGAGCCTGATCCCTAGCATCAGAGGATTGAATTATGTGTAAAGACTGGAGTAACTGGGGTACTCCAGTGGAGGGATTTCTACAGAGGTAGATAAGTTAGTAAGTAGTATCGGTATGACAAATCTGAAGTACTAAATCAAGGTAAGCCATGACAGAGGGTAGGAAATTGGTGAAAAAACAATTTAGGAGGGCTGCCAGGAAAAAAATATTCATGCAAAGAGTGACCAACACTGGTAATGATCCTCCACGTAGGGCAGTGGAGGTGAAAACCAGAAATTCTGTCAAGATACAGCTAGATGGCATGATGGGAGCAATATAACTTTTTTTTCCCAGATGGAAATTAAATTAAGATAAAATGATCCTGCATTGTATTCATCTTGTAATTGATGCATTAATTTCTTACTGCTCAGGAGTTTCCCTAGCTGCTGAGGTTTTCATGTGACAGGAGGAGGAGGCATTTTACAGCATTACTACATGATCGAGCTTACAATCGGGGTCATTTTCACTTTCAGTGCGGGCATAAAATGGGCGATATCGCATTGACCACCCGTTATTCGCCCTGCCTGATTTTCCTTTACATTGAGGTCAGTGGAATTACCCTCAATGGGATCTATATCTCTGCACATACTCTATACAGAACAATGGATTGATAGAATTGCATATAAAACAGGAGATGGCCAGGCAGTTTACAACTGTTTGCACAGTCTACCTTCTGGGTTTGATGGTGTGAAATTTGTAAAGAAGCCACAATGTGCACCTATAGTGCCAGACCAGTGAGGAACCCAATACTGTCGCGGGTTTGGGAGGCAGAACCTCCCAAACCCACAACCTCTACCACCTAGAAGGACATGGGCAGTAGGCGCATGGGAACACCACTACCTCCATGTTCCCCTCCAAGTCAAATATATCGCTCTTCCTTCATCGTCAAAGTCCTGGAACTCCCTCCCTAACAGCACTGTGGGAGTACCTTCACCTCACGGACTGCAGTGGTTCAAGAAGGCAGCTCACCACCACCTTCTCGAGGGCAATTAGGAATGGGTAATAAATGCTGGCCTTGCCAGCGACATCCACATCCCATGAACGAATAAAAAAAACACATCTGTAAACATTCCTGGTGTTTTGTTTTTTGTTGAATGCATGCCAAGTTTCTCTTTATTCCCCCAATTTCTGCCCCTTAGTCTGACGTTTCAGTGAAAGGTAGTCGACAGAGCATGCTGTAGGTTATGAAGGATAATAGAGAGGATGACTCACTCCAAAGGATACCTGGCGTTTTAGGTCAACGCCCGCTGGAAAATGATGATTATGCAGTCGTTTATAACAGCAAGGAAAATACATTGTGTAGCGATGATGGTCAATGCAGAATACAGACCTTGAATTGCGGGAACCTCTGTCCAATCTGCACTTGTTTGAATAGGAATGTTCAGTCATAAAACTATTGGCTGCATACGTGTTCCATGGTAACCCGCAGGTGTGGTCCCGGAAATTGCGTGCTCAGCATGGCCTACGTTTTGATTCTTTTCGTTTTACCTGAACTGCTGATGATGGGGGGGTAGTTGCAACTGCTGAGGAAGTTCCCTTTTTTCATAAACAATGTGGTAATTTTATCAAAATGTTTGAAAAGGTGGCTCTCTATTTCTTAAGACTATAGTTTCAACTCTGACTCATCCCCCTCCCTCTTTCCAAAATTTAGCATCAGCTGAGCTGTACCTTTATGTGAGGAAGTGTTGACACTGCACTGGCAGAAAGCACAGGTGCTGCCTCAGCAAATGCTGTACAGTGAGAGGATTGTGTTACAAGGCTGAAACATAACCAAGGATTCTGACAAGGTCAGAATCTTTGGAGTGAGGCTTAAGTAATTTGTAAGGCCTTGAACCCTGAGACAACATTCCACTCTTATAATATGCTCCCCATTCATCTTTCATTTTCTCAAAATAGCCGTGTTGCCCGTTCTTGTGCTTGCTGATCGATATTGGCTCCCGGTCCAGCAATGCCTCGATTTTAAAATTCTCATCCTTGTTTTCAAATCCCTCCATGGCCTCCATCTCCCTGTAACCTCCTCCAGCCTTACAACCCTCGTGATGTCTGCATTCCACCAATTCTAGCCTCTTGCTCAACCCTGTTTTTCATCTCCCCATAATTGGTGGCCGTGCCTTCAGCTGCCTTGGCCCTAGGCTCTAGAATTTCCTCCCTATACCTCTCTACCTCTTTCCCCTCCTTTAAGATGCTCATTAAAACCTACCTCTTTGATCAAGCTTTTGGTCACCTGCCCTAATACCTCCTTATGTGGCTAGGTGTCAAATATTGTTTGATAACGCTCCTATGAAGCGTCTTGAGATGTTTTACTATGTTAAAGGCGCTTTCTAAATGCAAGTTGTTGTTGGTGGGAAATTTATGGACGTTTACCATCTGAGTGAGCCAGTCTTGTCTTGAACTTACCATCATAAGTTAGCAGTCAATACTATTTCTAAGGTCAATTTGCATCCTCTGTCTCAATATAAAACTGTGTAATGAGAATATTTGGAGTCATTGATGGCTTAGTTGATGAAACTTGTGTGTAAGTGAAGATCCTTAGAAAAGCACAGATAAGGGAGGCCCAACTGAGCTCATCGATCCAGAATAAAAAAAAACTTGCATTTCCCTCATCGTGTCATCTAACTGTCTCTTGAATGAATCTAAGATTTTCATCAACATTATCCAACCCAGAAGACCAATCTCTCCCTGAAGCCCTTTATCTTCCTCTGCTTCAAATATTTATCCAATTTTCCCTTAAAAGATGCACTGGTCTCTGCCTGAACTACTCTCTGTGGTAAAGCATTCCACGCTTCAACAACACTCTGTATTTTCTCCTAACATCTTAGCCTCCCTGCACCAGTGGAAATATTCCCAGTATCTCAAGTCTCTTCTCCTAACTGTAGTTTCTTATCCCTGACATCATCCTAGTCCATCTACGCTGTACGCTCTCTGTGGCTGTTGTTAAGAATATTTAAAAATGGATTAAATTGGTCAAAGTATCGCAGCATGCTTTGCTTTAGAATTTTAGCCAGAGAGTGACTGTGGAGGAAAGGGGAAATGATGAACAAAGACAGTTTGGAAACTCAAAAGACAGAGAATGATAAAAACTCAGGTCAAGAGACGGCCCATATCAATATAAGGGAGCCGTTGCTAAGACACCACATACCACAGTAAGAGATAGCACAAGGCAGTCAGAGTGATGGAAGGCTGCACGGCCTCTTTAATATGTATTAAACAAAACTTGTAAAACAGAGATGAAGGCCGAAAGATTAGAAGCGGGGTAGACACCTAAATACGTGGCCTGAGCCAACGTGCACCTTCACATCCTGTTACAGCCCAAGGTAGCCAAATAGTATAAGAATGGGACCTTTTCCCTCTTAACTTCGGAGCGCTCTTGGGATAGTCATAAGTCCATCCACAAAAGATTATGGGGGGGAAAATTCGTTAGCGACCACTTAGCGATCGCTAACTTCAGGGAGGTCGAGCGCTAATTCAAGCGCTCCACTTCCTTTTTAGAGCGCTAACCCCGAATATCGGGACGGTGCGTTCTGCAGCAATATGCACTGGGTCACGTAGCACTGCCTCATGGAAGGGCTCTTCCCCTCATTAAAGGGGAGGGACCAAGCCCACAAATCTGCGGGACCCTACCTGGACCACCGGGGAGCGGGGTACCGTGCCAGCAGCCCGGCACTCGAGATCGTGGCACAGACCCCGCATTCAAAGACGCAACGGGCCGCGACAAGTAAGTCGGCCGATTTCCCCCCCCCCCCTCCGCTGTCACCTCCTTTAGTTAGCGTCCCGCGAGCCTCCTGCCGCTCCATTCCCGCCCCCTGAATCGGTCGCTGTCATCACTTGGCGCAGATTCAGGCAGCGCGGGCCAATTTTGCGGGCGGGGTGAAAACGAGGCGCTGCGCACGATGATGCTGTCGTCATCGCCTGTGCAGCAGAGTGGAGCGTTACCGCCGTCGCTAAACTCACGCTGAATTTAGCGGGAATCGTTAGCGGCGCTGCGCCTGGACGAAAAGTCACTTGCGCCCCATTAGCGAACGAGAGGCGCAAGTGCACCGAATTTCTAGCCCTACAAGTCTTATTAGCTTGGACGTGAAGCCAAACAGGTTGTATTAACTGCTCACCATTTAATGTAATACTAAACAGAAAGACTTGCATTTCTATTGCGCTTTTCATGACCTCAGGCTGTCCCAAAGGGCTTTACAGCCAAGGAAGTAATTTTGAAGAGTAGTTACAGTTGTAATGTAGGAAACGTGGCAGCCAATTTGCGCACAGCAAGCTCCCACAAACAGCAATGTGATAATGACCAGATAATCTGTTTATTTTAGTGATATTGATTTAGGGATAAATATTGGATAGGACACCAGGGATAGCTCCCCTGCTCTTCTTCGAAATTGTGCCATTGGATCTTTTACGTCCACTTGAGAGAGCAGACGGGGCCTTGGTTTAACGTCTCATCCAAACGAAGGCACCTCTGACAGTGCAGCACTCCCTCAGTACTGCACTGGAGTGTCAGCCTGGATTTTGTGCTCAAGCCTCTGGAGTGGGACCCACTGAGCCACGGCTGACACTTGGGACAGTTATATAAAACCAATACTGTTATTAGTCAATGTATATTAAAGCATGTTGTTTAAAACCACTTTGGCCTGAATCTGAGCAGACGTTATTGTTGCCGGATTAACAACCCTTTGTTGCAACCTTAACCAAGTGGCAATACGCTAACGGCTGCAATGTTCTTTCTATAATGGGGTGCCCAAAACTGCGGACAGCACTCTAACTGTGGCCTAACCAATGTTTTGTACAAACTTCTTATTACTTCACTCGTACTCTGTGCCCCCTTGTTAAAAAAAACTCAAAATCCTCTTGCACTTTTTAATGGCTTTATCTGCCTGCACTCTCACTTTCAAAATATTATGTATTTGAACCCACATCCTTCTTTAATTGAGAGTTTGCTTCTTTTCCTTGTTTCTCCATCCATAATACATCACCTCACACTTTTTTACATTAAATTGCATCTGCTACCTGTCTGACCATTGCGCCAATCTGTCTGAGTCCTCCTGAACTCCTTTACACTCCGCCTTACTGTTTGCCAAACCACCTAAGTTTGTGTTATCAACACATTTTGATATTGTGCTCCAAACCATCTATATATACCCAGAGAAAGAGTGGACCCAACACTAACCCACTTCCAACATTTTTCCAATCCGTACAAGAACCATTGGGGGTGAGATTGTTGCTCAGCGATAGCGAATTGATCGCTCGTTTTACACCCCGCCTGATTTTCTTTTCTATTAAAATCAATGTAAAACGGGCTGCCGGTTTGCTATCCCCTGTTTCGAGCGACTGCCAGAGACCAATTTCACCCCCATTAACCCTAATCTTTTGTTTTCTGTACAGCCACCAACCTTCAGTCCTTGCTTCTACATCTGAATTTTACTAACAAGTACTCTGTGAGACGCCTTATTGAACATTTTCTGAAAAACCTTATGCACCACAGCTACTGTATTTCCTTTATCTGTACAATCAGTGATTTCCTCAGAAAACGCTATTAAATGCACCTACACTTGGTCTCTATATGTGAAAAATTGCAGCTTCAATGCATTATGACCATGCCCATGGTAAGCAAGACATCAACACTTTCAAGCGAGCAGGTGGAAAAAGGGAGAAGGTTGGCGTATAAAAGAGAGTATTGACAATATATGAAGCAAGGATTGTACTAATCCATATTGTATTTTTTTCCAGTAATTAACTTTATTTTTGTAAAGAAAGGAAATGGCTTGACTGAATGCTTTGTTGTTGAGCACTGAATATCCTTAGCAATCACATTTTCATGGATCATCACTATATCTAAAGCGAGAGTTTATTCCCTATATATTTTTTACGAAATAAAAAAAAAATTGGGAAGTTGCTTAGTGAAAACTTTTGGCTGTAAAGTGCAACAGATATTCTGTAACTGTGAACATAACGAGAATATAAATATAATATATTTATATTTTTCTCATTGTATAACGAGAATACCAGATTGGACAGAGGCTGCAGCTATCGTCGTATTTTAAATAAAGTAGGTGGGGTGAAGTTGTGAGGAATTTGTACAACAACCTCAAATGATGGTCTCCACATCAAATGATGACAGTAGAGTAGCTTGTGCAGCTTTTTAAAGCCCTGAGATTGTGGTTGCATCCCTTTGATGCCTCTTTTTATGGGTACCGTTTTAATTATAGTTACAAGAAATTTTAAATTTCTTATGATTCAAGTATCCAGAGCTACCCTCATATCCTTTATATTCACAACACTGTGACATAAGAGGCTGCAGGATATTGATCACCTGTGTGCTGTAGTGAACCTTGAGTTAGCCATTCCTTTGTGTATGTTATATTTGTATTGTACACTGACTAGTATATTTGAAACTGTGATCAATCATAAAACACTGCCTATTTTGGAAAACAAAACTTTGGGATGCATCAAGCACCCATTCCCAAAGTATACATAATATATGAAGCAAGGATTGTACTAATGCGTATTGTATCATTTTCCAGTAATTAACTTTATTTTTGTGAAGAAAGGAAATGTCTTGACTGAGTGCTTTGTTATTGAGCACTGAATATCCCTAGCAATCCCATCTGAGCTCCCTTCTGGCCTCTCCCACTCCCTAAACAGATGCACAGGAGTGACCCTCGCAGACTTTCTCTATCCATCTCCCTCTGACCCTGTGGAAGCACGCCACTTCCATGCAGTCCAGCCTACGTCTCAATTCATCCTGTGGGATCGTGGACTCTGGATGAAGGAGGGGAAAATCCAGGGTTCCCACTCCTGATCAGTAAACAGTGACTACTGCTGCAAAGTGCCTATGTATGGACGTTGGGTGAATGCCGGGTTGGGCTCGGCTAAACAGGCTGCCAATACTTACTATCTAGGAGGACAGGTGAAGAACGGGCAGCTGTGCCAGGGACTGACGGACTGCTGCTGCCAGGGGAACTGCAGCCATTCCGACTCAGTGCCTCCGGGAGAGTCGGGGAAAAGAGGAGAAACTAAATTATCTTAAAATTTCTGTTTCGGAATAGATACAATTTTTCCAAGAATTGAGTTAAGTTATATTGTAAGAAAAAAAAATAAAGTGAGGGAAAAATGCAATTGCAGGAGGTATTCAGTACTTAATAACATTAACTAAGCAGCTCAGCAGTCTCTTTATTTCCTTTCTTTACAAAATAAAGCAAATAATTCTGAAAGTTAATTAGTGGAAAACATTGTGCTGCAAGGTACAACACAGATTAATTGTGCAGCTGTTAATATAATGAGAATATTGTGTTGTTCGGGCTTTGCAGCCATCATTTGGAATATTGGTGTCCATTAAATGCCACATTAAGCAAAGCACATAATTACTGTTTGGGGCCAATAATGATTGCAGCGCTCCAACAGTGCTGCTCCAAGAAGTACAGGCAATATTTATAGTCTAATATTCAAAGGTTTCTTCAATATTAATAGTGTTGCTTATTAAGACAAATTATAACATTTATGAGAATTGTGGAAAAGCATGTGGAAGGGGATGAAGCAAAGTGTTTAAATGGATCACATCCACGATTCGCAAATTATATTTGTTACTGAGCTTTGTTTAACCCACTGAGCTTTGGACAATTATTACAAAGCATAATTATTATTATTATCACTGTTGTTCCATTCAATCCAAGAATGCTGTTAATTAAGAATTTTTTTGACCATTTTGGCTGATTTTACTGTGACATTCAGTAGTTGAGTTTCATGCAGGAGTTGTGCATATAGCTCACTCAGTGGCTCAGTTGGTAAACACACTGCCTGCCTGCTGTAGCACTGCATCTTACATCCTGAAGATCCCAGATTTGATTCCTGACTCCTGCTGTTTTAGTTGATCAGGGCATCTCTGTTGAAATAGCCTGCTGACATTCCCTGTGTAGGCTCACATGGGCTGAATATACATTTGGATGGGAAGTGTACCCCAGCGAAGAGTTAGCGCCTTCAGCAGAGGAGGAGAGGGGCAGAAACAGTTGTGCATGTATTAAAATAAAAACTATTGAAGCCAGTCGAAAAGTAAAGGTATTAGAATGCTGTGGTGAAGGAAGAGGAAAATGCACAGAAGGCCAGAACCCCCATGGTGCCTCAGCTACTTACAATCTATATTAATGACTTAGATGAAGGGACCGCCTGCAATGTACCCAAGTTTGCTGATAATACAAAGCTAGGTGGGAAAGTAAGCTGTGAGGAGGACACACAGAGCCTGCAAAGGGATATAGACAGGTTAAGTGAGTGGGCAATAAGGTGGCAGATGGAGTATAATGTGGCAAAATGTGAGATTATTCAATTTGGTAGGAAGAATTTAAAAAAATGTTTTAAATTGAGGGAAACTATTAAATGTTGGTGTTCAGAGATATTTAGGTGTCCTCGTACAGGAAACACAAAGTTAGCATGCAGGTACAGCAAGCAATTAGGAAGGCAAATGGCATGTTGGCCTTTATTGCAAGGGGGTTGAAGTACAAGAGTAAGGAAGTCTTACTACAGTTGTACAGGGCTTTGGTGAGACCACACCTGGAGTACTGTGCAGAGTTTTGCTCTCCTTATCTAAGGAAGGATATACTTGCCTTGGAGGCGGTGCAACAAAGATTCGCTAGATTGATCCCTGGGTTGAGAGGATTGTCCTATGAGGAGAGATTGAGTAGATTGGACCTGTACTCTCAGGATTTTAGAAGAATGAGAGGTGATCTCATTGAAACATATAAGATACTGAGAGGGATTGACAGGGTATATGCTGTGAGGTTGTTTCCCCTGGCTGGAGAGTCCAGAACTAGGGGGCATAGTGTCAGGATAAGGGGTCAGCCATTTAAGACTGAGATGAGGAGGAATTTTTTCACTGAGGGTTGTGAATCTTTGGAATTGTCTACCCCAAAGGGCTGTGGATGCTGAGTCATTGAGTATATTCAAGGTTGAGATAGATTTTTGGACTCTAGGGGAATCAAGGGATATGGGGATCGGGTGGGAAAGTGGAGTTGAGGTCGAAGATCAGCCATGATCTTATTGAATGGCGGAGCAGGCTCGAAGGGCTGTAGGGCCTAATCCTGCTCCTAATTCTTATGTTCTTATGGATGTCTGAAGGATGTGGGAGGGGATGTAAGGCTGAAAGTGTTCGCAAAAACAAAACAAAACACAATGGGGGAGAAATTGGGGCGCAATTATCGGCCGGGCGCAAAGTTTAGCGTCTGGCGCTAATTATCGCCTTCGACTGCAAACTTGGCTTCTATCGCCCCTGGAGGTGATTGGAGCGCTAAATCAGGCGCTACACACCTCTCTTAAGGCGCTAACGCCGAGGAGCGAGGCGCTACCTCAGAGCGCTGGCGAAGCTCATGTGATGTCAGTCAGCAATGGAACACAGACACACTGGCGCCGGTCAGTTCTTAAAGGGGAGGGTCGATCTTGGTCTCCATCCACACCCTGCTCATTGCAGCCTTGAATTTTGGCCTGGAGAGACCTGTACATCAAATCTGCTGGAAAGAACAATGGAGAGGCCCAGGGAAAGAGCTCAGAGTGCAGCCCCCATAGTCTCTTCTAAATCGATGCAAGGAAGGTCAAATCAAAATGAACCTGCAAAGTGCTGCTCAGTACCCAAAACTCCTTCACACAGCGTTGAATCTCTCCAGAAGTCTCTCCCTCTCTCTCTCAGAATGCGTGGTGCAAAAATGTCGCTGACAAAAAAAGGCAGGAAGCGGTCACCTTTAAATAGTGCTCCCCCAGTCCCTTTCCGACTGCAAAACGTTCCCCTCAACCTGTCGTTGCTAGCAGCAGGCGGTAAGGCAGGGGCCGCCACTCAATATCCGCTCCGGGGCGCTACTGGGGCGTTGCACGCTCGACTGACGTCCCGATCTGCGGGCGCAGGAGATCGTGGCGGTAGTGTTTAGCGCCGCCGCAAAATGTCTGGTCAATTTTGCGAGCGGCGCAAAAATTGCCGCGCCCGGGCGCTAGTTGCTTTGCACCCTCTTAGGGCGCTAACGGGAGGCGCAAAGTAACCAAATTATTCCCCCAATGCCTCATCCGTGTAAAAGGTGCTGGTCTTGATATTTTGCAAAACGTTCTGCATTTTTTTCCACGGTTTGCATAATCACTCTTCACTTCACTTACTTTCCCTGACATTGGGGAAGATACAGCTTGACACTGAATGCGCTTGCAGTGGATCTGCTTACTGACTGCTGAGATTGGGTTCTTGACATCGAAACCCGGTTAGTGTAAGGAAAAACCTCTTGCCTCGTGCTTTGGAAAGGAACTTTATACCACAAAACGTTATTTAAGCTGTAAGGTAATTTCATAGAAGTTTACGGAATCATAGAAGTTTACGACACAGACACAGGCCATTCGGCCCATCGTGTCTGCCGGTATCATTTCTATCAGATAGGAGTTTAAATTTTTTTGTATAATGTATGTATGTATTTGTACTTAAAATGATGCTGCTGATTTAAACTCTAATTATTCCTAAAGCATTTGCATGCCATGACATTACATCAATTCATTGTCCAGACCATCATTATTTATACATTAGCAATAAAAAAGCACATGCTGGAAACACAGCAAGTCAGTAAGTATCTGAAAGAGAAAGGTAGGTTCATGCTCTTGATGGCACCATGCAGCAGAGGTGGCATGATCAGGGGCAGACACCCTTTATAGCAGGGATGTCCAACCTTTTGGACCTGGAGACTGGATACCTATGTCAAAACCAGCCATTGGGCTGTATGTAATTTGCAATAATGCGAGCCTCCAGACAGGTGAAACCCCATGTACTAAAAAAGCAAAACTGCTGCTATCTACTTTCCTCACTCATTCTCCCTCTCCTTTGTCCTCATCCTTTCCTCTCCTGAAGCCTGATTGTTTTGCTCTCCTCTTCTCATTCTTCCTCTGTCGTCCTACCCCTCACTTTTCTAGTCCTTGCTGTCCTCTTCTAGTGTTCTCTGCTCTGTGGGTGTGTATGTCTCATTGGGGCAGGGCATCACAGTTTAACTCAAACCTGCCCTCATCATTGTTCATGCACCATTGCCTCAGAACATTGTAGCATCCCCACTACTGCACAGGCTGACGTCAACTAACCTGTCACCTTTTGGACTGTATGGCTTGGTTATATGTAGGCTTTACCAAATGAACCATCGGGGGAGTCTTTCTTTTATTTCCATTGATTATTTGATTCATTCTTGGGATCTGGGCGCCGCTGGCCAGGCCGGCATTTATTGTCCATCCCTAGTTGCCCTGATGACTGAGGGCATTTAAAAGTCAACCATGTTTGCGTGGGGCTGGTGTCACATATAGGCCAGACCGAGCAAGGACAGCAGGTTTCCTTCCCTAAAGGGCATTCTTGAACCAGTTGGGGTTTTAAGGAGAATCTGACAGCAAATGGTCACTACTACTGATACCAGATTTTTATTTCCAGATTTGTTTTTAACTGAACTGGTGGGACTTGAATGCACGTTGTCTGGATTATTAGTGCAGGCCTGCTACATTACTAGTCCCGTAACATAACCACTACCGTACCCGTTCCATTGATTTGTAGCTTTTAGATGTAGTTAGCATCATATTGATAGCATCACTGGGTGCCCTTCATGTACAAAAATGTGAGAGTCTGGCAGTGATGACCTTTAAGCTTGTACTATCAAATAGGATTCTGAGTATTTTGAAAAGCAGTTAGTAGTGCTGGCAAGGGACTAAAGATTCTAAGTGTTGGTTCAGTAACAGCTCAGTATAGAAATTCTAGTCAGAAATGACAGCATCATTTTTCAGTTTACTATATAGAGAGGACAGATTGAGAGACCAACAAAAGAAACAGGAATTCCTTGCTGGAATGCCATGGGGCATTGAAGAACCAAATGAAGCTTTAATGGACAAGTAGATTGAATATATATTTGTCTTTTTGATTTTCCTGGGAGTAGACAGGTTTTCGTCTTCAGTCGACTGGGCGTTAAGCAGACATGAGTGGAGTGCAGAGGAAAATTGAATGGGGAGGATGGCACGCCTGTTACAGAATGCACCTGATTTTTCCTTAGTTAATTTAAATGGAAGGAAAATCTCGCGGCTTCTGTTGAGGGCTGGGAATCTCCCCCGACAATCTTTGCCCCTGCCCAACAATGCTTAACGACTAGGCAGTAACAACAAGAATCTACCTCTATGTCTTCTGACTGAAAGACCAAAGAGACCCAGATATTGGGAGGATCAGTGACTCATGAGAAGCTCTTGGTGACACAGATCAGTCTCCATTCTTTTGTTACCCACATCAACCGATAGCTACCAAGATTGGGAAAATAGTCTGATGGGAATCATGGAGAATCAAGAGCCCAGTATGCAAGATGATTGCCTAAACTTTTCCCCAAGAATTTTTCATTAGGAGTGAACAGCAAAAGGAGTCGGTAAATAAAATTTGGACATTCTTTTGGGATCTCTCAATAACAAGACCTTTCACAGAAGCAACAGAAATATAGAACAAGAAAAGAATATTTGATCTATCAATCCCACTCCTTTCTCAGATTATGTACTGTCTGCTCGATCATGGAATGTACCCCTAACCTATTTCATATCCTCAGGGAAGATTCTGCAGAGTTTTTTCCTACTCCTGCCCCATCCCAACTTATCTAACTTTACATCCTCCATTTTCCTATTTTCTTCAGCAGTAGGTCTGGGTTTCAGTGCAAACTGATGTCCCCTGCTGCTGTCTGTGAAGCTTCTAATTGAAATGTGTTTGTGGCTATCTTAAACCAGCTCTTAGCGGTTATCAGCCTCCGACACCAAACTGTTTGTAGTTCAGCACTAGTTGTCTTCTCACTCAGTAACGATGGCTTGAGTTCAAACTAAAAGAGACACTGGCAAAGGGCTGCTGTTCTGACAGTCATCAGGCTAGAATAGAGTGCAAGGACCTATAATGGGTTCTTGGCTGTGCTGTACCTGACCTGGATGCTTGGAGTGTCAGCTGTGGCTCAGTGGGTAGCACTCTTACCTCTGAGTCGGGAGGTTGTGGGTTCAAGTCCCACTCCAGAGACTTAAGCACAAAAATCTTGACTGACATTCCAGTGTGGTACTGAAGGAATGCTGCACTGTTCGGAAGTGCAGTCTTTCTGATGAAATATTAAACCAAGGCCCCGTCTGCCCTCTCCGGTGGACCTAAAAGATCCCATTGCACTATTTCAAAGAAGAGCATTCTCCCCGGTTTTCTGGACAATATTTATCAATCAACATCATTAAATAAACAGATTATCTGGTCATTTATCTCATTGCTGTTTGTGGGAGCTTGCTGTGCACAAATTGGCTGCCGTGTTTCCTATATTACAACAGTGACTACATTTCAAAAGTACTTAATTGGCTGTGAAGCGTTTTGGGACGTCCTGAGGTCATGAAAGGCGCTGTATAAATGCAAGCCTTACTTTGTTTTTCTTGGTGTTGATATTTCTGTGCAAAAAGGGGAAAGCTATTTTGTTCTTCAACACGGATATTTCTCGACCTGATGAGATTTAAAAAATTCAATTGCTGTAAGTAAAAAAAATCAAAGGCAGTGGCTCTCTGGTTTTTCACGTACCACTTGAGTCTGTTTACAACCAATTATCCAAATGAAATGAATGTTTATCATCCATTTGTACTTAAAATGGACAGATTGAGGTGCAGTAGCGTTTTTGGTGACTCCAAGACTAAAGTAGGATTTTTAGCCATACACAGTTGAACATAACATAAGAAATAGGAGCAGGAGTAGGCCATTTGGCCTTTCGAGCCTGCTCTGCCATTCAGTAAGATTGTGGCTGATCTTCTACCTCAGCCCCACTTAGCTGCCCTATTCCCATATCCTTTGATTCCCTTAGTATCCAAAAAGCTAATGATCTCTGTCTTGAATATACTCAACGACTGAGCAGCCACAGCCCTTTGAGTGAAGAATTTCAAAGATTCACAACCCTTTGAGTGAAGAAATTTCTCCTCATCTCAGTTCTAAATGGACGACCCCTTATTCTGAGACTGTGACCCCTAGTTCTCGACTCCCCAGCCAGGGGAAACGTCCTCCCTGCATCTACCTTGTCAACCCCCTTAAGAATTTTATATGTTTCAATGAGCTCACTTCTCATTCTTCTAAACTCTTGGGAATATAGGCCTAATCTACTCAATCTCTCCTCATAAGACAATCCCCTCATCCTAGGAATCAGTCTAGTGAAACTTCGTTGCACTCCCTCTTAGGCAAGTACATCCTTCCTTAGGTAAGGAGACCAAAACTGTACACAATACTCCAGGTGTGGTCTCACCAAGGCCCTATATAATTGCAGTAAGACTTCTTCACTCTTATACTCCAATCTTTTTGTAATAAAGGCCAACATACCATTTGTTTTCCGAATTGTTTGCTCTACCTGCATGTTAACTTTCTGTGATTCGTGTACAAGGACATCCAGGTCCCACTGAATAACAACATTCCCAGTCTCTCACCTTTTAAAAAATATTCTGCTTTTCTCTTTTCCTAGCAAAGTAGATAACTTCACATTTCTCCACGTTATATTCTATCTGCCACATTCTTGCCCACTCACTTAACCTGTCTCTAGCCCTTTGCAGCCTTTTTGCATCCTAAATTGATTCCTGGGATGAGAGGGCTGTCCTATGATGAGAGATTGTGTAGAATGGTCGTATACTCTCTGGAGTTTAGAAGAATGAGAGGTGATCTCATTGAAATATACAAGATTCTGAAGGGGATTGACAGGGTAGAGGCTGAGAGGTTTCCCTGGCTAGAGTGTCTAGAACTAGGGGGCATAGTCTCAGGATAAGGGGTAGGCCATTTAAGACTGAGACGAGGAGGAATTTCTTCATTCAGGGGGTTGTGAATCTTTGGAATTTTCTACCCCAGAGGGCTGTGAATGCTGAGTCTTTGAGTATATTCAAGGCTGAGATAGATAGATCTTTGGACTCTAGGGGAATCAAGGGATATGGAGATCGGGCGGGAAAGTGGAATTGAGGTCGATGATCAGCCATGATCTTATTGAATGGCAGAGCAGGCTCAAGGGCCCGTATGGCCTACTCCTGCTCTTATTTCTTATGTTCTTATGTTCTCACAGCTTACTTTCCCACCTATCGTCAGCAAATTTGAATACATTACACTCGGTCCCCTCATATAAGACTGTCTGTGTGGAGTTTGCACATTCTCCCCATGTCTGCGTGGGTTTCCTCCGGGTGCTCCGGTTTCCTCCCACAGTCCAAAGATGTGCGGGTTAGGTTGATTTGGCTATGATAAATTGACCCTTAGTGTTAGGGGGATTAAATACGTGGGGTTACGGGGATAGGGTGGGATATGTGTCGGTGCAGGCTCGATGGGCCGAAATGGCCTCTATCTGCACTGTGGGGATTCTGTGATTCTGTGAAGTCTTTGATATAGATTGTAAATACCTGCGGCCCAAGCACTGATGCGGGCGGTACCCCACTAGTTACAGCCTGCCAACCTGAAAATGACCCATTTATTCCTACTCTCTGTTTTCTGTCCTTTAACCAGTCATCAATCCATATATTACCCCCAATCCCATGAGCACTAATTTTGTGTAATAACCTCTTGTGTGGCACCTTATCGAATGCTTTTTGAAAATCCAAATACACCACATCCACTGGTTCCCCCTTATCTACCCTGCTAGTTACAACCTCAAAAAAGTCTAACAGATTTGCCAAACACGATTTCCCTTTCATAAATCCGTGTTGACTCTGCCCAATTATATTATGATTTTCTAAATGCCCTGCTACTACGTTCCTAATAATAGATTCTAGCATTTTCCCTACTACTTGACTTGAGTTTGGGGAGAGGAAGAGAAGGATGTGAGGGAGGAAAAGATTGTAGGTAAAAAAACAATGATCAAAAAGTAAACTATACTAATAATTCAGTAGGTCAAGAAGATCTTGTGACTTGCTAATAATTTGTTTATTTCTGGTATCTGTATACAGTTAATGCTGACTTTTTGTGCTTGCTTTGTTATTAAGAAACCTAAGTGAAGAGGCAAGGCCCATAGTGTAGGACACCACCAAGTTTGGGGGGATTAAGTAGTAGGGAAGGTGAAGTAAATCAGGAAATACACAGCAGGTTTGCATTTTAAAAGCCTGTCGGTTGTGAAATGGAGAAGACTGATGGAGGTAAGGTGGGGGGTCAGATCAGGTGGTGGTTGGGGGGAGGGGGGGAATAAGCATGTAAGACAGTATATTTGGAACGCTATATTGATATAAATTGTGGAGGGAATGCTCTACTGTCACTCTGCTCCTTTGCAGGACTGAATAGTGTAGGTTAAATTAAAACCCATACAACCACTCACCCCAATAATTGAAAACAATTGCATCAAATGTATTATACGGCAGCTGTCATTTTTCCTGATCATTGTAATTCATGTGAACTTTTTAAAATAGATTGACGTTGTGCATGTAAAACAAAACCTGCCCGAGTGTTTGAGGAGGACTAATGGTCTTTGGTTTCTTAAAAACGCAGGTTGTTGAAAATAGGTTACTCAACCTCACTTAAAATATATACCAAGGATTTTTGATTAAGTTCTGTGCTGAAAGAGATTGCTCCCAGGATTATATCTTTTCTTACAGACCTCTACAAAAATGCTGATGGAGGATGAGCGCCATACATCACTTTTATAATAGTGGGCTATTAAAAGGTAAATGTGAAAGCAGTTTGAGGCCCATAAGTGCTGATAATAGCTCCCGCTTTAATGAATTCCCTCTTAGATGTCCATTAAATGCTCATGGCAAATGTACTCTTAATGGAAATGGCTAATCCGAATGGGATGATATGAATAATCCATGGAGTCGAATAACAGTTTGAGACCCTCTTTGCATTTATTTTCAGAATGGCACAATTTAGTTTTTATTGCATTTTAGTATAAAGAGGACAGGGAGTAATTGATTGCTTGGAGGAGATGAAAATCGATTTGTTTCTTTTCTAAGCAGAACTAGTGTTCGTTGTTGCCAAGTGTGCTATTTTATATTTATATTAGCTCAAATGGCTGAAAGTTATTGTGAAAGTTCTTTTAAAACTCTTAGCAGCTCGCTGTTTTGTACCTTGTTTAGGAGAATGTTTTTTTTCTTATGGAGATTTATGAGTGGTGTGCGAATAGTTGGCAATCTGTATGTTGAGTCATTTTGATTTTATTGCAGGCATAATGAATCAATGATATTCCCATCATCACTGTAATACTGTTTGCAACCCATTAGCACACAGAAATTACAACCCATCATACATCATTACTGTGATTGAGAGTTTATTGTCTGTGTTCTCAATTTGCTGCTTGCTCTGGGACTAAATAGACACAAGATCACTGTGTGTATACAATGGAATAGATGAGCTTCTCTTGAAGTTCAGTAATGAAGAATGACTATATCTTGTGAAGATAAAAAAATAAATAACTTAGAGGAAACGCAGCCAGCAGTTTTTTCAAACTAGATATTCCCAGTTTAATATAACAGACTTTTTTTTTCCAAAACACTTCTGCTGTTATGTTAAATATCTTTCGACATGGGCTCACAATTTGGGCACTGGACTGCTAATTAAATGTGGGACGCAAGGATTAGTCAATTAAACAAATATTAATCAGCTGCTACATCAATAGCTGCTTAAACCTACTGGTGTTTGATAGTATTTTAAGTTTAAAATGATTAGTCCATTGTCAAGGGAAGGAGCAGCAGTTCTCCTACAAGGAGTGAAGGGAGGTTGAACGCCAAGTGAATTTGCTACTCCACTGCTCAGTTCTGTGGGACTGTTGAACCTGTACTTATAGGCCTAGAAAGTGGGCCGCACCCTTTTATAGGCACACGGGGGGCGTAGTTTGCACCCCCCGGGTGCCTGAATGGTGAAGATCTCACTGATCAAGAGGACTCCAAAGTTTCGGACGCTTCTAGCGCCACAGCGACCCTCACGAGAATGTTGTCAGGGAATCAGGTCCTGGGTTTGGGATCGGCCGTCGGGAGAGGATGCCGGGGGGGATGATCGGGAGTCGGAAGAGGAGGCCAGTGAGGGGGAAGGGGGGGGGGGGGGGGGGGGAGAGGCCGCAGGGATGATCAGCTGTTGGAAGAGGACGCCAGGGAGGCGATTGAGGGTTGGGAGGAGTCCGGTAGTCGGGGGGGGGAATGCTCGGCTGTCGGGAGAGGAGGCCAGGGGGCGATCGGTGGTCAGGAGAGGAGGGCGCGAGGGAGATGCTCGGCTGTCGGGAGAGGAGGCCCGGGGGCGATCGGCTGTCGGGAAAGGAGGCTGGGGCGAGGCAATCGGAGCTTAGGAGAAGAGGCCAAGAGGGTGATTGGGGGTTGGGAGTGGTCGGGAAAGAAGGCCGGGGGAGCAGTCGTAGGTTTAAGAGGGGGATAGGGGAGTGATCGGAGTTTGGGAGAGGAGGCTGCTGGGGGTGGTGGGGATGGGGTGCGTGGTGAACAGGAGGGTGGTTAAATGTGGGGTTGGGAGGAGCAGGATTGCTTGCATTCAAGTAAGTTGCTTACTTTGTTTCAGACAATATGTAGCACTTATTTCTCACGATGGCGCTGGCTGCCTCAGGGCAAACCAGTCTTGGAGAGGGGACCTCAAACCGGCGATAGGCCCTTTATTTGCATTTGCAAAGCGCTTAATGCCTGCTTTGGGCATGGGTATAGGAGGCTTCTTGTTTGTCCTTCCCCAATATGGTGGGTGGTGCACTTCCAGACGGAAATGAGTACACGCTTCCTGCCCACCATATTGAGGCCTTAGTAGTCTGTCTAATGTCCGAAATATGGACGCTGTGCGGACCAATTTCTAAGCCATAGCCCCAATATTGACGAGGCAGGTTGCATAAGCCAGGGGCAGGGAGAAGAGTTTTGGTCATGCTGTGGAGTTTTAACGATGGCAGGGAGGGGCTTCTCATAGCAGGGAAGAAGTTAGCTTGGTGGGCTGGAAGGAAGCACATCTGCTGCTTTTGGCTCACAAGTTGTGCTGTAAGGGCATTTACCTTTCCCCCGAAGCTGTCCTTTCCTCCCTTGAGCTGCCGGGTTTATCGAGGCCTGAGAAACCCAGCCGGCCAGGGTTAAACCTGTAAGACATGTTAAATGAGAGGCTTATTATAATATTTAAATGGCCAACCCGCCTCCTGGGAGCGGTTTGTCTGCCCACCCCCAGACCCGCCTTCACTAAACCTGGCGGGTTGGGGTTGGGTTTGAGATTTTTAAGATTTTTACATCTCCCCCAACCCACCCGTTTTTGGGGGTTAAAATTAGCCCCATCGTGTCCCGCGTAAAGCCGCCACCTGTCCATACATGATGGACCCTGAACAGAAGTTAATGACCCGGAATTTCCAGTCGGGATGGCGGCGAATTGACAGCATTCCGCCTTTGAAACTGACCGTAACTTAGAGATTTGGCGCACGGTCAGTCATTGACCGCTCCGAAACAGGCTGTGCTGTGCCTCCCCCCCGCCCCCCCACTGAGCGAGCAATCCGTGTAATTTGTCAAGTCATGGAAACTGACGAAAACTTTGGCTCTTCCGCAGTAAGTACTCTGTTAAATTCCCCACTAAAAGTTAGACCCAAAGGGATTTAGATGTAACTGGGGTTTTGACAGCGTTATTACTGCTAAACAAATGTTAAGGGCCTGGAAATTTGACCATTTTAATAAAAATTTAAATTTTTAAGAAAAAATTCTTTTAATTTTAAAAAAGTTTGTCCATCTTTATTTCGGGTTTGCCTTTTCCCCATGTGAGAGCCCCAATCTTTCTTTTGCTCTCAGTAACTATTTAAAAAAGTTAGAATTTTAAAAGCATACTCACTTCCTTGTTCGCTGTCTGAGAATTTTGCCCTTTGATTAGCTGCTTAGACAGCCTGTTGACATCACAGCAGTTCACACAAGGGAGTGCCCATTAACTTCCGTTGATTTGAATTGAAGGTCGGTAAACCTGAAGTTCTCGACACAGGGATGGGGAGATCCTTGTGCAAGGCGTACTTCGGGGCCAGCAGCGAACGCCATTTAATTGGATATGTTTTGGCAAAGCCACAGTTGAACAAAGTTTTGGAATCTGTCCATCTGGAGAATGGATAATTATGATTATGGCAGTGTTAAAATAAGGATAACCTGGTTGCCTTTGAAGTGCACATCAGTCATCCACAGTCTAACTTTCTGACTGTAGCAACCATCTATGAATTACAGCCAAGCAGCCCCTCAGCAGACTGTAACAAACAGGTTCAACTGTACATCAGTTGCACAAGTGATTCCCCTGCCAGCTGTGCTGTTGGGAAGAGGGGCAGAGAGGCAGACAGACACCCAGGGATCAGGAAAAGTTGGATGGAGAATCGCTCATTGGCCAATCCTATTGGTGGCCTTAAAATGTTGGAGGCCATGGAAGCAGTCCCTTGCCTGCAATTTCAACTGATAACTGCTCATAGGAAAAGATTAAAACGCAGCAGAAAAAAAATACAACTTAAAACAAAAAAAAATTACGTAAAAAGTGGTTGGATAGAATTATACACTGTGGACACCGTTATTTTGCAGCCTTCGGTATAGTGCTATAATAAATCAAACTTGCATCAGAATGTAGTCAGGTTCGTCTAAACTAACACTGTCATCTAAATTTACCTTTTCAATTTGCTGTTCACTGAATTTCATGTTTTCATTTGTGTTCACCTGTCAGGTTTAGTCCATGTAGGTGAGAGTTTCACATATGAATGTGTAGGTACTTATACTGTACAGTGTGGTAATTATATCTGAGAATTCCAACATGAACTATCTGTGCATTAAATACCTGTCAGCATTTCTACCATCTCCCTATCATAATCCAAGTTAAAAGGTTCTGTGCACAGCGCACTCAATATCCTATTGGGTAAAGGCACCATACAGAACAGAATGACCCAGGTTGGATGCCTGGTCTGTGTTGAATTATTTGGTCTCAGCCAGGCAACACAAGGTGTTTGATTTGTGCTCAGCACCCCTGAGTTCAGAAGGGGAAAGAATCGATCAGGGTGCCTGGTCCTTCCTGCTGTCCAGTAACTTATGCTGAAACATGGGTGTATATGGACTTTGGGTGACCACTGGACTGTTTTTTTTTCATTTTTGGTATGTGGGCGTCACTGGCAAGGCCGTTCATGAATTTCGACCCAGCGGCATTGAAGAAAAGACAATATATTTCCAAGTCAGGATGGTATGTGACTTGCAGGGAAACTTGGAGGTGATGGTGACCTTGTCCTTTTGGTGGCGGAGGTTGCGGGTTTGGGAGGTGCTTTCAAAGAAGCCTTGGTGAGTTGCTGCAGCGCATCCTGTAGATAGAACACGCCGCAGCTATGGTGCGCCGGTGGTGGAGGGAGTGAATGTTTAAGCTAGCGGATGAGGTGCCGATCAAGTGGACTGGTTTGTCCTGGATGGTGTTGAGCTACTTGAGTGTTTTTGGAGCTGCACCCATCCAGGCAAATGGAGAGTATTCCATCACACTCCCCACTTGTGCGTTGTAGGTGGTGGAGAGGCTTTGAGGAGTCAGGAGGTGGGCCTCCTGGTGTTGTTGTGAAATAGCCCAGTGAGACACAAAGAATGGCCACTCAGACAAAGAACCAGAGAGCTTCTGGTGCCTATGAAACTACACCACAGTAAAAGTTACAGTGCTCAGGAGAGGATGAGGTATAAATCGGGTGGCCGATCCACTATCACCCACTTTCCGCCCAGTGGTACAAGTGTGAATTCAAACCGTTGTTTTTATTGTGTTGTATTCAGTGCAATAAAAATGAAAGCACTTAAAATTCCAGCACAGAGTTTATGATTACTGTATATTAAGAAAGTTGATCAATTCCATCTAAAGGGAGCTAATGATAGTCAATGTGAGATTAATCCTTTGGGATACATTAATATTCATATTGCATCTTGCTGTGGAGCTGCATAACAAAATAGCTGCTGAACAGTCGTTAACAATGATGTCATGCTTGTGGTGTAACATGTGGAAAATAGATACGGTTAATTTTTAAAAATCTGTACAAATAAACAGGACAAAAAAAGCTGCTCCAGGTGAAAAACTGTTTTTGTGTAAATGGAACCTAAATCTAGAGTTAGGGCCCAGTCAGACTCCCTGGAGAGCAAAGTTGAACTGATGCTACAGTTCTAGAGTGACTACAGCCTTAAATTGGAGTCGGGCTGAATCGGACACCTGAGTGAAGTGGGGCGTGACTCCCTGAAGAAGGAAGTTTCATCCTGCTCGGTTCAGGAGCCTGGTCAACAAAAGCTTTTATATAGTGTCATTAACGTAGCATAAATGTCCCAAGGCGCTTCACAGAGGTGTAAGGAAAAAATTATGAGCTAAAGGAGGTGAGACCAAAAGCTGGATCAAGAAGGAGGGTTACAAGGAGGATCTTAAAGTAGGAGAGGCGGTGGGATGTAGAGAAGTAATTCCAGAGTGTGAGGCCTATGCGGTTAAAGGCACAAAATCAGTGTTTAGAGTCTTTGATGGATCTTAAGCGTATTTTGAATTTTCTTTAAAAAAAAGTACAGAATCTTGGATTGGACCAGTAGTTGGAAAGCTAGGGCACTGAATGATGAGACAGTTATGGTCATGTCTCCCTTTTACAGGCAGGGTTGCCACTCTCAGTGAAGGAGACTGTCCATGGAAGTAAAACTGCTGTTACACTGGCACTTCTGCATTACTGCAAAGTTGTTTCTGCTTCGCAGCAACATAGCGGTATCAGCAAACCTCCGGACCATCAAGGTCCATGCTCATCTGTGAAGAATAGTCACAAGAGCAAAGTAGCAGAGGGCTGCAAGTGCCCATAGACCTAAATTGGCAGTCTAGGTTATGCATTCAGGTGTTGCAGGAGGGCTTAAACGCAGAAACCTCTGATTCAGAGGCAACAGTGCTACCAACTAATCCAAGCTAATGCTTAAAACGTGTGACACAGCACAGTGCAGCCATTTACCAGATGATCATGAATATCATCCTCATACTGTATTTATCTATATTTTCTGTTCTATATATTTCTGATCTATAATAGTTTGGGGAAGTGGGAGGCATTAACATAATTGATATCGCTCTTGTGAATTACCATCATAGCATATTGTGCAGTAGAAAGGGATGGGGTATAGGATAAAATTAATGATCTAAAGGGATCTCAGCATGAGTCAGTGTCTTAGAGGGCAAAAGGGAGAAAATTGAAGGGTAAAATTTATCAAAAGAAAAGCAACACATTATTTAGAACATAGTGCAAAATTGTGGGAACTTGATGGGATTGGTTAACATGCTGCCACATGGAGTGGTGGAAGCAGATGACACTGGCACATTTAAAGAGAATCTTTATGCATGCATGAAGGAGAAGGGAATAGAGGGGTATGACTGCAGGGTGGGAAGAGAGAATTAGAGTGGGAGGAGGCTCATTAGCAATGTTCCCTTTAATTTTTTGGGGGGTTTGCAGCCCATTCAAATTTTTTTATTAAATTCCGTTCATGGGATGTGGGCGTCGCTGGCAATGCCAGCATTTATTGTCCATCCCTAGTTGTCCTTGAGAAGGTGGCGGTGAGCCGCCGCCTTGAACCGCTGCAGCCCGTGTGGTGAAGGTACTCCCACGGTGCTGTTAGGGAGGGAGTTCCAGGATTTTGACCCAGCGACGATGAAGGATCGGCGATATACTTCTAAGTCAGGATGGTGTGTGACTTGGAGGGGAACTTGGAGGTGGTGGTGTTCCCATGCGCCTGCTGCCCTTGTCCTTCTAGGTGATAGAGGTCGCGGGTTTGGGAGGTGCTGCCGAAGAAGCCTTGGCGAGTTGCTGCAGTGCATCTTGTAGATGGTACACACTGCAGCCACGGTACGCCGATGGTGGAGGGAGTGAATGTTTAAGGTGGTGGATGGGGTGCCAATCAAGCGGGCTGCTTTGTCCTGCATGGTGTCGAGCTTCTTGAGTGTTGTTGGAGCTGCACTCACCCAGGCAAGTGGAGAGTATTCCATCACACTCCTTACTTGTGCCTTGTAGATGGTGGAAAGGCTTTGGGGAGTCAGGAGGTGAGACACTCGCCGCAGAATACCTAGCCTCTGACCTCTTGTTGCCACATTATTTATGTGGCTGGTCCAGTTAAGTTTCTGGTCAATGGTGACCCCCAGGATGTTGTTGGTGGGGGATTCGGCGATGGTAATGCCGTTGAATATAATCCGCATACGTGGATTTTCCTATTTAAAAGCTGGTGAGCTTGCTGCATGGGAGCTGCAGAGCACTGTGCGGCTGCGCAGCTTAAAGGGAACATTGCTGATGAGTATGAATATCGGCACCGAATGTCCTGCTTCTGTGCTGTAGATTCTATGTAATGCTGTACTGCAAGAGAAGGGTTGAGGACATCAGTGTCATCATTTCAAAATTGGAGCCATGTGGATACAGTTTGTTACTGGTGTGCTAAAAGCTAATACAGTGGCAAGCAGGATGCATTATTTTCAGAGCTTTGTATTAAAGAGACAGAAATATTTCCAATATATAAACCTCAGGCCAGTTTGGAGGTGCTCAGAAGCCATCACAAATGACAGGCCTGATTTTTTTTATTCTGGGGATATGGGAGTCACTGGCAAGGACAGCATTTATTGTCCATCCCCAGTTACCCTTGAGAAGTTTGTGGTGAGCTGCCTTCCTGAACCGCTGCAGTCTATGTGGTGAAACTACTCCCAAAGTGCTTTTAGGTGAAGGAACGGTGATATATGGCCAAGTCCGGATTGTGTGTGACTTGGAGGGGTTTTGAGGTGATTGTGTTCCCAAGCTCCTGCTGCCTTTGTCCTTCTAGGTGGTAGAGGTCACGGGTTTGGGAGGTGCTGTCGAAGAAGCCTTGGCGAGTTGCTGCAGTGCATCTTGTAGATGGTACACATTACAGCCACAGTGCGCTGGTGGTGGAGGGAGTGAATCATGGCTGATCTTCTACCTGAACTCCACTTTCCCGCACTAACGGACGGGCCGCCCGGCATCGATCTCGGCACCGGCTACGGACACGGCAACGGCATACCCAGCCCATTCGACTCTGCAAAGTCCTCCTCACCAATATTTGGGGACTTGTGCCAAAATTGGGAGAGCTGTCCCACAGATGAGTCAAGCAACAGCCTAACATAGTCATACTCACAGAATCATACCTTTCAGCCAATGTCCTGAACTCCTCCATCACCATCCCTGGGTATGGAGCTGTCCTGTCCCACCGGCAGGACAGACCCACCAGGGGTGGTGGCACAGTGGGATACAGTCGGGAAGGAGTGGCCCTGGGAGTCCTCAACATTGACTCTGGACCCCATGAAGTCTCGTGGCTTCAGATCAAGCATGGGCAAGGAAACCTCCTGCTGATTACCACCTACCGCCCTCCCTCAGCTGATGAATCAGTACTCCTCCATGTTGAACACCACTTGGAAGAAGCACTGAGAGTAACAAGGGCACAGAATGTATTCTGGGTGGGGGACTTCAATGTCCATCACCAAGAGTGGCTCGGTAGCACTACTACTGACCGAGCTGGCCGAGTCCTGAAGGACATAACTGCCAGTCTGGGCCTGCGACAGGTGGTGAGAGAACCAACACGAGGGAAATACCTACTTGACCTCCTCCTCACCAGGCTACCTGTCGCAGATGCATCTGTCCATGACAGTATTGGTAGCAGTGACCAGCGCACAGTAATTGTGGAGATGAAGTCCCGTCTTCACACTGAGGACACCCTCCATCATGTTGTGTGGCACTACCACCGTGCTAAATGGGATAGATTCAGAACAGATCTAGCAGCTCAAAACTGGGCATCCATGAGGCGCTGTGGGCCATCAGCAGCAGCAGAATTGTATTCTACCACAATCTGTAACCTCATGGCCTGGCATATCCTTCACTCTACCATTACCATCAAGCCAGGGGACCAACCCTGGTTCAATCTGGAGTGTAGAAGAGCATGCCAGGAGCGGCACCAGGCGTTCCTAAAAATGAGGTGCCAACCTGGTGAAGCTGCAGCACAGGACTACATGCATGCTAAAGAGCGGAAGCAGCATGTTATAGACAGGGCTAAGCGATCCCACAATCAAAGGATCAGATCAAAGCTCTGCAGTCCTGCCACATCCAGTCGTGAATGGTGGTGGACCATTAAACAACTAACGGGAGGAGGAGGCTCCATAAATATCCCCATCCTCAATGATGGTGGAGCCCAGCACGTGAGTTCAAAAGACAAGGCTGAAGCGTTTGCAACCATTTTCAGCCAGAGTGGATGATCCATATCGGCCTACTCCTGAGGTCCCCACCATCACAGAAGCCAGTCTTCAGCCAATTCGATTCACTCCACGTGATATCAAGAAACGGCTGAGCGCACTGGATACAGCAAAGGCTATGGGCCCTGACAACATCCCAGCTATCGTGCTGAAGACTTGTGCTCCAGAACTAGCCGCACCTCTAGTCAAGCTGTTCCAGTACAGCTGCAACATTAGCATCCATCCGACAATGTGGAAAACTGCCCAGGTATGTCCTGTCCACAAAAGGCAGGCCAAATCTAATCCGGCCAGTTACCGCCCTATCAGTCTACTCTCAATCATCAGCAAAGTGATGGAAGGTGTCATCGACAGTGCTATGAAGCGGCATTTACTCACCAATATCCTGCTCACTGATGTCCAGTTTGGGTTCCGCCAAGACCACTTGGCTCCGGAACTCATTGCAGCCTTGGTCCAAACATGGACAAAGGAGCTGAATTCCAGAGGTGAGGTGAGAGTGACTGCCCTTGATCTCAAGGGAGCATTTGACCGAGTGGCATCAAGGAGCCCTAGTAAAACTGAAGTCAATGGGAATCGGGGGGAAAACGCTCCACTGGCTGGAGTCATACCTAGCACAAAGGAAGATGGTTGTGGTGTTTGAAGGTCAATCATCATAGCCCCAGGACATCGCTGCAGGAGTTCCTCAGGGCAGTGTCCTAGGCCCAACCATCTTCAGCTGCTTCATCAATGACCTTCCCTCCAACATAAGGTCAGAAATGGGGATGTTTACTGATGACTGCACAGTGTTCAGCGCCATTCGCAACTCCTCAGATAATGAAGCAGTCCATGCCCGCATGCAACTAGACCTGGACGACGTTCAGGCTTGGGAAGATAAGTGGCAGGTAACATTCGTGCCACAGAAGTGCCAGGCAATGACTATCTCCAACAAGCGAGAGTCTAGCCACTTCCCCTTGACATTCAACGGCATTACCATCGCCGAATCCCCCACCATCAACATCCTGGGGGTCACCATTGACCAGAAACTTAATTGGACGAGCCACATAAATACTGTGGCAACAAGAGCAGGTCAGAGGCTAGGTGTTCTGTGGCGAGTGTCTTACCTCCTGACTCCCAAAGCCTTTCCACCATCTACAAGGCACAAGTAAGGAGTGTGATGGAATACTCTCCACTTGCTTGGTTAAGTGCAGCTCCAACAACATTCAAGAAGCTCGACACCATCCAGGACAAAGCAGCCCACTTGATTGGCACCCCATCGACCACCTTAAACATTTACTCTCTCCACCGCCGGTGTACCATCTACAAGATGCACTGCAGCAACTTGCCAAGGCTTCTTTGGCAGCACCTCCCAAACCCGCGACCTCTTCCACCTAGAAGGACAAGGGCAACAGGCTCATGGGAACACCACCGCCTCCAAGTTCCCCTCCAAGTCACACACCATCTTGACTTAGAAGTATATCGCCGTTCCTTCATCGTCGCTGGGTCAAAAACCTGGAACTCCCTACCTAACAGCACTGTGGGCGTACCTTCACCACACACACTGCAGCGGTTGAAGAAGGCAGCTCACCACCACCTTCTCAAGGGCAATTAGGGATGGGCAATAATTGCTGGCCTTGCCAGCGATGCCCACATCCCATAAACGAATTAAAAAAAAAATCTCCATATCCCTTGATTCCCTTAGGGTCTAAAAATCTATTGATCTCTGTCTTGAATATACTCATCGACTGAGCATCTACAGCCCTCTGGGGCAAAGAATTCCAACGATTCACAACCCTTTCAGTTAAGAGAGTCTGTAGTACCATATAACTCTACTTTTTCTGCCTATTTTCTCCTCTCTCCTGAAGACCTTGGCTCATACTGGAGTATAGAGCCTTGGGTACTGGCACTCTCTCTTACCTCACCCACTGACCATTTATCATGTGTCGGCACACTATTGTATCATGGAGGGTATGGCAGCTTAGCCCAGCCCTTCCCTCATCTGACTCCCACGTGTGCTCACTTCCCAGCAGAACACACTGGATAGTGATCAGGAGAGAGCTGACTTGTTTTTGCCCCTTTCTGAGCTTATGGGAGCTGAGATCAATTGTAGTACCCCAATTAGTGCCATGGCTGAGATCAGCTAACTCAGCCCAACAGTAAGCATTACATTTACCCACTGTGTCACTGAATCTCGATTTAGAGATATCCTGCAGGTTTAGTTCAAAGTTGTAAATAACAACGGAAAATGGTATTTAGGAGATTATGCTGAGTACTTCACTCCTAGAAATGTCTGTATCTATGTGTCCAATATGAAGGGGTAGCATAATAACTTCATCTATCATTATTACATTTGTTCTCCTGCTCTGACATGGAGAAAATTCCATATTTACTCATAATAAAAGAATTAGTGAAGCTGTCAATAAATTTTCAGGCATAATTTAATCACTTGGTACCTAAAAGGTTGATAATATGATCTGCCATTTACACATAGCTGTCTAGAGAAAATGATGGATTAATTGACTGATGGCTAAAGTTTCTTCTAAATATAATGCTTAGTCAGTTTATTTGATTTGAGTAAAGTAACTTTCTCTAATATAAGATTTGCTCAGAGGCAATAGGAGAATAAATGGTTATCAAACCAAACTTAATTAGTCTGTTCTAGATTGATGTTACTTTGGGAGTCTTAGCTGTAATTGTGGAGAGCAGATTGTTAAGAGTTTGGTTCATTATTTTCTCCGTAAGCTGTGTTACGCAAACTACCTATGGAATATTAAAATGTCAATTCATTTTAATAAATGCTTGTAAGTAAATTAGGTAATTAAGCAAGGATAAAGATGATTTCTTTAATTATTTCAGATACTTTCCTGGCTCTATCTGTTTTGCCACTTTCTTGTGATAGCCTTTTGATGTTTTGTGATTCCTTGTTGAAATATCGCTCTCTTTACAGTATCAGTTCTCTAATGTCGTAGTTTCCTCGTGACATCAGAACATAGTTAAGCTTCTTCAGTGTTTGTCTTGAGGGTGAATGTTAGTTTTAGGAAATAGAGCACTTTCCCATTTCAGGCACTCCTGGGCCAGGTTCATCATGGAGTAGATGCAGAGGTAGGCTCCCTCTATTCTGCCCCAACAATATAACTTACCGTGTGCCTCAGAATAGCACCCACTGTACCAGTGTGACAAATCACATTTCCCACACCTGCCATCCTTGTGGCTCTGCTGAGGTGGGACTGCCAATTAGTCCCAAATCAAGGTTAAAAATGAGAAGTCGCACAACACCAGGTTATAGTCCAACAGTTTTATTTGAAATTACGAGCTTTCGGAGCTCTGCTCCTTCTTCAGGTACAGTCACTGTACCTGACGAAGGAGCAGCAGCTCCGAAAGCTCGTAATTTTAAATAAAACTGTTGGACTATAACCTGGTGTTGTGCGACTTCTCATTTTTGTCCACCCCAGTCCAACACCGGCATCTCCGCATCAAATCAAGGTTAGTTTTAGACCGTAGGCCCACACCCAATACAAACTAGATTGAACAAATTGATTTCATCTCAGAGTCAAAAGGACACTTCAAGGCTTTTGAACAATTACTAGAACGTTGTATGAGTTCTTTTTGATTTATAGCAAAGCATGTGCGAAAGAGTAAACTGACTATTTCATCAGTTGAAAATTATGTCATCCTTATTTGCAGGAATATAAATAATAATTGACGCACTCTCCTCAACAGCGGTCTGCATGTTAACCTTAATTGTGTTATGTAATCTGCAAAATGATTGTCATTCTAAGTAATAATTAATAATCGCTGAACTGTACCAGGGAACTGAGAACAGGAAAACTGATCTGAAGAACTGAACCCCGATACACAGTGTTAAAGCCCATTATTATTCAAACCATTACCTTGTTTCTTGGTCCATTGCAACTTTCACAGACTGCTGACCAGACTCTGACCTCTGTAAGGAAACCCTCTATTGCTGCTGCTGACATGCTGAGGGGAAGGGAAGAGATTGGTTAACACCCTGCCACATGCCAAAGCATTCACTCCTCAGACTGGCCTCGATGTCTTCAGTTGAGTCTAATTATATAACGTTCAGCCAAGTGCTGTTTCTCTAAATAGTATTCTGATTAAATGACATTCAATAATTGTTCTCTGTTATTTTGACCTTGCCCTTTTCTTCAGTGAAGGTGTCAGCAATTCAGGCCATTTGTGTGTGTGTTTGCATTTCCATTGAGGTTAAGGGCCGATCAAACATAGACTAAGTTGTCCAAAGCAACTGAGTCTACTAGTTCTTGCGTTGTCAGAAATCAGCCTTCTCTTTCACTCTGCAGCTGCTGGTCTCATGCCCTTCTGTATGGCGTTTGAAAGAGGGGCCTTTACCAGTTCTATAAAGAGTTATAAACAATGCCTTGTGAAATATGAAGCTGCTGGAAAAAAATGAGGAAGGGACATGTATTTTGTAAAAACTATTAGTCTGTGGTAGCAATACCTATGCTGTTTTTAAAAAAAATATATAATCTGAAAGCCATCATTTATACACGAGACGCAACAACAACATCTTCTACAGGCTAGAACTTGCAGAATGCTGCACAGATACAGTGGAGTTCTCTTATTAAAATATATAAAATAATCTGTCACACAATAAAGTAGAAAGTGACATTGATATGAGCTTATTAAACCACACTAGGATAGAAACAGAACTGAGCATGAAATAGAAAAAGGAGTAATCCAAGCAAATGAGGAAAGGAACTAATGTACTATGAAGAGATGAGAAATGTTCAAAAACAGGTACTGTACTAAGGAGTTTAAAAACTTCGGCTTTTATTTAACAACAACTTGCATTTATATAGCGCCTTTAACGTAGTAAAACGTCCTAAGGCGCTTCACAGGAGCATTATCAAACAGAAATTGACACCGAGCCACATCATGAGATACTAGGGCAGATAGAGGTAAGTTTTAAGGAACGCCTTAAAGGAGGAAAGAGAGGTGTAGAGGTTTAGGGAGGGAATTCCAGAGCTTAGGGCCTAGGAAGCTGCAAGCACAGCCGCCAATGGTGGAGCGATTAAACTTGGGGATGCACAAGAGGCCAGAATTGGAGGAGCGCAGATATCTTGAAGGGTTGTAGGGTTGGCAGAGGTTACAGAGATAGGAAGGGGCGAGGCCATGGAGGGATTTGAAAATAAGGATGAGAATTTTAAAATCGAGGCGTTGCTTAATCAGAATACTATGTAGGTCAGCGAGCACAGGGGTAATGAGTGAACGGGACTTGGTGCGAGTTAGGATATGGGCAGCAGAGTTTTGGATGAGTTTAAGTTTATGGATGGTGGAATAGTCAAGTCTAGAGGTAACAAAGGCATGGATGAGGGTTTCAGCAGCAGATGAGCTGAGGCGGAGTTGGGCGATGTTACGGAGTTGGAAATAGGTGGTCTTAGTGATGAAGCGGATATGTAGTCGGAAGCTCATCTCAAGGCCAAGTACGACATCAAGGTTGTGAACAGTCTGGTTCAGCCTCAAGCAGTTGCCATGAAGAGGGATGGAATCGGTGGCTAGGGAACAGAGTTTGTGGCGGTGACTGAAGACAATAACTTCGGTCTTCCCGATATTTAATGGGAGAAAATTTCTGCTCATCCGGTGCTGGATGTTGGACAAGCAGTCTGACAATTTAGAGACCATGGAGGGGTTGAGAGAAGTGGTGGTAAGGTACATGTGGAACCTGACGTGTTTTCGGATGATGTCGCCGAGGCAGCATGTAGATGAGAAACAGGAGGGGCCAAGGATAGATCGTTGGGGGACTCCAGAGGTAATAGTGCGGGAATGGCAAGAGAAGCCATTGCAGGTGATTCTCTGGCTACGACTGGATAGATAAGAATGCAACCAGGCGAGGGCAATCCCAGCCAGCTGGACGACGGAGGAGAAGCGTTGAAGGAGGATGGTGTGGTCAACCATGTCAAAGGCTGCAGACAGGTCGAGAAGGATGAGAAGGGATAGTTTACCATGGTCACAGTCTCTCACAATGTCATTTGTGACTTTGATAAGGGCGGTTTCAGTACTGTGGCAGGGGATATATTAATATCCACCTGGAGGAGATGGCCAAGCAGTTCATGCTATTGATGAGGACTATTTGCTTATTAACCCCTAGGTTAGTTGTACATAGTTGAGGTTCGTTAAGATGCCAGCTTGGTTCATTTGTTAACACATGCCCTTGAGTCAGAAGGTTGTCGGTTCAAGCTGCACTCTGAGGCTTGAGTGCAAAATCCAGGCTGCCATTTCAGTGAAATACTGAAGGAGTGCTATATTGTCGGAGGTGCTGTCTTTCAGATGAGACATTAAACCGAAGCCCCGACTTCCTGTACAGGTAACTGCTAAAAATCAAATGGTAGTACTCTAAAGAAGAGCAGGGAGTTCTCCAGGGGTTCTGGGCACCATTCCTCGCTCAACTGACACCAGCAAAAACAGATTAACTGGTCATTCATCCCATTGTTGGGGTTTTTGCCTAATGGTTCATTTGATAAACACATTGCCCAGTGTGGTCTGAGGCTTCTGGTTTGATCCCCAGTCTGTGCTGAGTTTGCCGATCTGGGTCAGGGTGATGGTGCTTCAATTTGCCTCAGTGTACCTAGGCTTGGCAGGGGAGAAGGTTCTGCTCCTGATCGCTGTCCAACGACTCCTGCTGAAACCACACGTGTTACCGATGAGTGAGGATAGGTTTGGGTTTGTCCATCACTAATGCTGCTTTATAGTGGTTGGAAAGAGATGTGATTTGATTGCGGCATTTGTGCCCCATTCCCTCTTGATATGAGAACACCTTTGTTTTCTTCCAAAGCTGACTCTTACGAGGCAAATGAGTTCCGGTCACAGGCAGCCCAATGACTTGAACTCTTATCTCTTGGTTAGGAGTCAATAACTTAACTTCTCTTGAGTAAATAGGTTACCATTGAAATGTTATTTGACTAGAAGCCAACATAGAATAGGAAACATTACACTTAAGATGATCCTTAATATTGAGGACTAATGGTACCTTAATTCATCACCTCAAATTGCTCTCACCAGTGACATACCTGTTACCACCAATACTTCATCCTGGTACCGTACAGCTCCAAATACTCTCTCCAAACACAATGCAAGCTTAGGAGGACAGAATCGCTCATTGAACAGCTAGTTGTTTTTTCAGTGTTCAAGTGGACAATGTATGTAATTTTTCACCTCTTGGTAAGAACACGGAGAGCAGTGAAAATGTTTGTTATTGTTTCTAACGTGTGTAGACTTCAAATAATGCATTGAAAATCACACTGTTGGGTTTTCTTCCTTATGGTCACCTGCGTTGTAATTATTGCACACTGCACTCATAGTTCCACAGACCAGCTCTCTCGCCGCAACTGTCCCAAGCTTGGCAAGAACAGGTAGGGGTTAACCTTTCTCCCCCTCTGTTTTGCCACACAGACTCTACACAGCCAAACACCCCTGCTAAATGTCAACAACAGGGCAGTAAATGCCACGACACAGTCAATCCTAGAAGCACCTCTTGCTGCACTCTGCATCCACACAGCACGTTTGATTAGTACTTTGCTACTCCAGGATTGTGAGATCTGCATCACTCCAATGGATAGGTACCCTGTATTGTAACTTTTATGATGCATTGTAACTGTGAACCCCACTTATCCAGTGAATGCAGTGGTGTTTGTAGCAAGGGCATTGGGCGAATGCTACACTGTATTTTTGTTGAAACACAAAAAAGGAACTTAATGTTCTAAATCCATCATCCTCTCTACAAGTTTTTTATGTCATTGGTGATATATTTAAAAAATTAATTCTGAAAAATAATTTTTATCAATTTCCAAAGCACCACGCTGGTTTACTTTACAATCTTAATCTTTATTAAAATCATGCAATCGGTAACTTCTAGAAGCATTAATTTGTTTCATTTTGTAATGAGCAATGTGTGTTACAATGGAAGTCCATATGAATAAGAACTGTGGTAAATTTCTCCATTAAATATTATTTGTTTTTGTTCAAAGCTGTAATTGTATCGTAATGAAAATAACTCCTGAGACAGCATGTAACAACAGGGTAACTTTTTTTTCGAGTTATGCAAATATGCCAAATTCATTTGCTTAATAACAGTAATTTCACATTTATAACTTCTGTGGCAATTGCAAATAATTACTCTCATTCCTCCAGGAAAATAGAAAATTCTCAAGGTTGTTAGTAATGCAGAAAAGTACATGGGAAGAAATGATTGGACTATTAACTTCCATACACATTAATAATAACTCAATTGTTTTATCAGGGAAGCAGTGCAACACTTATCAATCTAATAGTTTTTTTTAGGGAGGAAGTAAACTTGACGCCTTTTAAATTTATTGCCTCCATAATAATGTGGTGTAATACTTTGTGCATGAATAGCCTAGCACACTCTTGTCTCAAATTGCTTTTGTATTGCATACTGCATCACGTCATCCCCAGGAAACGTCCACGGTATACTACAGGGCGCATGCCTATCATGTCATGATGTTGCACGTGTCACGACCTCACCGCAGGGTATTTGCTACCAGTGGAGCAGTGTGTTTACTGCAGCCGGTTAGACTGGCAGCAGCTGGTTTTAAAAATAAATATCTTGCTGGCTGCCAGACTTCTAAAATCCAGTCACTTGATCTCGCTGCCACCTTGTGCAGTTTATGTGGGATAAAGAAAAAATCCAATTGATGTTGATTTTCCAGGCGTTGGTATATTCTCCATCCTATTTCAAAACTTGAATTTTGATGAGAAATGGATTTGGGACCCATCTTCCAGCAATCTGCATTTTCTGCTGTGTTTATATTTGAATGAAGCGTGTTTCCTTGCAGCATCTAAAACTGCCCCATATACAAAATTGCTGGGCAGGAAAAGACTAGCTGGTCCATCAAACCTGCCTCACACCATGATGGCCGGAGCATCATGACTAAACACTTCTTCCCTCCCCCCTCCTCCTACCCACCTACCCCTGCAGCCATGTAATCTGGAAGAGGCCAAAAGACAGAGAAAAAAGTTTTGACAAAAGTCTTGGTCAAAGAGATGGGTTTTAATCTGGGTCTTAAAGGGGGAGAGTCAGAAAGACAAAGGGGTTTATTTAGGCAGGGAATTCCAGCGCATGGGCCCTACGCGGCAATCTTGTATGTCCAGTCAAAAACACTCCGAAGTTTCCTGATCTGGCAGCAGACTTTTGCCATCCACCAGCTGCAAAACTTAAGTTCAGTCAGGTCAGCTCTAAAAGCCCAGACAACTCCACCTGCTTCCTTTTCCTCTGAGTGGGAAAGCGACAGCCATCATTCTCTGCAGAGTAACAAGTGTGAGCACAATGAAGAATTTATCCCTCAGAGTTTATTGGCTGATGGTGCTCTTGGCTTAACTGAGGAACAATATGTGAGGAGGTTCGGGGTAAGCAGATAGGTTGCTGAAAATTTGGGAATCATCTTGGTGAATCTTACTATCACTCGTGTCGGTGAATATATCTCAGCAGCCATGAATGTTTATGCCACAGTGTCATTCAAGCTTCTATGGGGAATATACTTGATTCTGCAAAGCATAATGGCCCAAAAATTCGTGAGGGAGCCTTCGTGCGAGGGTAAGGCTTCCCCGCGATCTCTCACTGCGCGCTGGCTTTTTCAGTCCCAGCTCGCACGAACTTGATGTTCTGGACAGCAGCTGTGCAGGGCTTCCGTATCCCACAGGCGCAGTTAATTCGTGCGAGCTGTGGGATCACGTGACTCAGTTAGAGCCAATGGCAGCACACCATCTTTCATTCATAGCTTTCACATAAGTGCTGTGAAAGCTATGAATACTATACCCCCCCAAAAGAACAGCTAAACCTCAATTAAATTTAAAAAAAAACCATCAGATTAATAAAATAAGTATAGTTAAATAAATTAACCATTTTAAACAAAAAATTTAATTTTTGAAAAAATTTAAAATCTTTTAAAAAGTTATAAAAATAAACTTACCTGTCTTTAAAGTCTCTAAAAAAGATATACCTGTTAAAAAAAATTCAAAATAATACTTAATTAACTACTTACCTTGTTAAAAGAGGGTCTTACACCTCCTTTCTTTATGTGTAAAATCTTCCATACTTACCTGCGCGTTCAAAGCACTAAGTGCACTGCGTGCGCGCAGCCTGTAGCGCGCACGCGGTTCACTTAGGAACCACCCCCTTTTGCATTCACCAAGTGCCGGTTTTCAGCGCATGCGCAGTGCATGCAGAAAACCGGCAATTGGAGACAGAATACGCGAGAGTACACAGTGCGTACTCTCGCGTAGCAACACAAATTTTTGGGCCATTATCAAGTTGAATATTGACAGTTATTGAAGTTAGAATAGCCTACTCTTACATCCTTTATGCATTCTTAAGCAGTAGAAGCAAAACAATTGTGAAAGGAGCGGAGTTTCCACATAATTTGTGGAACTCGAGACACCGCTGAGTGCACACTTTTTGATACCCTCTTTTCCAAGTCTGAAAATTCAGTACTATACAGTAATCCAAAGGGATGACACTCGTTTAACATGCAGGTAATTTGTGATGCGCAGTACATTATTATAATGATTAAAGCCAAATTACTTGGTTTCACACATGATTCTTTTTCCATTCCTAATGATTCATGTGTGCCAGGATTGTTCAAATAACCTGCTGCAAGGATGGCTACTGGGAGACCCGGAGTATGGCTTAAAGTGGCTCGTGACAGGCAAACAAAGTGGAACATAATTACAGCCATTGCTGTACAGAAATGTTTAAAACTTGCCCAAAGTGCTTTGCTGCCCAACATGAGCAGTAGTTCCAAGCAACTTTAAATTATTCTTCACATTAACTTCATTTTCAAAATAACACTATTGTAACAAACAACAAGGTATCTTTGTTCAGTTTTAATTTTTGGCAGTTCCTTCAAATCCGCTCAATGTACATAAGCATTTTTTTAAAAGAAGCTGTTTATTTCAAATGCTGCAAGGTTGGTTCAAACTGACTCTTGAATGGTATGTTTGAGAGGGCGAACCAAGCTAACTTTGAAGAAAGTTAGATGGCGTGATTTGTTCAGTTAAATGCATGACAGCCATTTATTTTGAGTCTGTCTGTTATGAAATGGCATTTAACTGACTGTATCTGTTCATTAAGCTGAACTAAGTTGTGATTAGAAGGCATTTGGACTGATTGGAAGCTGCACAAGAAACTGTAAAGCTGAATGGCCAGCTGAAGTAGTCAGAAGAGATTGTAAGAAAGAGAAGGGCTATGTTTATAAAAACTATCTATGAGATAGCTTAATAGTAGATTGCAACTGATTTATTAGTTTATCTACTTGAGTTAGAGAGCTTGTTCATCGTTCATTTAATAAATTTGCTTCATATCTTAAACCAAAAATCGAGACCTGATATGTTCTACCGCTTTTGAAATCTGAAGTGAGAACTTACGGAGGCATAAGATAGTCCAGTAACTAATAGCAATCACCAATAAGGGTTTGATGTTTATTTTTCCTGGCGTGTTACTGAAAGCTTACCTAGATCTCAAGACAAGGACAGACACTCTTAAAGGGATGGGGTGCTGGTTCTCGCCCAGGAAGCAAGATAATCTAGGGTAAGAAGGTTTAAAATAACCCAGAAACATATCAGTAATATACAGACTTGGAATAGCCATCGTGATTTTTGACAACCAGATTCTGAAATAGGTGGCAATTGGAAATCTGAGAATATCTTCTCTTCTTTTGGTAAGAAATCATTAATAACACTGTTGTATGATTTTCGAGCTGGTGATTTTGAGAAACTCATTTTCATTAGTGGGAATAGTTAAAACTGTCCAATTATTTCGCACCTGTATTAATGCTGTTTTCACAGTAGTCAAGCAACCAGTGAGATACTAACTTATGTAAAGCAACCATTTCATTTATCCAGCTGCACTGTGCAGAAAACTGAAGTGTTCACAAATATATTAAATGTTTAGAAAGCCCATTTTATGACTGAGCCATGGAGGTCCTAGTAGATAGCATCAGTGGGATGATGTATTCACACTGAAGAATTCCTCTTCATTTCTTATAATTACTTACCTTTATTTCCAAAGCCATTATTTGAATAGAAAGGAGTTCAGTGTTCAAAGGTGAGCAAAGAGGGGATATGGCTGCCAATGTGGTGTCACTGTGGAATCCTTTATTTTTTTGGGGGTGGGTGTTGGCATTTAGCTTAAGGCTCATTATGGGCACACCCTGCCATGAGCGAAATGTCACCTCAGTAACATTTCTAATAAGCCAGTGTCTCTATTACAGGTCTGTATGTGGGTCTTGCTTGATTTTCTGTAGGAATTTAGGCTTCGTAGCCTATTTTTGACAACAGGTTACCAACATGCAATTGAAAGGTATCAAACTGTTATGCTGAGTTCCATGCGAGTGGGCATATTATGTGGCAAGGTAAGACCTTGTGTGAACCCAACTTAAACGATCATGCCAGCCTATTTCATCCATTTGTAGTTAACGCACATCACTGAATATCGCAGTAACTGGTTAGCAATGAATCTCCAGACTATTGTGTGTGTTTGAAGCACTCAGTTCTGCTTCATTCAACAATATATTCATTGTAGAAATAGGCAATAATTAGGCCTTTTAAACGGTCGAAACTATTCCTATCAGTAGTTTTTCATGAAAATATATGGAGAATGAATTGATGCCTGCATAAGTGGCCCTTTTGAAAGGATGTTCCCATTAAGAGAAGACTAATTAACTGTTGTGTATAGCATTACTGTTCACCTCATACACTTGTATAGAGAGTACTTTCTTAATGAAGACTTTTGTTTGAAATGTCGTCTACAGGAAATTACAGTGAAATGGCTCCACTCGTGCCTTTTCAATATTGTACCTTGTGTAGCCAGAGCGTTGGGCTCCCTTTTTTTTGTCTTCATTGAATACATTGGGAACTCTGTACACACTCAATGTTTTCAAGGGGAGACTGGATAGGCACTTGAGGGAAATAAACTTGCAGGGCTACGGAGATAGAGCGGGGGAATGGGACTACTCGATTGCTCTGCAGAGAGCCGGCATGGACTCGATGGGCCGAATGGCCTCCTTCTGTGCCGTTATGACTCTATGACTCTATTGTTTCCTTTCTGCTTCTGTCAGCAACTCACAGGACTGATGGAGATTTTGGTCCTGGGCACTATTGGAGGCACAGAGTTTCACTTCTTCAGTGCGGCACTGTTGGAGGTGCCGTCTCTCTCTCTCTCTCTCTCTCTGCTATTTGTGGGCTGCTGTGTTTTCTCTGATCATCCAGTGTAAAGTACTTACGGCACAGAATGTTACCATTGTGCAATGCAGTGCTAGCTCGTCAACTGGAGCTGTCGGCAGAGAGTAATAGTTAAGGGTAGTTACTCAGACTGGCGGAAGGTGGGAATTAGTGTGCCACAGGGATCGGTGCTGGGACTACTGTCGTTCACCATTTACATAAACAATTTGGACTCGGAAATTGAAAGTACAATTTCTAAATTTGCAGATGACACCAAATTGAGGAGTGTGGTTAATACTGAGGAAGACTGCGGCAAAATACAAGAAGACATTAATAAACTTGCAGAATGGGAATGTAAATGGCAAATTAATTTCAATATAGATAAATGTATAGTGATGCATTCTGGTAGGAGGAATAAGGAGGCCCCATATTCCTTGGAATATTAGAGTCCAAATGGGATAAAGGGATCTAGGGGTACACATTCACAAGTCATTAAAAATAACAACGCAAGTTAACAAGGCCATAAAAATTGCAAACAAAGCACTAAGCTTCATTTCTAGAGGAATAGAATTGAAAAGCAAAGAAGTTATGCTAAACTTGTATTGAACCTTGGTTCGACGACACTTGGAGTATTGTGTACAGTTCTGATCTCCATATTACAAAAAGGATATACAGGCACTAGAGAAGGTACAAAAAAGATTTACAAGGATGATACCAGGACTGAGAGGGTATAACTATCAGGAAAGACTGAACAGGCTGGTGCTCTTTCCTCTAGAAAAGAGAAGACTGAGGGGTGACATAATAGAGTTCTTTAAAATTATGAAGGGGTTTGATAGGGTAGATGTAGAGAAGATGTTTCCACTTGTGGGGGAGACCAAAACTAGGGGCTATAAATATAAGATAGTCACTAATAAATCCAATAAAGAATTCAGGAGAAACTTCTTTACCCAGCGAGTGGTTAGAATGTGAAACTCGCCACCATGTGGAGTGGTTGAGGTGATTAGCATAGATGCATTTAAGGGGAAGCTAGATAAGTATATGAGGGAGAAGGGAATAGAAGTTTATGTTAATAGAGTGAGATGAATTGAGATGGGGGGAGGCTTGTGTGGAGCATAAACAAAGGCATAGATCTGTTGGGCCAAATGGCCTGTTTCTGTGTTGTAAATACTATGTACTCTAATCCCATTTTCCTGTCCCATATTTTTATATTCTTCCATTTCAAATACTTATCAATTCCCTTTTTAAATGATAAAGTTTCTGCTTTAGTAGCCATTTGCAATAAAACATTTAGGCCTCGATTTTATTAATGGAGGCGGGTTGAGGGCGGGCCCGCTGCTCGGCAGCTTTTGGACCCGCTCCCGGATGCCGCCGCCCAGCAGTTACGATTTTACCTTGATTGGCCTCGTTACAGCCGACATGCGAGTTCCTCCAGGCAATTGCTTGGAGCATGTCAGATTCTCGCCTCTGATGACGTGTTGTTTGAGTAAAAAGTTAAAGGGGCCATGTCCCCTTTGCAAAAGCATTAGGTTTTTTCTCTTAAAGGTGCTGGCTGCTGCAGGAATGGCAGCCCCAAAAACTAAGGCTGCACCCAGGTTCAATGAGGGCTCCCTCCATGCTCTTGTGGAGGGAGTTAGAGGACGTCAGGAGGTCCTCTTCCCTGGAAACGAAAGGAGGAGGCCCCCTCAGCAAACCAAGGCAGCTTGGCTGCAAATTGCTGAGAAGGTGAGTTCGAGGTCTGTGTGCAGACGCACATGGGTTCAGTGTCGAAAAAGATTCAATGATCTGCTGAGATCACCTAAAGTGTGACCTCTGTGTTCTGGGAAATGGAAGTTCAAGAGTGAGGGCTCAGAGCGAATTCCATGTAGAATGTTGGTGGTGACACTGAGCGCAAACCACCGTTTATTGGACAGATGATGCCTCGGGTTTTGAGAATGTCGGACTTATATTCATCTCCATGTGCCGGCCACCTGTGGTTGAAGCGTAAGCTTACGCGAATCTCGCATGGATGAGTGCATCCCTTGCCTGACGGCCAGCAATGTGGTCGCCTGCTGCTGGATTGGCCACATCCGGTTCCCAAAAGGCGTTGCTCCCCGTCACCCTCCTCCTCGTCCTCTTCCTCTTCCTTCGAGGAGGCTGTGTGCTGAGCCACTTGTTTATCCGGCAGCACTAAGCCGCGCTGCTATGCGATGTTGTGCAGGGCACAGCAGATCACGACGATTCTGGACACCCTGGCTGCTGCATACTGCAAGGCTCCTCCAAATCTGTCTAGGCATCGGAAGCGCATTTTGAGCAAGCCAATGGTTTGCTCGATGATGCTTCTGGTGGATATGTGACTCACATTGTACCGCTCCTCAGCATCGTTTGATGGCCTCCTCATCGGTGTCATAAGACACTTTTTCAGGGGATAGCCCTTGTCGCCAAGAAGCCATCCGGAAAGTTGGTTTGGTGGATGGAAGAGCTGAGGCACAGTAGACTAGCGCAGGATGAAGGAGCCATAGCAACTGCCAGGGTACTTTGCGCAAACATGCAGGATGATCTTCATGTGGTTACACACCAGCTGGACGTTCAGGGAGTGGAATCCCTTGCGGTTGACAAATACAGCTGGGTTGTGATAGGGGGCCCTAATGGCTACATGTGTGCAGTCTATGACACCCTGCACCATTGGCAAGCCTGCCATATTGGCAAAGCCAACCGCATGCACCGTCACACTTGGGCCATCCGTGGAGAAGTGGATGTAATTGTGTGCCTTTGCAAAGAGGGCATCGGTGACCTGTGTGATGCAGGTGTGTGCGGCTGACTGGGAGATGCCGCTGATGTCTGCAGCTGATCCCTGGAAGGAGCCCGAAGCAAAGAAGTTGAGTGCGGTGGTGACTTTGACGGCCACTGGTAAGGAGTGTCCACACGCTCCTCTGGGCTCCAGGTGTTGGTGCAGCATTGTGCAGATGTCAGCGACTACGTCTCTCGAAAGTCTCAGCCTCCTTTGGCACTGCTGCTCAGTCATGCTGAGGAAGCTGATCCTCTGCCTGTAAACCCTGTGTTGGGGGTATCTCCTGTATCTGCCCTCCGCCCTGTGCATCATCAGGTGAGTGAGGAGGAGGTTGGCGCTGCTGGTGCTGCTGTTGTGGCTGGTTGTGGTGCTGCCACGGCTGCTCTTCTTCCAAATCTGACAACCAGGATGAGAGGATATAAATGGTTCCCATCCCATTGCTATAGATTTCATTTGAGGCAAGAAGCTTGTAAGCGCACAGTTGAAGTGGCCTGAAATTATTCCAATCAGGTCACACTGCAGATGGCTGACAGCTTGAACAGTCACAAGGTCAGTAGATTTGCAAAATCTTATCCCAAACCTCCAAGAACAAAGTTGTTGCATTTGAATGTCGGCTATGTTACAGGAGCGCTTTTAAAGTGCTGCACCAATGACTACAAATCATGTCCTCCAGCAACTCGTCTCCTTGCAGCTGGCCTGTTTCTGACAAGACGGGAAACAGGAGCCAGAAGCACGAAAATGGGAAACCACTATAAAAATAGGATTAGCAAGGCAGTTAACAGGCTGTTAACTGCATTAACTACCGGTTCCACCGGTTCCAGTCGGGTCAGTTTGGGAGCGGCTGACCCGACACTCACGAAAATCGGGTGGGAGCGGGATGGAGGCCGCTTGGCTGTCTGAAGCCATTTTTTCCGATTTTCGCTGCCCACCCGCCTCCTCAGGGCTATTAAAATCAAGCCCTTAATGTTCAAACAACCATCTGCTAATTTTTTTTCTGAACTTCCCCTTTTGTTCTTCACATGATACTGCTGAGTATATGCTCCCCCAAAACCAATTTGCCTTTCACTGTTTACCTTCTCAAACATTTCATGATTGTGAAAACCTCTGTTAGACCCCCCCCCCCATTGACCTTTTCTGTCCCAGTGAAAAAGACTGAGTTTTTTTTCTTCATAACTGCAGCTTCATTTCTGGTATAATTCTAGTGAATCTTCACTGTGTACCTCTTCCATGGCTCCCCTTTCTATAATGGGGTACCTAGAATTGCATGCAGTACTGCAAAGATGGCCCAAAGTGTCCTGTACAAATTCAACATCACTTCCTTGCTTTTATATTTAAACTTAAGATTCTAGAGTAACTAATGCAGACAACCTACAGGTGACCTGAGTATAACATAAGAGGCCTCCCAGTGATATCTGTCTCATCTGTGGGTTTGTTGCATAAAGAGGCTTGCATAGTAAATGTTGCCTCATATTAATTCTGTGGTCATAGACCTGAAATGTTATAATAGCAATGAGATAATGGCCAGATAATCTGTTTTTACTGATGTTGGTTGAAGGATAGATATTGGCCAGGACACCAGGAGAACGCCCCTGCTCTTCTTCAGATAGTGCTGTGGGATCTTTTACGTCCACCGAGCGGGCAGACAAGGCCTTGGTTTAACATCTCATCTGAAAGTCGGCACCTACGACAGTGCAGCGCTCCCTCATTGAAGTGTCAGCCTGGATTGTGTGCTCAAATCTTGGAGTGGGGCTTGAATTTACAATTTTCTGACTCGGAGACAAGTGTGCTCCCACTGAGAAAAGACCAACAAGTTCACCCAGCTTTCTGCTATAAAAGTATTATTGTTGTCTAATCTATACGCTGGGATTTTTGATGGTGGTTTGATTCTTTTTTTGATCTTTTTGGCAGTGGAGGTCATGATGGCCATCAGCATATGGGCCAATCCGTGCAGTTGCTGCCCGTTGGTGTCCACACTGATGGATTACTGATTGTGAGAAAAATATAGCAAATTTATTCCGTGATAGTCCACAGTTCATAACATTAGATACACTGCTGTATCACTATGCAAATAACTAGATTTCAATGGATAAGCTTGCTCCAAGGGAAGGGATTTATATTTTATATAAAATGTATGGAAAATCAGTAAAAAAAAACCCGCACTGTACAAGGTTTTTAGGGTTGGTATCTTTGGTGAGCTGATCGATCTTCTCATGAACCAATTCTTTTTGTGCTGGGTTTGTTGGGTCTATGTGAAGATAACTCCATTTTTGACCTGACTGGGATCAGCTGTTCATTTTTCAGTGTCCAGCAAGCTTGAAAGCACCCACTTATATACAAAGCGCAGTATTCTGCACAATGAAATCTGTCGCCTTTTATTTCAAAGCTGAACCACAACCTTGAAAGACTTGTTGGTGATGGCGAGTAATTGAATCTGGCTGAATTTTTATAACTTAGATTCTTAATTCTTGAAAGTTCAGCTTTCTTTGTTTCTCTTTTAAGTCAACATGATTGAGCCCTACATAGTCTATAACATGCTTTGCTGTTTATTTAGGATTGATTTAATGATTTGTTTTCAATTTTTTATGAGGAAGCACTTACTAGTAGGAGTTTGACATTTTGTCTGACCTTAATCATCAGGAGTACTATGAGAGGTTTATTCAGTGGTAAGAGAACTGTTAAAGCTCTGGAGCAAATGATAGGAAGTAAGTTAACAGCCTTTCAAATCTTCCGCAAAAAATCAATGGGGTTTAAATATGATGGACGTTGTGGACGTTGGTGTTTTTGCTACTTAAGGACTTCAACCTTTTACTGGGAAATGTGTGCTCAAAGTGTCAGCAAGATTTTTTAATGCATGTAATATATCACAGTGGACTCCTCTGCCAATTGAGATGTAACCTGTATTGACAAGCAGAGCTCCATGCTTTGCAAATGAAGTTGCAGAATCATAGTTTTGGATTTCCTTTGATGTGATGAGCCGTGTTCACTGAAAACGATTGCAAAACGAAAACTAAAAGTTGTCAGCAGCAGTGCAAAGGAGGTTGTCATCGGTGCATGCTTTTAGTTACAAGCTAAAGACTGCAAATTATGATACTCTATGGGGTTGATTTTCTTCTCCACTTGGGTGCTAATCTAGCGGAGCGCATCGCCTGGCCTTTATAGAACCTGATGGATTTTCAATCTATTAATATCAGTGGAATGAAAATCAGCTGGGTTCCATGGCGGGCAATCGAACCACTCCACTCGATTTCCGCCCAGGCAGTGAAGGCGAAAATCTATGCCTGTGTTTCTTGAGTGATCACACGGCCCTACTTCTGTATTCTATGTTGCATTTCTTTGGTGTTCTTTCCATGTATGAAAAGCAGCTTATTAGTAATGAGACTATTCTGTAAGAGTATGAGCATCAACAATCTGTTGGGTATAAGGCCAGATGTTGGCTAGGATCCAAACCAATAGCTATCTAAGCTGAGAGTTGGCATTTCATCACACACATCAGCTTGTTGGCATTTAAAAGAAAATCTACCTTTCCACAGATTAAAGGTTAACCAATTAGATCAGTTGATATATGGGGCTGCAGGCTATTCAAACGAATCAAGCAGATCTTATTTTCTCTCATTGTTGGTTGCGCACAACTTGCGGAAGTAAAGTTTTTAAGATGAACTTGTTTTTTGAAAGTCTCAGTTACCTGTCTGTTTGTCCCAAAGACATTATTTAAAGCAATGCAGCTTATAAAATCTTTTCCTTTTCCTCTAAGGAACTTTCTGGGCCATGATGACTGATCACAGAATCACAGAATCCCCACAGTGCAGATAGAGGCCATTTCGGCCCATCGAGCCTGCACCGACACATATCACACCCTATCCCCGCAACCCCACGTATTTAATCCCCCGAACACTAAGGGTCAATTTATCATAGCCAAATCAACCTAACCCGCACATCTTTGGACTGTGGGAGGAAACCGGAACACCCGGAGGAAACCCACGCAGACACGGGGAGAATGTGCAAACTCCACACAGACAGTCACCCGAGGCCGGATTCGAACCCGGGTCCCTGGCGCTGTGAGGCAACAGTGCTAACCACTATGCCACCGTGTTTTATAGGAAGATTTATTTTCTTCACGATCAGTTGTAGCCACGTTTTTTGATATAAGGAAGGAGGTCCCTGGTGTGAGTGTTTTGACTGGCTTTACCTGAGTTTTCCTCTTCTTCTTCTTAGGCAGTCCCTCGGAACCGAGGATGACTTGCTTCCACATTAAAAATGAGTTTGCAGGTGACTGATGAGTCCAATGTGGGACCTACAGTCTCTGTCACAGGTGGGGCAGACGGTGGTTGAAGGGGCAGGTGGGTGGGGTGCTTGGGTTGACGTGCGCTGCCTGCGCTTGGCTTCCGCTTGCTCCCGGCGAAGAGACTCGAGCTGTTCGGCGCCTTCCCGGATGCTTCTCCTCCACTTTGTGGGTCTTGGGCCAGGGATTCCCAGGTGTCGGTGGGGATGTTACACTTTTTCAAGGAGGCTTTGAGGGTGTCCTTGAAGCGTTTCCTCTGCCCACCTGGGGCGCTCTTGCCGTGCCGGAGCTCCGAGTAGAGCGCTTGTTTTGGGAATCTCGTATCGGGCATGCGGACGATGTGACCCGTCCATCGGAGCTGATCGAGCGTGGTCAAAGCTTCGATGCTGGGGATGTTGGCCTGAGCAATAACACTGACATTGGTGCGCCTATCCTGCCAATGGATTTGCAGGATCTTGCGGAGGCAGCGTTGGTGGTACCTCTCCAGTGCTTTGAGGTGCCTGCTGTACATGGTCCATGTCTCTGAGGCATACAACAGGGCGGGTATCACTGCTGCTCTGTAGACCATGAGTTTAGTGCTGGGTTTGAGGTCCTGGTCTTCAAACACACTCTTCCCAGGCGACCGAAGGCTGCACTGGCACACTGAAGGCGGTGTTGGACTTCGTCGTCGACGTCTGTCCTTGTTGACAGTAGGCTCCCGAGGTATGGAAAGTGGTCCACGTTGTCCAAGGCCTTGTCGTGGATTTTGATAATCGGGGGGCAGTACAGTGTGGCGGGGGCAGGTTGGTAGAGGACCTTTGTCTTACGGATGTTTAGTGTAAGGCTCATGCTCTCGTACGCTTCGGTAAAGGTGTTGACGATGCTTTACCTGAGTTTTCCTATCACTGGACTTGTGCTCTATTTTGGAAGTAAAGTAGAGTGGGGTATTGGGCTGAGTTCTGATCGTGATGAGATTCCCAAATGAAACATTTTACTACAGTAGTATTTCGCAGTGACTACTTATGTTCTGCAATTGTTTTCAGCTTCTTTGCAGACTTGTGGTGGAGATTCCTTTGTTATCAAATAGCAATCAGAGAGACAACCCACATCTTCGTATTACAGCAGTGGATATACATCATGAGTGACATAATAATCAGAGAAAAATAGGTTATGTACCTCAGACTGGAGACTATCAGTCAGGTCCACCTGAGAACAAAATTCCCGATCCTTGATCCTGCAAGGTCAAAAAAGCGATTTGGCTAGAAATTAGTTTTGGTGATAAAATAGTGGCAAGCACATAATTCATTCATGTAACTTTGCTATTTTAATGGAGGCATCGATCCACTGATTTTAAGTAAAAAGGTACTTAAATTGAGATTTATTTTCCCAGATCCCTTTAGAAAATAAATTTTGCACCTTTTAATTATCTCTAAATCCACAACTGCTGCAAACTGTACTTTAGGTTCCCCCCCCCCTTCAAAACAAACAAATGACAGAATGCTGGGTATGCCTGCAGTTTAGGCTCTGATGAGCACATGTTCCACCGTACTGACAGTCTAACTCCTTGCCTTTGTGTGTCATAAGGACTTTTTTCTGGGCTGTTTTGGAGTTATCAGCTCTTTCGGGACTGTGCTAGGTTTTTTTTAGTTTCGCAGGTATGATCAACCTGAATGGATGCATTTACTGAGCTGACTCAGCCATTTGACTTTAATACTAAATTACAAAACATAGCAAGGTGACAGGTTTATTTACTCACCTGTGCAACACAATGTGTATGGCCTACATTGTGAAACTTAGCTTAATATCTTCAGTCGCTGTATTTTTCAGTGGAATCAAATGAGATTTTGTACATAGGTTTATTTTGATAGACACTCTGATGCGCTTAATTGTCATTTCACTTATCTCCATTTGCTGCATGTCTGACTTAGCTTGACAAAGAGTTGAAAAAGTCCACAATGGAGTAGGATGAGGCTGAATGTAACATTTAGGTTCATTTTGGTTGAATTTGGTTACCATTTGATCCATTGGATGGTTTTGGAAGGGACAGTATTTCCTGATACGTTTGTGACATCTTATTTATATCTCTCAATGAAATGAGACCACATCACTGGCTTATTTGAATGCTTTTTATGCGCAGGTTTGATTGACAGTTGAATGCAAGAACATTTGTCTCTTTACAAGGAATGATAATGTTAAATCCTAATTAGGTTGAAACCTGTCTACAGTGACAACCTTTGGGACTGACTTCAGGAGGTTAAATTTATTTTTAATATGGGTTCAGATCTGATTAATTTGTGGTTGAGACTGATGTTAGCACATGTCTAAAGCAAGTAGTTATCTATATATAGTTGTCTGATTTTCATTGTGTGCTGTACAAATAACCAGTATAAAAACTTCACACGGATTTGTAATAGTGGGGGATTTATTTTCCTTTTAAGCTAGAAACAAATAATGCAATTAATGAAATCTTGACAAGTGACACTGATATTGCACGTCTGCGAGTCTTCAGTTTTTGCCTGCTTTACGTACAATTAGGGATTCTGATTTTCAATTTAAACCAAAATCAACACTGAGAGAAAAATTCTCAAACTTTATTTTATAAAATAAACATCGGAGGAAAGGAGAAATCCTACCGCTGCGAATTACAAAAAAGAAACCGTTTCAGATTTCAGAACCCCTGTAAGGGGTTTTCAGCTTCCTGCTTTTTGAATATTTTCTTCAGTGAATTGGTAAATTTTAAAATGTAAAGATTCTGAATGACTTGAGAAATTGATTCGATGTCTGTATTATTTCAACAGTTTAGCAAAGCCAGCCTTAAAACTGACTACATAAATGCAGCCCTTGATATTAGTATTGATTGTTGGTTCAATATTGATAGTAAATGATTTTATAGCTCTAAATAATTTTGGTAAGAAAAAAATAGATATTTCCAAATTTGGTCAAAAATAACCACTGAAATTGAGGGTAGGGGAATCGAAACTGGAAACCAGAAATCCTTGGTATAATTAATGAAAACATTTGAACAATCCATAAACATGTCAAAGCATAAACCCAGAAGTCATTAGTGCAGAGCCATTATATGTGGTCAGTTTTACTGGAAGGGATCTGTTGATACAGTGATGCTGATCTTTAATAATTAATGTTTGCAGAAGTAGTCCTTGTATAAGGTTTTCTAATCTGTTTAATAAATTTTAATCCCTGACACCACTAGAAGCAGGATGAATTGATGTTACTGTACTATTTCTTCACCTGTTCTTTCATCTGTTTGGCCAACTTTAAACTCTTGTTGCCTCCAGATTTGAAAACACGTTATCAGATTTTAATAGGTTCATCTCGTCAGATAATGTAATCCTTTGGAAAGTGTGCATGTTGGAACCATCCATTTTTCTTGTTTCCAAGTCAACAATAATTGAGTGTCAACTCAGGAACACTGAAAATTGTTCAGCTTTGTTTGGTCAAATTCCTTCTCTGCACTTCCCTCCTCCTGTTCTGAAGATTGAATCCTGCTCATGTATAGTTTGAGGACCCAGGGAACCTTCTGGTACCTTGCCTAATGGCCATTCTTCATGTGAATGAAACATTTAGTATCGGCAGGCTAGTTGACCATAGGGACCTCAAAACCAAGCTTAATCCTGTCCTCACATGCCATCCATACACACTTAGAAGGGATCTCAGAAGCAGGAACCCTGGCTGATCTTGCCCTGCACTCCCCTCCCTAGCCCAGGGGCATGAAGGCCACTGTAGTACCTAAAGTGCTGTCCATTGGAGATCAATGAATTCAGCACAAGCCTTTACCCACTGGTGTGTTCAGGAGAACTACCTTGATCAGTACGTTTCCAGCCCAGCGAGGAAGGAGGCATTGCTGGATCTGGTTCTAGGGAATGAGGTGGGTCAAGTAGAGCAAGTGTCAGTAGGGGAACATTTAGGGAACAGTGATCACAGTATCATAAGGTTTAGATTAGCTATGGAAAAAGACAGGGAGCAATCTAGAGTAAAAATAATTAATTAGAGGAAGGCCAATTTCAGTGGATTGAGAATGGATCTGGCCCGGGTAAATTGGAATCAAAGATTGGCAGGCAAAACTGTAATTGAACAATGGGTTGCCTTTAAAGAGGAGATGGTTCGGGTACAGTCGAGGTACATTCCCACGAGGGGGAAAGGTAGGGCAACCAAAGCCAGAGCTCCCTGGATGACGAAAGAGATGAAGCAGAAAAAGGGGACGTATGACAGATGTCAAGTTGAGAATACAAGTGAGAACCAGGCTGAATATAGAAAGTTCAGAGGGGAAGTGAAAAAGGAAATAAGAGGGGCAAAGAGAATAGATTGGCAGCTAACATAAAGGGGAATCTAAAAGTCTTATATAGGCATATAAATAGTAAACGGGGTAGTAAGAGAAGGGGTGGGGCAGATTAGGGACCAAAATGGAGACCTACACATGGAGGCAGAGGGCATGACTGAGTTACTAAATGAGTACTTTGCATCTGTCTTTACCAAGGAAGTTGATGCTGCCAAAGTCATAGTGAAAGAGGAGGTAATTGAGATACCGGATGGGATAAAAATTGATCAAGAGGAGGTACTAGAAAGGCTGGCTGTACTTAAAGTAGATAGGTCACCAGGACCAGATAGGATGCATCCTAGGATGCTGAGGGAAGTAAAGGTGGAAATTGCGGAGGTACTGGCCATAATCATCCAATCCTTGTTGGATACGGGGGTGGTGCCAGAGGACTGGAGAATTGCAAATGTTACACCCTTGTTCAAAAAAGGATGTAAGGATAAACCCAGTAGGCCAGTCAGTATCACCTCTGTAGTGGGGAAGCTTTTAGAAACGATAATCCGGGACAAAATTAACAGTCACTTGGAGAAGTGTGGATCAATTAAGGAAAGCCAGCACGGATTTGTTAAAGGCAAATCGTGTTTAACTAACTTGGTTGAGTTTTTGATGAGGTAACAGAAAGGGTTGATGGGGGCAATGCGGTTGATGTGGTGTATATGGACTTCCAAAAGGCGTTTGATAAAGTGCCACATAATAGGTTTGCCAGCAAAGTTGAAGCCCATGGAATAAAAGGGACAGTGGCAGCATGGATCTGAAATAGGCTAAGTGACAGGAAACAGAGGGTAGTGGTGAACAGTTGTTTATCGGACTGGAGTGGTGTTCCCTAGGGGTCGGTTCTAGGACCACTGCTTTTCTTGAGATATATATATATATATATATATATATGGATGTACAGGGCACAATTTCAAAATTTGCAGATGACACAAAACTTGGAAGTATAGTGAACAGTGAGGAGGATAGTGATAGGCTTCAAGAGGACATAGACAGGCTGGTGGAATGGGCGGACACGTGGCAGATGAAATTTAACGCAGAAAAGTGCGAGGTGATACATTTTGGTAGGAAGAACAAGGAGACGCAATATAAACTAAAGGGTACAATTTTAAAGGGGGTGCATGAACAGAGAGACCTGGGGGTACAAATTGTTGAAGGTGGCAGGGCAGGTTGAGAAAGCAGTTAAAAAAGCATATGGGATCCTGGGCTTCATAAATTGAGGCACAGCGTACAAAAGCAAGGAAGTTATGATGAACCTTTATAAAACACTGGTTCGGCCTCAACTGGAGTATTGTGTCCAATTCTGGGCACCGCACCTTAGGAAGGATGTGAAGGCCTTAGAGAGGGTACAGAAAAGATTTACAAGAATTGTTCCAGGAATGAGAGACTTCAGTTACGTGGATAGACTGGAGAAGCTGGGGTTGTTCTCCTTAGAGCAGAGAAGGTTGAGAGGAGATTTGATAGAGGTGTTCAAAATCATGAGGGGGCTAGACAGAGTAGATGGAGAGAAACTGTTCCCATTGGCGGAAGGGTCGAGAACCAGAGGACACAGATTTAAGGTGATTGGCAGAAGAACCAAAGGCGACATGAGGGAAAACTTTTTTACGCAGCGAGTGGTAATGATCTGGAATGCACTGCCTGAAAGGGTGGTGGAGGCAGATTCAATCGTGGCTTTCAAAAGGGAATGGGATAAGTATCTGAAGGAAAAAAAATTGCAGGGCTACGGAGAAAGGGTGGGGGAGTGGGACTAGCTGAAAGTGCTGTAGCCGCGAGCCAGCACGGGCTCGACGGGCCGAATGGCCTCCTTCTGTGCTGTAACGATTCTATGATTGTGCATTCCCTAGTGCCTCTATTCCGTGTGCCTTTACCTGTCCTAGTGCTCCTATGAGGTGCTACTCCAGTGACTGCAGCATGTCTGATGGAAGGCCGCTTTTCAGTGGAGAAGACTGCAGATGGCCTTAGAGGACAACCTCGAGCAGCTCTGGGCCAAGAAGGCCCAGCTTCAAACTGCACCATCTTGGCATGGGCGGCAGCAGTCTGGGCTGGCTGGCTGACAGGCAACAGCAAGGGCACTGTCGGAGTGGCCAGGGATGGGAGCAGAAATGTTATCCTGCGAGAGGACTGTAGGTTCGTGCTCCATGGAGCCACTGCCACTCTCCCGGGTGGTGCCTCAGCAATCCTACTGATCTGTTGGAGAACAGATTGATGGACTGCTGTGACGCCCTGGAAGCCCCTTTGAACAGTGATATCCTGAGCCATGATGGCAGCAGTCTGAGCTTGCAAGGCAGCAGTCTGAGCTTCCACTGCAACACACTTATTGGAAGCTGTTAGTGCTGCAATGGAGCTGTATTTGCTGCAAAGGAAGCTGTAACATCAGCCATCAGATGCTACATCATGGTGGGTTCCACAGGTGTGTTAATGGAGGTGACCACCCCTTCCATGTTGGAAGGGATGTGCTCCAAGCTCTGCAGAAAACCCTGTGCCAAGTTTGAGCTGGACTCCTCCATGCTCCTTGACATTAAGCACAGGCTTTCTGACAGGCTTTCCAGTGCACCAAGCATTTGGTTATGTACACCCATCAAAGTCCTCATCTGACTCCTCTGCAGCAGAACTAGTGTGCGACCTCGCCCTCTGACGAGCTGGCACCTGCGTTACCCTTCCCCCCCCCCCCCTGTCCTGGCTCCTGCTCACTTGTTCTTGGTGTCTTTATCCTAGCCTCTAAAATACGCGCAGCGCCAGTATCTGAGCTGGTGTCTGTGAGTGTCTCTTCATTTTCACTGTCTTCCTCCTCTTCTTTCACTGACTGGGAACATTCCAGTTCTTGGGTATCTGAAGTGAAAATGGGACAAGGGTTGGGTTGTGATGAGGAGAGAGGAAAAAGTAAGAAGTGTGTGCTTACACCATCTGCAGCTTGTGAGTCAGAAAAGATTGTGGGACGAGGGAGCCATGGGAAGAGAGAAGGAGGATTAAGGATGCAGAGACCCTCATCATTGATCACTCCAGTGCTGCCAGTGGATACGGCCTTAGCGATGCCCCTTCCCATGATGCCAGCAATGTCTCCTCCACGGGTGTTAAAACATGTAGGCGCGCTTGTCCTCCTCTAGTTTTTTCCTGCTGCTGCTGTTATGAGCCACCTTCTCCTGCAAGAAAGAGGGAAGTGTGTCAGTGAGTGTCATGCAATATGTTTGGGTGATGTGGCTGTCATGGTTGAACAGCTGCCAGTGTTTGTGAGTTGTGGACACGTGGCTTGCAACAGTGCTAAGCATGTGAGGGTGAGGTAAAGCAGAATTTTAGGGTTGAGTACTGATTGATAGAGATTATTGGTAGATTGTTGGAGGTGTAGTGAATTGAGCAGTGAATGAGGCTAGTGGTGCAGTTGGTAGGATATGCCATTTGAAGATGTACTCACTCACCTTGACAGCTTGTGTCAGATCGTTAAACTTCTTCCTGCACTGCATCCATGTTCTTGGAGCAACAGTCCTGCATTGAATTCCACTGCTCCTTCTTCCCACTGTCTCCTGAGCATATGTCTGGAGGGCCTTCTGCCCCGCTGCGGATACAGGACATCTCTCCTTCCCACCTCTTCCACCAAGACCTCCAGTGTAGTGTTTGAAAACCTTGATGCATGCTCTCTTGCATGTTCAGCCATTGCCCAAAGTATCACAGCCCAGAATTACTTCTGAACAAACTTCCACCACTTGCAGCCACAATGCACCTCCCCTTTAAGAGGTGCAAACTGCCTTTAATTAGCGCTAGCCACTCGCAATATCCTGCTAATGCATGTTACCAAGGAACAGCGCGGGGAGAGCTGGCTACACGCAGAAATCATTTAAACGAGCAGACAGCACAAATTTAACGTACTACCTGCACCGCAAGGAACGGGTGCGGGTTAATCGCATACTGTGATGCCCACGCCCATTTTCGGGGGTTAGCCAATTTGTCGCCCTATATGTTTACAATGTCCACTCTTAGGATAAATATGTACTGCATAAATAAAAGCTGCCTGATCCCAAATGTCATCACGTAAACTCTGGTTTAGAAAGGACGCATGCATGGAACGAGAAAAGGCCAATCGCCCTTCAAGCCCACACAATCAACCCTATCGTGGACTCTACTCCACCTGTTTAATCTCCTGAGGGAAAATTCCGTCTAAATGCCCTTTGATGATAGAATCATGTGGCATATGTCACTGAAATGGGAAAAGGGGAGTACAACACAAAGTATAGCCCACGTAAAGAATATATTTGTTTAAAAATGTTGAATTCAATATTACCACGTGTTGAAAGTTGACAGAGCTGCGGTCAAGTACAGTGAGCAACGGTTAAAATGATATGAGTGTCTCTGTTTTTATGTGTGAGTTGTGTGAAGCCACAGCTAAAAGTTTTATACAATAACTTCCTCTTCTAGGTCTAGCTATATATTGTAGGATTTTGTAAGGCTTATTGTAAGAGATTTCTTTTTGTGTATTCTTTCTGCCCTCCCCCAGGTCTATTTACTATATACCCCATGATCACTCAGGCGGAGTGGGGGGGGCGAGTGGGGGGGTGGTCGAGAGCTTGGGTGAATTTTCGATGTGTATATCATCCTGAGTAAGTTGTAAAATTCATATTCAAGATCAGAATCAACTTGATATACCCATCTGTAGCTCAGCACCTCTGAGGCTATTCTATTATTTGGTGTAACTTGTATACCTTACAGGTCTCCAGATATATCATAGAAACATAGAATCTAGGAGCAGGAGTAGGCCATTCGGCCCGTCGAGCCTGCTCCACCATTCAATACGATCATGGCTGATCATCCAAATCCAGTACCCTGTCCCTGCTTTAATCCCCACAGTACACATATCCCACCCTATCCCCGTAACCCCACGTATTTAATTCCCCCTAACATATCCCATCCTATCCCCATAACCCCACATATTTAATACCCCCCTAACACTAAGGGTCAATTTATCATAGCCAAATCAACCTAACCCACACATTTTTGGACTGTGGGAGGAAACCGGAGCACCCGGAGGAAACCCACGCAGACACGGGGAGAATGTGCAAACTCCACACAGACAGTCACCCGAGGTCAGATTCGAACCTGGGTCCCTGGCGCTGTGAGACACCAGTGCTAACCACTATGCCACCGTGTTGCCCTTAAAATCCTTTATATAAAATATCTAGGAGGATCTCCTATTTATGCTTTTGCAAACAAATGCCCCATTTGCATTTTTCCTGCCTGAGTTGGGAGGTTTGTAGGCAACTTATGTGGTGAGGACTATCAATCCTCCTGCATGACATGCAAAGTATTAGCTTGATTTTTCTTGATTCATTTAATGGAAAGACACTTTTTCCTGTTGTAGTTGAGGTAAACTGGTATCACAGCTGAAGAGAGGCCATTTTTAATGAGGAATCATTGATGCTGCATGTTAAACAACACCATTGATATTTGACATGAAATGTGCAAAATTACATAAAGATTTAAGTCTTTTGACAGCTATTTGTGATGATAAACTGCATTGTCTCTGAATGAAAGAAACACTGAGCCCAGCTGTGTGTGAGTACCAGTGTCACTGTCTGTGAAATGATGGAGCTAGTTCTGGGTTTTATTTAATACAATAAACCTTATTTTAGATGTGATTCTTACTGGAACTGATCAGTTGTTTATAATTCATGTGGGTACTTGAGAAATAGATCCCAACTGTGTATTTTATACACTGAAAATCTGAATTCTGTCACAAGCAGACATGAATTACAAACACGATAGCAAAATACTGCAGATGCTGGAAATCCGAAATAACAACAGAAAACGCTGGAAAAACTCAGCAGGCGAGGCAGCATCCGTAGAGAGAGAAACAGAGTTAACGTTTCAGGTCGATGACCTTTCGTCAGAACTGGAAAGAGCCGGAAATCAAATAGATTTAAGGCCAGGATAAAGTTGGGAAAAGGGGGAGGGGATGAAAGAACAAAAGGGGAGCTTAAGAGACATTAAGAGATATCAAGGCAAGAGGTGGTGTTAATGTGACAGGTTAAGGCTGAAAGAAGTGTGAAATCCACTGGCAGAATGAAGGACAGCTGCCAGCTTCTAGGAGGAAAAAAAGTGGGGGGGGGCAAATAAAAGGGTGGATGAAATAATAAATATAAATGGGACTGTATCGGTGCCGTCTCCTGCTCTCACCCTGAACTAGAACATTTCATTCACTATGCTTCCAATTTCCACCCTTCCCTCACCTTCACATGGTCCATCTCCGACTCTTCCCTTCCCTTCCTCGATTTCTCCGTCTCCATCTCTGGGGATAGGTTATTGACTAACATTCACTACAAGCCCACTGACTCCCACAGCTACCTGGACTACACTTCCTCCCACCCCGCCTCCTGTAAGGACTCTATTCCATTCTCCCAGTTTCTCCGTCTCCGCCGCATCTGCTCTGATGATGCCACCTTCCATACCAGTGCTTCCGACATGTCTTCCTTTTTCCTCAACCGAGGATTCCCCTCTACCGTGGTCGACACGGCCCTCGACCGTGTCCGTTCTATCTCCCGCACTTCTGCCCTCACCCCTGCCCCTCCCTCCCGGAAGCACGATAGGGTTCCCCTTGTCCTAACCTTTCACCCCACCAGCCTCCACATTCAACGGATCATCCTCCGCCATTTCCGCCACCTCCAGCGTGATCCCACCACCAAACGCATCTTCCCCTCACCTCCCCTTTCAGCATTCCGCAGGGACCGCTCCCTCCGCGACACCCTAGTCCACTCCTCTACCACCCCCAGCACCCCTTCCCCTTCGCCCGGCACCTTCCCGTGCAAGCGCAGGAGATGCAACACATGCCCTTATACCTCCCCTCTTCCCACTGTCCAGGGCCCCAAACACCCCTTCCAGGTGAAACAGCAATTTACTTGTACTTCCTGCAATTTAGTATACTGTATTCGCTGCTCACGATGTGGTCTCCTCTACATTGGGGAGACCAAATGCAGATTGGGTGACCGCTTTGCGGAACACCTCCGTTCAGTCCATAAGGGGGACCCCGAGCTCCCGGTTGCCTGTCACTTTAATTCACCGCTTCACTCCCACTCTGACCTCACCGTCCTAGGCCTATTAAACTGTTCCACGGAAGCGCAGCGTAAGCTTGAGGAACAGCGCCTCATCTTTCGTTTAGGCACGCTACAGCCCTCTGGACTCAATATCGAGTTCAACAATTTTAGATCATAACCTTAGCTCCAATCACATTTATATTTTATTTTTTCATCCACCCTTTGATTTGGCACCCCCCCCCCCACTTTTTTTTTCCTCCTAGAAGCTGGCAGCTGTCCTTCATTCTGCCAGTGGATTTCACACTTCTTTCAGCCTTAACCTGTCACATTAACACCACCTCTTGCCTTGATATCTCTTAATGTCTCTTAATCTCCCCTTTTGTTCTTTCATCCCCTCCCCCTTTTCCCAGCTTTATCCTGGCCTTAAAGCTATTTGATTTCCGGCTCTTTCCAGTTCTGACGAAAGGTCATCGACCTGAAACGTTAACTCTGTTTCTCTCTCCACGGATGCTGCCTCGCCTGCTGAATTACAAACAACTGTTCAGCCCTTCTGCATGTGGAGATGAAGCTGTCCCTACTGATTGATGTAAAAGCAGCCCAAAGTATTGCTGGTATATAGGGAACTCTATAACTTATAATCATCCGCAGTTCCCACAAAAATTGTCTTGATGCCCAAATGGAATTTAATTTAAATAGTTTCACAATTATTATCCTCCATTTCTATCCCCTTGGTCTTCCCAGGTATGGTAACACCATGATCAAGTAGGTGACTGCCTTCTTGCACCTATTCTATTCTTCATTTAGCCCTGACATGCACAAGAGTGGGTAGGCAACAACTCTACCTCCAATTGAGGAGTATCAGATAAACCACAGTATTGTCTTCCTCATTTTTTGAAAGAAGTGCAGCCCCCATCTGCCCGCAAACCCCCCCCCCGACCTTCCCACATAAAAAAACATGCTCAGCTTAATTTACTTTCTGGCCTTGTGCTGGTTAGAGCCAATCTAATCTTAATGTATTGCACAGGCTTCGTTGTTACACTTGAAGTTTCAGCCTAATCGAGTTGAGGGGGAAACTTTGGCCAGGATACCAAGGGAACTCCCTACTCTCTGTCGAAAAGTGCTACAGGATCTGTAACATCCATCTGAACCACTCTCACAGGTGGCGACAACTTTGTGCATTTATATAGCTCCTTTAACATACCAAAACATCCCAAGTGGTTAGCGGTAGGTTTTAAGGAGCATCTTAAAGGAAGAGAGGGAAATGGAGAAGTTTTTGGGTATAGGAAGGGAATTCCAGAGAGTAGCACCATGGCAGCTGAAGGCCACCAATGGCGAGGTGAAAGGAGGGGGGATCCACAAGAGGCCAGAGTCAGATGAATGGGGAGTTTGGGGAAGGGGCTGTCGGGGTGGAGGGGGTTATTGAGATAGGGAGGGGTAAGACATGGAGGGATTGAAACACAAGGGTGAGAATTTTAAATTTGATGTGTTGAGACACCAGGAGCCAATGTAGGACAGCAAGGATGGGTGTGATGGGTGACCAGGCTTGGTGTGGGATATGATGGGGCAGCAGAGTTTTTGATGAGCTGAAGTTTGTGGCGGGTGGGGGATGGGAAGTTAACCCGGAGAGCATTGGCATAGTCAAGTCTGGAGGTGACAAAAGGCATGGATGAGGGTTTCAGCAGTACATGGGCTGAGGCATGGGCTGAGGTGGTTGATGTTACAGAGGTGGAAGTAAGTGGCCTTTGTGTTGGGCAGGGTATGGGTCTGAAACTCAACTCGGGTCAAACAGGGCGCTGAGATTGCAAGCAGTTTGATTCAGCCTAAGGCAGTGGCAAAGGAGGTAGATGGAGTTAGTGGCAAGGGTATAAAATTTGTAGTGGGAGCCAAAAAATATGGCTGGAGGACGCTATGGCAGATGGTATGTTCTTTTAATATCTCATTCAAAGGATGGCATCCTTGACAATGCAGCACTCCTTCAGTTGTGCACTGAAGTGTCATCCTATTTTATTGGCTCAGTACCTGGAGTAGGACTTGAAACTGCAGCCATCTGACTACGGTAAGATTGCTACCAACTGATCCAAGCTCACAAGAAGGGACTCTTCTCCAAGTAATGGTTCTTCAGAGTTGCACGGTTCAGTAGTAGTGCCAGAAATTTGAAAGGCTGAGCTGACTCTTGTTGAGGCACTTGGTGCTTGAGATATATTTATAATGTCTCACCTGCTCAGAGGAATCTTGAAATGCACCTGTCAAGATCCCAGAAGTATTGATCCAGGGATCTAACATTTTGAATTGTAACACGTAGAAGAGGCAGAGAAGGTCTTTCATTTTTTGTTGTGTTTGCTTAAAGAGCAGAATTATTTTAAAAGGAGATTAGCTAGTTGCTTGAAAAAGAAGAATATGGGGTATGGGGAGAAAGCAGGAGAGTGGGCTTAGACTAGGTGGCTCGGTGGAGAAAAACCCCTGTATAGACTGGATGGACGAAATGGCATTCTATGCTTCTATGATACAGTGATTTACAATGACGACTATGGAGGCATTTTCACACATTATAGATTATGGTCAGCTTGGCTCAGTTGGAAGCCAATTTAAACATCCACCACCGGTGTATCGTGGCTGCAGTGTACACTATCTACAGGATGCACTGCAGCAACTCGCCAAGGCATCATCCGCATCACCTCCCAAACCCGTGCTAAGGGAATTGGGGAGGAGATAGCGGAAGCGCTTACCATAATTTTCCAATCTTCCCTAGATGCGGGGGATTGGAAAGTGGCAAATGTGACACCATTGTTCAAAAAAGGGTGTAAGGACATTCCTAGTAACTAAAGGCCAGTCAGTTTAACATCAGTGATGGGTAAAGTTTTAGAAACAATAATCAAGGAAAAAATTAACAGGCACTTGGAGAGGTTTAAGCTAATTAAGGAGAGCCAACACGGATTTGTAAAAGGCAGATCGTGTTTGACTAATCTAATTGAATTTTTTGACGAAGTAACGGAGGATTGATGAAGGGAATGCAATGGATGTTGTCTACATGGATTTTAGGAAAGCGTTTGACAAAGTACCACATAGAAGGCTGGTTAACAAAATTGAGGCTCATGGAATAGGTGGGTCAGTGGCAGCTTGGATAAGGAATTGGCTTCAGGATACAAAACAGCGAGTTGTGGAAATGGCTGTTTTTCAGACTGGAGGATGGTAGACAGTGGTGTTCCCCAAGGGTCGGTGCTGGGGCCACTGCTTTTTTGATATATATAAATGACCTGGATTTTGGAATACAGAGTAGAATTTCTAAATTTGCTGATGACACCAAACTTGGGGGTGTGGCAAACAGTGAGGATGATACCAATCGACTGCAACAGGACATAGGCTAGTAGAATGGGCAGACAAGTGGCAGATGGAATTTAATACAGAGAAGTGTGAGGTGATGCATTTTGGCAGAAGGAGCAGGGAGAGGCAATATACACTTAATGGCACAGTTTTAAAGAGTTTGCAGGGACAGAGGGACCTGGGAGTTAATGTGCATAGGTCCCTGAAGGTGGCAGGACATATTGAGAGAGTGGTTAACAAAGCATATGGAATCTTGGGCTTCATAAATAGAGGTATTGAGTACAAAAGTAGAGAAGTTATGCTGAACCTTTATAAAGCACTGGTTAGGCCACAACTGGAGTATTGCGTTCTGTTCTGGTCACCACATTCTAGGAAGGATGTGAAGGCCCTTGAGAGGGTGCAGAGGAGATTTACCAGAATAGTTCTGGGGATGGGGGATCTTAGCTGCAAGGAGAGGTTGGAGAAGCTGGATTTGTTTTCATTAGAGCAAAGGAGGTTTAGAGGTGTACAAGATTATGATGGGTTTGGATAGGCTAGATGGGGAAAGGCTGTTCCCACTAGTTGATGGTACAAGGACTAGGGGACACAGATTTAAGGTTTTGGGCAAGAGATACAGGAGGGATGTGAGGAAAATCTTTTTTACACAGCGAGTGGTGATGACCTGGAACTCGCTGCCGACGGAAGTGGTGGAAGCGGAGACACTCAATGTTTTCAGGGGGAGACTGGATAGGCATTTGAGGGACATAAAATTGCAGGGCTACGGGGACAGAGCGGGGGATTGGGACTGACTAGATTGCTCTACAGAGAGCCGGCACGGACTCGATGGGATGAATGGCCTCCTTCTGTGCCGTTATGACTCTATGACCTCCACCACCTAGAAGGACAAGGGCCGCAGGTGCATGTGAGCACCATCACCTCCAAGTTACCCTCCAAGTCACACACCATCCCGACTTGGACATATATCCCCGTTCATAGAAACATAGAAGATAGGAGCAGGAGTAGGCCATTCGGCCCCTCGAGCCTGCTCCGCCATTCAATGCGATCATGGCTGATCATCCAAATTCAGTACCCTGTCCCTGCTTTCTCCCCATATCCCTTGATCCCCTTAGCCTTAAGAAATATATCTAACTCCTTCTTGAATATATTTAATGAATTGGCCTCAACTGCCTTCTGTGGTAGAGAATTCCACAGGTTCACCACTCTCTGGGTGAAGAAATTCCTCCTCATCTCAGTCCTAAATGGCTTATCCCTTATCCTTAGACAGTGACCCCTGGTTCTGGACTCCCCCGCCATCGGGAACAGCCTTCCTGCATCTAGTCTGTCTAGTCCTGTTAGAATTTTATAAGTTTCAATGAGATCCCCTCTCATTCTTCTAAACTCCAGCGAATATAAGCCTAATCGACCCAATCTCTCTTCATACTTTATTCCTGCCATCCCAGGTATCAGTCTTGTGAATCTTCGCTGCACTCTCTCCATGGCAAGAACATCCTTCCTCAGATAAGGCGACCAAAACTGCACACAATACTCAAGGTGTGGTCTCACCAAGGCCCTGTACAACTGCAGCAAGACATCCTTGCTCCTGTACTCGAATCCTCTCGCTATGAAAGCCAACATACCGTTTGCCTTCTTAACCGCCTGCTGCATCTGCATGCTTACCTTCAGCGACTGGTGCACAAGGACACCCAGGTCTCGTTGCACTTCCCCTTTTCCCAATCTATTGCCGTTCAGATAATGGCCCAGAAATTGATCTCGCTCTGTTCCCGCGGGGGTAAGCCTTCCCCGCGATGTCTCACCTCGCTTATGCTTTTTCTGATCCAGCTCGCACGAACTTGATGTTCCAGACATCAGCTGTGCTGGGCTTGCGTATCCCAGCGGCGCAGTTAATTCGTGCGAGCTGTGGGATCACGTGACTCAGTTAGAGCCAATGGCAGCACACCATCTTCCATTCATAAGTCTCACAGCATGGCTGTGAGACTTATGAATCTTACACCCCCCCAAAATAACAGCTAAACCTCAATTAAATAAAAAAAAAACCATCACATTAATAAAATAAGTATAGTTAATTAAATTAACCATTTTAAATAAAAAATTAAATTTTTGAAAAAATTTAAAATCTTTTAAAAAGTTATAAAAATAAACTTACCTGTCTTTAAAGTCTATAAAAAAGATATACCTGTAAAAAAAAATTCAAAAAAATACTTAATTCACTACTTACCTTCTTAAAAGCGGGTCTTACTCCTCCTTTTTACATTTCCAAAATCTTCCCTACTTACCTGCGCGTCCAAAGCATGAAGTGCACAGCGTGCGCGCAGCCTGTAGCGCGCACGCGATGCACTCAGGCCCCGCCCCCTTTTCGGAAGAGCAATTGCCGGTTTTCAGCGCATGCGCAGGGCATGCAGAAAACCGGCAATTGGAGTGGGAATACGCGAGAGTATGCAGTGCGTACTCTCGCGTCCCGGGATCAATTTTCGGCCCAATAATCTGCCTTCCTGTTTTTGCCACCAAAGTGGATAACCTTGCATTTATCCACATTATACTGCATCTGCCATGCATCCGCCCAATCACCCAACCTGTCCAAATCATACTGGAGTTTCTCTGCATCCTCCTCACAGCACACACGCCCACCCAGCTTTGTGTCGTCTGCAAACTTGGAGATATTACATCTAGTTCCCTTGTCTAGATCATTAATATATATTTTGAATAACTGGTGTCCTAGCACCGATCCCTGCGGTACCCCACTAGTCACTGCCTGCCACTCGGAAAAAGACCCGTTTATTCCAACTCTTTGCTTCCTGTCTGCCAACCAGCTTTCTATCCAAGTCAGCACCTTACCCCCAATCCCATGTGCTTTAACTTTGCATGCTAATCTCTTATGCGGGACCTTATCGAAAGCCTTCTGAAAGTCCAAATACACCACATCCACTGGTTCTCCCTTATCTATTTTACCAGTTACATCCTCAAAAATTCCAGTAGATTAGTCAAGCATGATTTACCTTTTGTAAATCCATGTTGACTTTGTCCGATCCTGTCACTGTTTTCCAAGTGCTCTGCTATTACATCTTTTATAATGGCCTCTAGCATTTTCCCCACTACCGATGTCAGGCTATAATTCCCCGTTTTCTCTCTACCACCTTTTTTAAATAGTGGGGTTACATTAGCTACCCTCCAATCCATGGGAACTGTTCCAGAGTCTATAGAATTTTGGAAGATGACCAGCAATGCAACTACTATTTCTAGGGCCACTTCCTTAAGTACCCTAGGATGTAGATTATCAGGCCCTGGGGATTTATCGGCCTTCAATCCCGTCAATTTCCCTAACACCATTTCCCTACAAATACTGATTTCATTGAGTTCCTCCCTCTCATTAGACCCTATGTTCCCCGACATCTCTGGGAGTTTATTTGTGTCCTCCTTTGTGAAGACAGAACCAAAGTATGTATTTAATTGGTCTGCCATTTCTTTGTTCCCCATTATAAATTCCCCTGATTCTGCCTGCAAGGGACCTACGCTTGACTTCACCAATCTTTTTCTCTTCACATATCTATAGAAGCTTTTACAGTCAGTTTTTATGTTCCCTGCAAGCTTACTCTCATACTCTATTTTCCCCCTTTTAATTAATCCCTTTGTCCTCCTTTGCTGAATCCTAAACTGTTCCCAATCCTCAGGTTTGCTGCTTTTTCTGGCCAATTTATATGTCTTCTCCTTGGATCTTATGCTATCCCTAATTTCCCTTGTAAGCCACGGTTGAGTCACCTTTTTTGTTTTATTTTTATGCCAAACAGGGATGAACAAATTCTATAGTTCATTCATGAGATCTTTAAATGTTTGCCATTGCCTATCCACCGTCAACCCTTTAAGTAACATTCCCCAATCCATCCTAGCCAACTCGCGCCTCATACCATCGTAGTTTCCTTTATTTAAATTCAGGACCCTAGTTGAGTCAACTACTACTTCACTCTCCATCTTAATGAAGATTTCTATCATATTATCGCTCCTCCCCAAGGGGCCTCGCACAACAAGATTGCTAATTAATCTTTTCTCATTACATAATACCCAGTCTAAGATGGCCTGATCTCTAGTTGGTTCCTCGACATATTGGTCCAGGAAACCATCCCGTATACAGTCCAGGAATTCCTCCTCCACAGTATTGTTACTAATTTGGTTAGCCCAATCTATATGTAGATTAAAGTCACCCATGATAACTGCTGTGCCGTTATTGCACGCATCTCTAATTTCCTGTTTAATGCCATCCCCAACCTCAGCATTACTGTTTGGGGGTCTGTATACAACTCCCACTAACGTTTTCTGCCCCTTGGTATTTCTCAGCTCTACCCATACAGATTCCACATCCTCCGAGCTAATATCCTACTTTACTATTGTGTTAATCTCCTCTTTAACCAGCAATGCTACCCACCTCCTTTTCCTTTTTGCCTGTCCTTCCTGAATATTGAATACCCCTGGATGTTGAATTCCCAGCCTTGGTCAACCTGGAGCCATGTCTCCGTAATCCCAATTATATCATATCCGTTTACATCTATTTGCGCAGCTAATTCATTCACCTTATTACGAATGCTCCTCGCATTAAGGCACAAAGCCTTCAGGCTTGTTTTTTGAACACTCTTAGACCTTTTAGAATTATTGTTTACTGTGGCCATGTTTGATTTACACCCTTGATTTCTCTGCCTTCCACTTTTGCTTTTCTCCTTCCTGTCTTTTGCTTCTATCCTTGCTTCCCTTTCCTCTGTCTCCCTGCACAGGTTCCCAACCCCCTGCCGTTTTAGTTTAAACCCTCCCCAACAGCACTAGGTGCAAACCGTCCAGTTTGTACTGGTCCCACCTCCCCCAGAACCGGTTCCAATGTCCCAGGAATTTGAATCCCTCCCCCTTGCACCATTCTTCTAGTCACGTATTCATCTGAAATATCCTTCTATTTCTACTCTGACTAGTACGTGGCACTGGTAGCAATCCTGAGATTACTACCTTTGAGGTCCTATTTTTTAATTTACCTCCTAACTCCCTATATTCAGCTTTTAGGACCTCATCCCATTTTTTACCTATATCGTTGGTACCTATATGCACCACGACAACTGGCTGTTCACCCTCCCCCTCCAGAATGCCCTGCAGCCGCTCCAAGACATCCTTGACCCTTGCACCAGGGAGGCAACATACCATCCTGGAGTCTCGTTTGCGGCCGCAGAAACGCCTATGTATTCCCCCTCACAATAGAATCCCCTATCACTATAGCTCTCCCGCTCTTTTTCCTCCTGTCCTGTGCAGCAGAACCACCCATGGTGCCAGGAAGTTGGTTGCTGCTTCCTTCCCCCGATAAGCCATCCTCCTCAACAATATCCAAAGCGGTATATCTGTTTGAGAGGGGGATGGCCACAGGGGACCCCTGCACTACCTGCCTGCGCCTACTACTCTGCCTGGCGGTCACCCATTCCCTTCCTGCCTGTGCAGCCTTTACCTGCGGTGTGACCAACTCATTAAATGTGATATCCACGATGTCCTCAGCATCGCGAATGCTCCAGTATGTATCCATTCGCAGCTCCAGCGCCGCAGTGCGGTCTGCCAGTAGCTGCAGCTGGATATACTTACCGCACACATGGTCGTCAGGGACACAGGAAGTGACCCTGATTTCCCACATAGTGCAGGAGGAGCATGCCACGGGGCCAAGCTGTGCTGCCATGACTTACCCTTTAATTAATTTAAATTAAATTAAATCAGATCAATACCATAAATTACACTACAATTAAATGACATAGTCAAGGGCCCTTGTTTACTAGCACGCCCCGCTACACAACTGAGACCTTAGAAACTATAACCACAAAATTAAGACCTTCTAAACTTTATAAACTATTAACCTTAACTGTCAAACTATAGAGTAGTATAAATACTCACCTGGCCGTACTCACCCAATCAGCTGCTTCCTCTTGCCCGCGTCACTTTTTGAATCGTGACGTGGCTCTGGAACGCCGCCACCGGTCTGCGAGATTGGTAAGCCTCTGAAAAATCCCGCGAAAGTGAGTTTAAATACCCACTGTACCGTCGCTCTCTCCGCTCCCGACACTGGCCTCTGAAAAAAGCCCGCGAAAGTGAGTTTAAATACTCACTGTACCGTCGCTCTCTCCACTCCCGACACCGGCCTCATTGTTGCTGGGTCAAAATCCTGGAACACCTTGCCTAACAGCATTATGGGAGTACCTTCACCAAACAGACTGCAGCGGTTCAAGAAGGCGCCCCCCCCACCACTTTCTCAAGGGCAACTGGAAATGGGCAATAAAGGTTGGCCTTGCCAGTGACGCCCACATTCCGAGACCAAATGGAAAAAAAAAAATTGATCTTTTTGGAGGAAGAAGAGGAGAAACACTGGAGGGAAGCCAGGCAGGGCAACCTACATCAGTGCTGTTCTCTGCGATCCTGCTGGTACCCTGATACCAACATCAATAGGCAGAGGTGCACATACCCTGCTTTTGGAGAGGATTTATGCACATAGAGACTCCAGTTCCCAAGGCAGGCCATGACAGCAGACCTGATGTTACTGATACAATATGTGAAAGCCTGACTAGCCATAATGCTGGATGGTTCTTTGGAAACTCCAATTACAATATGTCATACTTTCAGTACTACTGCATGAACGAAGGCATGTCAGGGTGATTCACAAGCAAGCAAAATCTGCTTGGCTATCCTGCCAAGATGCCACCAGCCATATCAGCAGGTATTGGCACACCTACCTAGTAACAACCATAGAAACTGTCTTTGCAGGCTGCAGGTCAACATAGGCAGATGCAGAGAACTACCATCTACTGCAAGGTCCTCTGCAGCTGTGATGCAGCATAGGGCTGGCTTAGTCAGTGACAACCTATCTCCACCTCCTTCCAGGCATGCTGCAGTGTTGACCTTGAGGTATTTTCCATTAGAATGGCAAACAGCGACAGCCTCCTCATAACCATCTCCTGCAGCACCACCTCCACTTCAGCAGCCACCAAACCGGGGGTTGGTCGCTCAACTGCTCCATTACTTGTCTGCAGATTCATGCCAACACCTTGGGTTTCCTTCCCTTTCATTTTTTCCTGTCGCCTGTTCTCCGTTCACTTCCCCATCTTTCTCGGCGAAGGCTGCCAATAGGACGAGATGTCTTTTGAGCCTTTCCAAAATCTGTAAGAAATTTTTGCACCTCCTCCCCATTCTGCCAATTCCCTTTAATTGCCTGCATCCCTTTCAATTTCACTTGCATGCAGTGTTCCGTTGCCACCACAAGCGTGCTCCTTGCACATGTTGAAATCTGCACTGGAGCTGTGAATAATTACGCAGACCCACAAAAATGGAACACTATTAACATATAACCATTCTGGTGAGATTTGCACTAGTTCTCATTTAGAACCGAGTTGCAGCATAGCAAAGTAACAACTGCTTTTGTCTTTTGAGCCAGACTGTTGCCATTATAGCAGTACTCAAAAATGAGGCCCAGTGTATTTTTTTTCTCCCAGTTACCTGTCCTCTGTTACCTGAGAGAGACGCGCGCTTTGTTCTCCAGTAAAAGTCCCTCTTCCAATGTGAAGCTGTATTTGGGTGTGTAAAGAAGCAATGGTGGAAACTCACCAATCTCTGCAAGAAGAGCCATATATTACAGATGGCTGGGCATGAATACATAAATCACTTCAATCCTCACTTTCACAGTTCGTGAAGTCATCAGAATTGTTTGATTGTCCTGGAGCAGCAGTACTCATAATATATAATCCCCCTAAACCACGCCCCTCAGTAGACCTGTTCCAATAGGCTATGGACCTCAACACAGATACGAGGAGCTCTGGGATATTACACGTGCATAGACAGATTTTTTTTTAAAGTAAGAAGTTTTAAAATGTTTATGGTAGTTCTGTGAGAGCGTCTCTGCAGCAAGAATTGTGCCTCAACAAAAAGTTAGTTACTATTTAGTCTTTCTAACACCCCTCCACAACACTTGTTCGTACCTTTGACCATTGGCTCAGACTCCTCAGTTATCTGTAATAGCCTTTCTCTTACGTCGTCCTGTAATAGCCTTTCTCTTGTTCCCATCAGTTTTGTAACTGCATATAACAAATAATGGTAAGAAAATGAGCTTATCGTAAAGAAAAAAAGTGCTTTTGGATGCACGTTGACCAAAATTCGAAGTATAACTTGGAGTCAGGTCAACAGTATTACTCTCTAGTGCACTAAGGGCAATCTACCCTCTCTGGAGCCTGGGGTGGGGTAGGGCAGTTATAAGGGTCATTATACCAAAAACCAACGGTATTGGTTCCCACTAATTATACTGTAATAGTTTCCCGACTGTTGCTTCCCCCCAACATTAAAAATATTCAATTTAAAACATTTGCAAGCTGTCCATTGCATTGCCTGGGAACATTAGAAACTTAGCTTCACACTGAGCTTGGGTTATACTGTATCTGGTGTGAAGCCCAAATGGCATGAGACTACCTTCAGGAGGGGATCTCATACCTTGTGCCTATAGTGTGGGAGTAACACTGTTGACCTGACTCCCAAGTTTTACTGCTAGTTTTGATAGATGTGCATCCAAAATCATGTTGCATCCATGCAAAAGTAGTAGTATAAGAACACGGTGAAGTAGCTGTAATTCCTTCTATGGCTCATGTCGTTCGCAGTTGTTTGGATGTTTTATATAAAATATAGACATATGGCTGTATATTTCAACTGATGTAAGGAAGATCAGTTCTAGTAAAGATTGCATTATTATATTCCTATAATTGGCCAGGATCCGAACATACTAGGGGCATCATTCCAGGCAGAGTATGGTGGTTTCAGAAGAGCAAATTGATCTATATTACTTTATTCCCCTTTGCTGCTCCACATATTAATGGTTAATCAAATTCAGCAAAATAACATTACAAATGCTTCTGTTACTCAGCATTGGCTTTTACAAAATGTGAATGTCAATAATTTTGAAAGAGAAAAGGACTTTTATATCAATAGCATGGAATAACAAATCCAAAACAAATTGCTGAATATTTCAGAAATGTAGCCAGACTGATGATAAACCTAGCCCTTGACAAGGTATGACACTCATTCCGCTCACTTCCCAATAGAACATTATATTCACTTTTTGTGGTTGACACAGTATTGATGAGCACTTAGGATCACTTTTGGAATTATTAACTTGTACAGTGATTTGCAAATTCATCACTCGATTGAATACCTTCTCGGGCTTTGACACACAAAGCATGACAGTGCCCTCTGCTGTCCTATAGGTGCATTCGTTCAGTGTAAGCAACATGAAGCAAAGTATTCTGGATCTGAGCAAAATATTAGGCAAACACATCTTTATTCTCTTGTTGACAGGAGACGCTAAAGTTTCTAAAATATTTGTTATTTAAAATCTTGCATAGGTCATGGACAGGTAAAAAAAAATGTTTTTCTCTCTTCCTGAAGTGGTCTCTGTGCTTGTCTCCTGTTCTCTCTTTCTTCCCACCTGCCTCTTTATCTTTTTCTTTGTTTTCTAAATTTTCTGTTTCTTTTTTCTCTCGCACTTTCTCACACATTTTTCTTGCTTTCCCTAATGCATTTCTGCATACTTTCTCAATTCCTCCCTCATTCTCATGTTCTCTCACCATTTCCATCACGCATTTCTTCTCTTTCTTTCTGTCACATACTTGCTCTCTCACACTTTCTCTTATTTTCTCTCTCTTACTTTCTCTTAACTGGGTATGCTAGCCTAATGGTTTTGTTACTGGACCAGCAACCCAGATTTCAAATCATGGGCCATATTTTGTGACCCCTACAGGTGGGTACGAGGTGCGCACAGGCTCGTAGGGGCTGCGCAAGTGCCGGGTTTAGGCATGCAAAGCACATGCGCTAAAACCCAGCGCTTGCGATCTGTCAATCCCCAGGAAAAGGGCCTCTGCGGGTGGAGAGTTGCGCTATTTGCCCAACTTCCGCCCGTTGAAAGGCCGTGGAATTCTTACGCCTGGGCATAAGAGTTTTAACAAATAGAAAAATACAATGTTATCACTCACTTATACATTAAAAACCCTGTCCAATAAGGTAAGTTTATTTTTAGCCCCGTTAAAACATATAAAAACATTTCAAAAAATTAAATTTTTGTTTAAAATATTTAATTAAATGCCATTTTAATTAATTTTATATATGTAATTTAAAAAAAATTATTTCATGTGTTCGTGTATTTTTTTAAGTCATCCCCATTCATACTTATGACAGGTTCGTACGTATGGAAACCCCATAAGTATGAATGGGGATTCCCTTCTTTCATTGGGTGGGCTGGCCCACGTGATCCCGGGGCGCTTGCAAACCGCATGCGCTCCTGGGATACGTGGGCCTCTACGCCTTTCTACCAGGAGAGGCCCAGGATCGCAAGCCTCCGTATCTCCTGGACCACCAGGTAAATGCGTAGAAAATTTGATGATCGGAGGCATCCGCCCGCGAGATGCCTCCGATCGCAAATTCAGGCCCCATGAGTTCAAATCCCATGATGGCGAGTTGTAAAATTGATTTCAATGAAATGTAATCATTTGTTGGCTGTCACCAGGAAATAGCCATGCAAGCTGCCATTTTGTTGTAAAAATCCGATTGGTTCATTGATCCCCAGGGAATCTGCTACCCTTATTGGTCCAGCCTAAACATGACTCCAGTCCTCAGGGCAAAATAGGAATGGCCAATAAATACTTACCAGTGTCACCCACATCCCAACAACAAATAAGAAAAAACATTCTCTCTCTCACTTTCTGCCTCAAACTTCCTTTCTCACACACTTTCTCTGTTGGAGGTGATGGTGTTCCTCAGTGGTAGAGGTTGCAGTGCTGGAAGGTACTGGTGAAGTAAGTTTGGTGAGTCGCTGCCGTTCATCCTATAGATAGTACATGCTGTAGCTGCAGTGCGCAGTTGATGATGGGCGTGGATACTGAGTCCATTGGCAGGGGTACCGATCAAGTGGACGACTTTCTCCTGTATGATGTTAGCTTTCTTGAGTGATGTGGTGGCTGTACCCATCCAGTAGTCTATCACATGCCTGACTTGAGCCTTGTAAATGGTGGTGAAGCTTTGAGGGGTATGGGGATGTGAGCCACTTGCCTCAAGGTACGCAGCTTCTGCCCTACTCTGCTCTTGTAGCCATGGTGTTGATCTGGCTAGCCCAGTTAAGCTTCTGATCAATGGTAACCCCTTTGGGATCTGATTGGTCCCTGTTGACATTTTCTGAAATCTGATTGAATAAACAGGTTGAAGGGACAGTGGTCTCTGGGATGTGATTGATGTCAGTTCTGGGATATGATTGGTTGAAAAGAGTGTGATCCTATGATTCTGTAATCAGAATGGTGGATGGTAATGGACTCTGACATTACTACAGTATATTCATATAGATAACTGCATCACCACCATAACATTAAGGAACTTTTCAGTGTTTTGGTGCCTGAGCTGAAATCAAAATAATGGCTGGTGTAGGGAGCTTCCAGCACTCTTAAGCATAAAGGAATGTGTAATCATGTTTTACAAAAGGTATTTAAAGTATTATATCTTATTATACATGAGTTATGTTTGGTACAAGTGTAAACCAGAGTACATGTATGAGTAGTGCTGACAGCTCTTGCTCATGTGGCGCTTGTGAACTAGACCGTCTGCATTTTGTGATATAAACCCAGTTGTATACCTACTCCACCCTGTGCAACAGCTAACATTGTTTTTCATATTGCCTTGAATTGATTTTTGGTGCAGTTTTCCACTGCTGTGAATCTTATATCATAACAGACTCCTGAAAAACATGTGATTTGGTAAATGTTATGTCATGTGAATAATATTACTCACTCAGAACATAAACTATCAACTATATAAAAAAACACAGCTGAAGCATTTTGGCTCATATTTCTTTGCCTTTCAACTCCCCTTTCCCTTTTTTCTTGAAAAGAGCAAGGATAGAATTTTTACCCTAAACATGAGTGTACCAGAATGGAGTGTTCAGCCCCTGATGTGTATGACTATGCCTTAACAGAAGTCCAGTGGTGATTTGTTTATATAAATGCCAATACAGTTCAAATCAGATAGCAGAGTTTATGAATGATCCATAGTTACAATCACGAAGAAATATTGAAACAGTAAGTTTATCATGAGAAAAGGCGAACTTATCCGATTAAACTGAACTCTGTCTCCAGTACCTGCTGACAGGTGTGGCGCTACTGACGTTTGATCAGTAGAGGGCAAGAGCATGCAGCTTTCAATTCTGGGAAAAGACTGTGCATGTCATGTAAGGATTCCTGATGCATTTATGGAGCGGATGGACCGTGACTACTCGTTGTGCGTATGCTCGGTGTGTATCACGTATGGTGACAGCAGATACTAAGCCAGTGTTGTAAGTGGGATATATAATGTGGGCCTTCCTGTGTGTCCAGGAGGAGTACACATGAATGAGGTATCAGAAGGTTGTTCAAACAGAGCAAAGCTGGACTCGAGAATCAGTTGCCCACTCTGTGTCTTATAGGGGACAAAAGGTTCCTGGATTGTACACTCCCGAATGTGGAAACCCCACAGGTTGTGAGAAATAGGGAAGTAGAGGAACATGTAGCCAGCCACAAGGAGGCATCGTTTGCAGTCAGTTTAAGTTTATCCATCTGCTTGAGGAGGGAGCTGTGTATGCCTCAGGAAATGTGTGTCAAATGTTATGGGAGCTGCTGCACATGGGGCATTTGGCAGAGAGAAATTAGACTCAGAACCTTGGGGATTACTCCCAGTGTCACACGCTGTACTAACTAGGGAGAGGAAGATTGGATAAAGGAAATGTAGCAAAAGGGGATAGGGAAAATAACCAAAAACAGGTTACCTTGAAAAGATTTGCTGGGAGAGATAGTGAGACTTGCATTAGAGGGGATAAATGAGGAACAGAAAAAAGTATAACAGTAAGAAAAACAAGAAAACTAATGGTGCAGTGCAGGTTAACAATAGTAAAAAGGAGAAAGATAAAAAGTATGTCAATTGATGCAAGAAAAGTAAGGAATAAACTTGGAGAATTAGAAGTAGTGATTGCAGTGGAAAAATACAATCTCATGGCTTCAGCCAGGGCATGACTGGAAACTAAACATCTCTGGTTAGAACTATTATTTCTTCTAAGATATAAGAAAGCAAAAAGGGGGGGGGGGGGGCGGGGGGAGATGTCAGCATTAACTTATTAAGGAAAGAGTTTCAGCATTAGAAAGGAAAGATATTGCAAGGAATAGTATACAGGTAGAGACTCTGGATTTAATTAAGGAACAAAATGGGTCAAGCTCCAATATTGAGTATCCTTTAAATTGTTTGAAAGAAATTGAAGAGGAAATCTGCTCAGAGAGATGTGTAAAAATACTGCGGCAGTAATAATGGGAGAGAATGGGAGAACATTGGGATTTAAATGGGGATGGATTTATGTAATTCAACAACAACTTGCATTTATATAGCACCTTCAACGTAGCAAAATGTCCCAAGGCGCTTAATACATTGAAGACAATTTTTGGAGTCTACATAATGCACCCTATAGGGAAAGTTGCAATACTGGACTTGGTTCTGGTAATGCAGTGGAGCAGGCAGCAACATAGTACCACTTTCTTTTTGTGCACTGACCCTGGTATCTCAACCAACCTTTTACGCGGCACCGTATCACATATTGAAGTCCACATAAACTGCATCTACCACATCCACCGCCACCATTATACTGCCCATTATCCTCTCATAAATCCACGTTGACCTACTCTTCATAAATTCACGTTAATTACCATTCACAAATCCACGTTGACCTACTTGTCATAAATCCACATTAATTACTATTCACAAATCCACGCTGACCTACCATTCACAAATCCATGTTGACCTACTCTTCATAAATCCACGTTGACCTCTTCATAAATCCATGTTGATCTACCGTTCACAGAGAAGGGAAAGAAAATGAAACTGAGTTGAGAATTGCAAACTACAGAAGGATGAAAGAGAGTTTAGTCTAGATACATTGGCAGAAAAAGTTAACTTCTTCAACAGTAGGAAATATTTAAATGTGAGATTGACGCAGTGTGGTCTGGGAACGTTCCAATGAGGAAAAAGGGGCAGAAAATAAAGATTTAAAATATAAGCATATGCCAAAGCTAAAATGAAAAAGAGAATCATGAGAAATACTAAAATCTACAGAGATATAAAAAAGAGATAGCATATGCTAAGAGGGAGTTTCAAAAAAGCTTGCAGGCAATGTAAAAGAGAATGATTAAAAAGGTGGCTGGGGATGTTTAAAAATGAGCATGGTGAGATAATTGGATTGATAAGGAAATGATAGAGTTGCTTAATGAATACTTAGTTTCAGTATTTACAGAGGACAATGAAGGAAGCTTTCAAAGGCTTATGCAATAATAAGGAAATAGTTCTTAAGTTTCTGAAGGAGCTAAACAATTGAAGTATCCAGGACCTAATGATATGCACCTCAGAATACTGAAAAGCTTAGTGAGGGAGTCATGGAGGGACTAATCATAATTTTTCAACATTCATTAGAGAATGGCAAATGATATATCGCTGTTCAAAAGAAAGAAAAGAGTTAGGCCAGGTAACTATCGACCGGTTAGCCTCATGTCAGCGGTAAGAGACCATATTGAGAGAAAAAATAAATAAATACTTAGAAGGTCATGGACTGGTCAGAAAAAGTCAACATGAATTCATGAAGGATAGATCTGACTAACCAGATACATTTTTCGAGGGGATTTTGGAAAGTTTACTTGGGGTAGATGAAGTTTATGCAGGCTTCCAGAAAGCTTTTGATACAGCTGCATACAGAATCAGCTGAAAAATTAAGGCTCATGGCATAAAAAGGAAAGTAGCGATAGGATTAGAGAGATGGCTGTAAGGCAGGAGCAAGGGTGGCAGTAGATTAATGTTTCTTGAACTGGCAGGTATGGCTAGTTGGGTGCCTAGGGATTAATGTTGAGATCACTTTTGCTCTACACATATCTGGAGATATGTTCTGGATTTGGAAATAAAAGGATGGATAGCGAAGTTTGCTGAAAATACCAAACGGGAAGGATTAGCAAACTGCCAAGAAGAACTCAGCAAACTATAGGAGAACATAAACAGCCTAGGAGACTGGGCAGATAAGTGGCACATGCAGTTTAATACAGATACTGTGACGTAGTCCATTTTGTGAACAAAAAGTATAGAATGGAAATATATCTTACATAGTCAGTTTCCTTACATTACTATAGTGACTACACTTCAAAAGTACTTCATTGGCTGTAAGGCACTTTGTGACATTCTGAGGTCATGAAAGGCGCAGTATAAATGTAAGTTATTTCCTTTTTCCATCCTAAATTTCTCAACGCAGTAGAGCAGCAAAGATTTCTAGGTATGCAGATACATAAATCCTTAAAAATGGATGGAAAAGCTTAAAAAAATTAAGAAGGCAAATAAAATTATGTAGTTTATTTCGAGAGGGATTGAATACAAAACTGAAGAGGTCATGATTAGTCTGTCCTAAACACTGGTCTGGCCACATCTAGAATACTGTGTTCAATCTTTTGTCGCTGACTATAGACAGAGATAATAGAAATGGAGAAAGTGCAATAGAGATTTACCAAAATTATGACAGACCAGAGATTAGGGGTCTGCATTACATAGAAAGGTTAGAGCAAATAGGGCAGAATTCTGTCAGTGAGTGATTTGATAGAGATGTTTAAAATAATAAAAAAAGAAAAGACAAGGAAAACACATAGGCCCAGAAATTGATCTCGCTCTGTTCCCGCGGGGGTAAGCCTTCCCCGCGATGTCTCACCTCGCTTATGCTTTTTCAGATCCAGCTCGCACGAACTTGATGTTCCAGACATCAGCTGTGCTGGGCTTGCGTATCCCAGCGGCGTAGTGAATTTGTGCGAGCTGTGGGATCACGTGACTCAGTTAGAGCCAATGGCAGCACACCATCTTCCATTCATAAGTCTCACAGCATGGCTGTGAAATCTATGAATCTTACACCCCCCCAAAATAACAGCTAAACCTCAATTAAATTAAAAAAAAAAACCATCACATTAATAAAATAAGTATAGTTAATTAAATTAACCATTTTAAATAAAAAATTAAATTTTTGAAAAAATTTAAATCTTTTAAAAAGTTATAAAAATAAACTTACCTGTCTTTAAAGTCTCTAAAAAAGATATACCTGTAAAAAAAAATTCAAAAAAATACTTAATTCACTACTTACCTTCTTAAAAGCGGGTCTTACTCCTCCTTTTTACATTTCCAAAATCTTCCCTACTTACCTGCGCGTCCAAAGCATGAAGTGCACAGCGTGCGCGCAGCACCCAGCGCGCACGCGATGCACCCAGGCCCCGCCGCCTTTTCAGAAGAGCAATTGCCGGTTTTCAGCGCATGCGCAGGGCATGCAGAAAACCGGCAATTGGAGTGGGAATACGCGAGAGTACGCAGTGCGTACTCTCGCGTCCCGGGATCAATTTTCGGCCCCATAGCTTATTTCCATTGGTAGGGAAATCAAAGATAAGATGCCATGATCTAAAATAACTACTAATGAACGAATGACAAACTTATATAGCGCCTTTCACAACCTCAGGGCTTCCCGTAATATCTAGCACACAGTCCACTCCTGTGTATCGTTTCCATAATTTGATGTTTTCTTCTAAACATCACATTTATTGCAAGGGAAAATGTATTTATAACAGAATTTATATGTATTTTATAAACCACTTTAGTACTCTTACATTTATACTCCAAGTATTTTATTCCCTATTAATAATACTTTCTCCATGCCCTCACCATTACTACTTCATATTAAACAGATAAAAACAGTGCCCATACCATTCTTAAAGAGGCAACCCCCTTTTCAAAATCCCACAAAGGCTGTGTTTAAAAATGAGACATCACACATACACCAGTATCCTTTTACATTTGTCTTGCGCCTTGTTCAGAGCTCTCAGTACTTATAATAAACTAATACATAGTTAAAAGTTATTTTTAAAACAGCCTAGAAAGTGTGTGTTATGTTTTCTGGAATCTGGTTGGATGTACAGGTTTAAAAATATGATTTAGTTGCAAGAAAATGGGATTTCCCCCGGTTCTATTCCAACAGGAGAAACTCACTTACAACTGAATGGCTTCACTGTTATGGTGATCATCTTGGAGTTAACTGGGCTATGTATGTTTTCAGAACTTCTCTTCAGTTGTTTGTAAAGTTTACTTTATCAAATAGTTTTAACAAATAAAAATCAAACTACAACAGGCTGCCATTTTCAGATGCCCAGTTCCTCAAAGGAGTTGAGTTGTTAATGGCATTTACAGAGAATATTGGTGCTGGTCATCTGAAAATTTTCAAAGTCATTTTGAATACCAAAACACTAAGGCCACTGATATCCACCTTGCATTTGTTGCGGATGTGCTCCTGCATTCAGTTTTGTGAAGGAACAGTAGTCCATGGGACTGGATGGTACGGGTACAGTAGCCTAGTGATTATGGCACTGGACTAAACCCAGAGATCTGGAGTTCAAATCCCACCTCGGCAAGTTGTGGCTGCCATCAAAAATGACCAAGAAAAGCTGCCAGATTGTTGTAAAAACTCAGTTGGTTCATTAATGGCCTACATGGGACTCCAGTCCCACACTATATGGTTGACAGTGGCTAAAGGTGAGGTATTACATTTTGGTAAGAAAAATAGGGAGGTCACATATTACTTGGATAATAAGAATCTAAATGGGGTAGAAGAGCAAAGGGACCTTGGAGTACATATCACTAGAAGTAGCGTTGCAGGTTAATAAGACCATAAATTAAGCAAACCAAGCACTAGGGTTTATTTCTCGAGGGATAGAAATGAAAAGTAGAGACATTATGCTAAACCTGTATCGAACCTTGGTTAGACCACATGGAATACTGTGTAGAATTCTGGTCGCCATATTATTAAAAGGTTATAGAGGCACTGGAGAGGGTGCAGAGAAGATTTACAAGGATGGTACCAGAAATGCGAGGGTATACACATCAGGAAAGGATGAACAGGCTGGTTCTCTTTTCCCTTGAAAAAGAAGGCTGAGAGGTGACCTAATAGAAGTCTGTAAAATTATGATAGAGTAGACACAGAAAGAGTGTTTCCACTTGTGGGGAACAGCAAAACTAGAGGCCATCAGTATAAGATAGTTACCAAGAAATCAAATAGGGAATTCAGAAGAAACTTCTTTACCCAGAGAGTGGTGAGAATGTGGAACTCGCTACCACAGGGAGTGATTGAAGCAAATATTATAGACGTATTTAAGGGGAGGCTAGACAAGCATATGAGGGAGAAGGGACTAGAGAGTTATGCTGATATAGTTAGATGAGGAAAGACTGGAGGAGGCTTGAGTGGAGCATAAACGCCGGCATGGACTGGTTGGGCCGAATGACTTGTTTCTGTGTCGTATATCCTATGTAATCCTATGACTGTTACTGCCCTCAGAGGGATGGGCAATAAACCCTGCCTTGCCGGTGTCGCTCACATCCCAAGAGCAAAATGTAAAAAAGAAGTTAGTACACAGGCCGTTAATCTCTGTCTGCTGGTTATAAGGGGTCCATGTGAATTAGTTTGGGCAGCCACAACTACTTTGTATGGACATGGGCCCATAGTGCAAAACTGCTGCATATTTGACACTAACTTGGGGATCTCACTCAGAGGCTACAGCATGTCTTGAGTGTGAGGAAATGGAAAAATCTCTCACTGGAGCAGTCCTGCTGCACGTTTGAGGTTGGAGCTGAAGCACATAGAGTCATAACAGCACAGAAGGAGGCCATTCGGCCCATCGGGTTTGTGCCAGCTCTCTGTAGAGCAATCCAGTCAGTCCCATTCCCCCGCTCTATCCCCGTAGCCCTGCAAGTTTATTTCCTTCAAGTGCCTATCCAGTCTCCCCTTGAAAACATTGAGTGTCTTCACTTCCACCACTTCCGTCAGCAGTGAATTCCAGGTCATCACCACTCGCTGCGTAATAACGTTTTTCCTCACAATCCCCCTGTTTCTCTTGCTCAAAACCTTAAATCTGTGTTCCCTGGTCCTTATACCATCAACTAGTAGGAACAGCCTTTCCTCGTCTAGCCTATCCAAACCCGTCATAATCTTGTATACCTCTATCAAATCATCCTCAACCTCCTTTGCTCTAATGAAAACAAATCCAGCTTCTCCAACCTCTCCTTGTAGCTAAGATCACCCATCCCTGGAAGCATTCTGATGAATCTCCCCTGCACCCTCTCAAGGGCCTTCACATCCTTCCTAAAGTGCAGTGACCAGAACTGGACGCAATACTCCAGTTGTGGCCTAACCAGCACTTTATAAAGGTTCAGCATAACTTCTCTACTTTTGTACTCAATACCTCTATTTATGAAGCCCAAGATCCCATATGCTTTGTTAACCACTCTCTCAATATGTCCTGCCACCTTCAGGGACCTATGCACATTAACTCCCAGGTCCCTCTGTTACTGCACACTCTTTAAAACTGTGCCATTAAGTGCATATTGCCTCTCCCTGTTCCTTCTGCCAAAATGCATCACCTCACACTTCTCTATTAAATTCCATCTGCCACTTGTCTGCCCATTCTGCTAGCCTATCTATGTCCTGTTGCAGTCAATTGGTATCATGATCACTGTTTGCCACACCCCCAAGTTTGGTGTCATCGGCAAATTTAGAAATTCTACTCTCTATTCTAATATCCAGGTCATTTATATATATCAAAAAAAGCAGTGACCCCAGCACTGACCCTTGGGGAACACCACTGTCTACCATCCTCCAGTCTGAAAAACAGCCATTTACCACAACTCGCTGTTTTCTGTCCTTAAGCCAATTCCTTATCCAAGCTGCCACTGACCCACCTATTCCATGAACCTCAATTTTGTTAACCAGCCTTCTATGTGGTACTTTGTCAAACGCCTTCTAAAAATCCATGTAGACAACATCCATTGCATTCCCTTCATCAGTCCTCCCTGTTCATCAAAAAATTCAATTAGATTAGTCAAACATGATCTGCCTTTTACAAATCCGTGTTGGCTCTCCTGAATTAGCTTGAACCTCTCCAAGTGCCCGTTAATTTTTTCCTTAATTATTGTTTCTAAAACTTTACCTACCACGGATGTTAAACTGTTCGGCCTGTAGTTACTAGGATTGTCCTTACACCCTTTCTTAAACAATGGTGTCACATTTGCCACTTTCCAATCCTCAGGCACCTCCCCCGCATCTAGGGAAGATTAGAAAATTATAGCAAGCCCTTCCGCTATCTCCTCCCCCAATTCCCTTAGCAACCTGGGATGCAAGCCATCTGGACTAGGTGACTTGTCCACTCTAAGCATACCCAGCCTTTCTAGTACATCCTGTCTATCAATTTTCACCCTTTCCATTGCTTCTACCTTATCCACTTCTACCGATATTTTGTCAGCATCCACCTCCTTAGTAAACACCAATACAAAGTACTCATTGAGTATTCTAGCCTTGCCCAGCGCCTCTAAGCATATATCACCTTCATTGTCTCCAATAGGCCCCATCCCGCCTCTTACTACCCGCTTACTGTTTACATGCTGGTAGAAGATTTTTGGGTTCCCTTTTATGTTACCCGCCATTCTACTCCCATATTGTCTCTTTGCCAATCTTATTTTCATCTTCACATCCCCTCTCAACTTACTGTATTTGGTCTGGTTCTCCCTTGAAAAATTCAGCTGACATGCATCATACACCCTCTGTTTTTGTTTCATCGTCTTCTCTATCTCCGTCATCATCCAAGGAGCCCTTGCTTTGGTTCCCTTACCCTTTCCTCTTGTTGGAATGTACCTAGCCTGTACTTGGAACATCTCCTCCTTAAAGATCACCCATTGTTCCGTTACAGTTTTTCCTGTCAGTCTTTGGTTCCATTTTACTCTGGCTAGATCCTTTCGCATCCCATTGAAGTTAGCCCTAATCCAGTTTAGAAGTTCCACTCTAGATTGTTCCTTGCTCCTCTCCATTGCTAATCTAAATCTTATGATACGATGATCACTCGTACCCAAGTGTTCTCCCACAGACACTTGGTCGACCTGGCCCACCTTATTCCCCAGCACCAGATCCAGCAATGCCTCCTTCCCAGTTGGGCCAAGAACATATTGGTCAAGGAAATTCTCCTGAACACATTTCAGAAATTCCTCTCCCTCCTTTCCCTTTACTCTAGCATTTTCCCAATCAATATTTGGGTAATTGAAGTCCCCCAATATCACCACTCTATAGCTCTTGCATATCTCTGTGATTTCCCTGCAGATTTGCTCCTCTACCTCCCTCTCACTATTTGGAGGCTTATAGAATACCCCCAATAGCGTGATCATACCCTTCTTGCTCCTCAACTCTAACCAAATGGATTCTGTCCTTGTCCCCTCAAGAACATCCTCCCTTTCCAACACTACAATGTCTTCCTTAATCAGCACTGCCACCCCACCTCCCTTTTTTCCTTCCCTATCTTTTCTGAACACCTTGCACCCTTGAATATTAAGTGCCAAGTCCTCACCGTTTTTAAGCCACGTTTCCGTTATTGCCACAACATCATATTGCCACACGGCTAATTGTGTTTGTAGCTCACCAACCTTATTCACCACACTTTGTGCATTTACGTACATGCATTCTAAACCCATTTTTGAATTTCTCGTAGTCTTTCTTGGTCTGCTCTTATCTAATATAGTACTACTACCGCCTCTAGTACTATCTTCTCTAGTACTATGCAACACACTCACTCTTTTATGCACCTTATTCCTCTTTTCTACTCCTATATGCTGGTACCCATCCCCCTGCCAAGCTAGTTTAAACCCTCCCCAACAGCACTAACAAACATCCCCGAGAGAATATTGGTCCCGGCTCTGTTGAGGTGTAACCCGTCCGGCTTGTACAGGTCTCACCTTCCCCAGAAATTGTCCCAATGCCTCAGGAATCTAAAGCCCTCCCTCCTGCACCATCTCTCCAGCCACACATTCATCTGTTCTATCCTCCTATTCCTGTACTCACTAGCACGTGGCACCAGGAGTAATCTGGAGATTACTACTTTTGAGGTCCTGCTTTTTAATCTCTCTCCTAGCTCCCTAAACTCTGCCTGCAGGACCTCATCCCTCTTTCTGCCTATGTCGTTGGTACCGATATGGACAACAACCTCTGGCTGTTCACCCTCCCCCCTCAGAGCGTCCCGCAGCCGCTCAGTGACATCCTTGACCCTGGCACCAGGGAGGCAACATACCATCCTGGAGTCACTTCTACGGCCGCAGAAATGCCTGCCTGCTCCCCTAACTATTGAATCCCCTACCACTATTGCTCTTCCACTCTCCCCCCCCCCCCCCCCCCGGTGCAGTTGAGCCACCCGTGGTGCCGTGGACTTGACTCTGGCTGCACTCCCCAGAGGAACCATAGCCCTCACCAGTACTCAGAACAGAATACTGGTTGGAGAGCGTGATGCACTCCAGGGACTCCTGCACTATCTGCCTGGTCCTCTTCTTCTGTTTGGCGCTCACCCATTCCCCCTCTGCCTGCATACTCTTACGCTGCGGGGTGACCACCTCTTGAAACGAAACGTGCTATCTACGTAACTCTCAGCCTCGCGGATGCACCGCAGTGACTCCAGCCGCCGCTCAAGCTCCAAAACCCGGAGCTCGAGTTGCTGTAGCTGGTGACACTTTCCGCACATGTGGTCGTCCAGGCTACGCAAAGCGTCCAGGACTTCCCACATGGCACAGGATGTGCACTCCATGGGACTGAGCTGCTCCACCATGCCTCTATTTAATAGACTAAGAACTAACCCAGCAGAAATAAACTTAAAACTTAACAAAAAGCACTCCCCAGCAACTCACCAATCAGCTCCTTCCCTTGTGCCGACGTCACTTTTTTTACTCTGACGTCACTTTTTCAAAAACTGCCTGTGTTGAATTGCTGCCGCTCCTTTAAACTGCTCCGCTCTTGCTGTGCTCCCTCCAGGTCTGCTCCTTCTGGTCTCAGGCTGGTGGGGGAGAGCAAAGGGAGCATTTTTCTGAATCCAACATGTGCTATACCTGACCTGGGAGTGCTTGATGTTGACACTGAATGTCTGAGTATTCCCATGTGCTCACTCCCCTTACCTTGACGAGCACTAAGTTCACCAAAAAAAGGAAGAACAAAACAGTAAGTTATATGTAAAGATTTGGTTCAGAGCAAAGGCATGGGAGAAGATTGGTTTCTTAGCTACAATTGGTGCATAGCCCAGCTTAAAAAATACCTGGTGTGTAATGTGTTGTGCAAATTAGTTTCATACCGTATATAGTAAAATTAAAATACCAACCTTTTAATGTAAATATTAAATAATAACACAACCCAATACAATCAACACAAGTGTATCCTGTTTAATGTACACTTGCTGATCAATAGTTTTGATCCATGATACGGATCAATCCTGAAGACCTTCAGGACTAGACGCACTCTGTGTGTCAGAATGTGTTTGTGATTATATGATAAATTTAAATTATTTTTTTTCTTTTGTATATTTTAACTGTCCTTTTATTTTCTGCCTGACCCGATACATCAACCATGTTCACATCCTGCTCCCAAGCTACTGCCATCTCCCCATCCCATATCTGGATGCCAGAGACCACCAAGACGTGATTCATGATCCATACACCTCCTCAGAACACTGACTAGATTTAACTATTAGAGACAAGCAACCTTGCAGAATTTGTGCTTACTTCTGCCCTGGATCCCAGACAGACAGGTCCGGGTTTCCACTAGGCTTTTGGTAAATTACAAAGAATGCTGATACCTGATGTTAGATCAGAATTGGGACTTTTTCACAGGGGCCCAATTCGAGTCCACCGGGACTAATTAAAGTCCTAAGAGGTCACCCCTGCTCCCGGCATCCCAATTACTCACCAACGGGCCTTACTGTTACATCGAATTTTGGAGCAAAACCAGACGGAGACGGAACTGAAGACAAAGTAAAAGTTTATTAGAAACTAGCCAGAAGGCTTTGTGCACAAAGGGAGAGAGGTTGGTCTCCTCAGACTCGAACCCAACTCTCAAAGGAAAAACTACATACAAGCATTGATATACCTTTCGATAGGCAACACCCACAGGTTACAAAAGTGGGCGTACACATACAAACAGCGTCGCTACCATTGCTCCCTTATTGGTTAATGATCAGTCACTCAATGTTGGGAGCCGCCCTGAAATGTTCTGTGACATAAACATAACACATAGTTGTTATACATGGGGCCTTCATCTAATCTCTGGGAGCGAGGACTACCAGACTCCATCTTGTCTCTTAAACAAGGTCGTACCACGCTTATCTTTCCTTTCCCATATTGTTGTATCTAACCAATACTTCGTTAATTCTCGAGAGAAGCTTATTATGATAAACAAGGTCTGCTCCAAAGGGAGATAAGGTGTTTGAGACCAAGAGAGAAATGGCCGACTCCCTGTACAGTTCAGTTTCCCTTATCTCTTCAGAAGGCCAACTACATATAAACACTGCTTCTGTAGCACTGATAATGACCTTCTAAAATGCCTAGAAGTTAAGCTATGACTCCGACAATCTGGCTGCAAGTAGCAACACTTCTTTCAGTATTATTTAAAAGGGTTAATATAATGAACCAAATAGTCCATCATGCTTTGCAACTATCTAAAAAGCTATATGTACGTATTGATATCTCTCTATTAGTGAATTAACTATCCTTTAAACATGATTTCTAATATTACTGCCCTACAGCTTTGGTTAATATATATTTAAAGACTAAGGGGTATAGGTTTCGTTTCACAGGCCCAATTTGCGATCCCACACTGAGTAGGAGCTGCGACTAAGCATGTGAAGTCTTTTGTTTCCCTTCTACTTTTTTAGTATTTCTTTTCGCTTTTTCCATAACTCAACCTGTGTCTCTCCTGCTATCTCTAAAGTTTGAAGGAGTCAGTTTCATGCTAATGGCGCAGTAGTTAACCGTACTCTTTAGTAAGTGTACAACTGTTCAATAATTGCTAAACGCTTCAGAAAATAATTATTTTCCCCTCGTAATTACCAACCTGCTATTGAAATCACGGGAATGCACTCTTAGAAGCGTAGAGTTTTTGAGAATGGAACTTTGTTAGCGGATCATTAAATGAAGAAAAAGGCATTCTCCCATTTTTCATTAAAAGAGGACATTTTGGCCTCAAGTTATAGAATGGTTTAATTCCAGCTAAACAGTATGGGTAAGCTCGACCTCCGTAGGTATGAAACTGACTCAGCCTGCAGTAGTGGTAGTGCACCACTATTAACATGGTATTGGACCCTGTGATGTTGATATTACTGTATTGGGTGTTGAGTGCTTTAAACTTACTGATCCTAGTGACTGACAACAATAGAACTCTTCCCTCCTATCTGAGAGGCCCTGCTATGGGAAAGTTAGCCTCAGTACATGGACCATTACTGATTGAAAAAGGAAGGTAAATAACTCACCATTAGGTGTAGTCTTCATATGCCACAGATCATAATTCCCATCTTTGGGACTTGTGGAATTCCTTTTTTCTGTAAATTTTCTCCTCCCCTCGCTTAAAGGTGTTGACTGTTACTGGGGTGCAGTTCCGTAGGCACTGACAGCCATTCTTCATGTGCGAACCTGGACAATGAGAGATATCAGGGCATTCAGCCATGTTAGTCGAGCCTTATCCCATTCTCGCCCTCGGCCCACACCTGGCTCTTTCCAGTGATCAGGAGCAGGATCGCTGGCTGATTTTAGGTCTCCCGTCCCACCCACCCCTAAGTCTAAAGATGCTGAAGTCAATGATAACCCCCTGACTGTTGTCCCAAACTGAGATCAGGTAGCCCAGCACAGACCAGAGATTGAATTTGACATTCAAAGGTAGCTTATTTCAGAGTTTCCAGGTGCGAGTCTGTAACCCTGGTGTTTGATGAGGTAATAATCCGCACACACTGATTTATGCCCTGTGCTTGGAAATTATTTTAATTATTTTTAAGTAGCTTTATATTAAAATTTTATTTATATCCTTTGTCACTTTTTTCATGCTTAGTGGTTTATTATGACAGTGAGCACATTTCTTATTTGAGATAACTGGGCAGAACTTACTCTTTGTTCATCGTTTTCCCAATTTTTCTCTGATTTTTCTTTCTCTAACATTAGGGAACAGAGAAAAGTACACCCCGTGTTTCATTACTATTTATGGTGTATATTTTATGCCAAAATAGTAAGAAGGATTATGCTCTTCCGTTTATTGATGTTGACTTATTTTTGGTGATTTTGTGGTGCTCACATTGAGGAATATTAGCACTGGTGAACAAAACACTTTTCCACCAGTGTCAGCATTCCCAGGGCCAGGTATACCTAGAAAAATAAATACTGACACTGTTAATATTCTGCTTTTATTTTGTTGTTTTATGTCACATCACGGAGTTGTTATTTTGTGTTTCTGGATGTATACACTTTCTTCCAACCTTCAGAAACGCAGAAAACTACTGTAACATTATGCCTAATCCCAGTCTCAGGAGAGCTGCCCCAACTGAACCAGTGAGACATTAAGGCCAATTGTCCCGGGTCCCTTCTGTCCATGTGCTAAACAAGAGCAAGCGCATCCATAGTGTACCCTGGGATCACCACTTCCTGCCTTAGGGATTAAATGGCTCGTGGGGCAGCTCCAGTGCAGGCCTTCCACCTCCTCTGGCATGGTCCAGTGCAGGCCTTCCACCTCCTCTGGCATGGTCCAGTGCAGGCCTTCCACCTCCTCTGGCATGGTCCAGTGCAGGCCTTCCACCTCCTCTGGCATGGTCCAGTGCAGGCTGTAGGGTCTGGAAACTCATAGGCTACTCTCAAACCTGCAGCTGTTTCTCTTGAGTGATTGGAACCTTCTGCTTGCTGATGGAGATGGGTCGTGGAAGAATACTTCCTCCATGAATGTTCGATGTTGCTGCTGGTAAATGTGCACGCAGCACACGCACTTGTAATGATGGGCACCCTGTCATTTTCAAAAGTGACTGCACTATTTTTCAGGATGACCGTTCCATGTGTCTCATGGGCACAGAGAACGCTTGTAAGGCTAGTCCCCTAGTGATGATTCAAGCGCAGGGATTGACTGTGTTACCTTCTGTTATCTTTGACATCTCTCATTTCATGGATAGCCACATGGCTTTAGGTTGATGGGTGCATTGCCATGTTTTAATGCGCCGCTGACTTCAGTTTTGGAAAGCACCTTCCCAGTATTCGGTGAGAATATCATAGACCCACGAGTGTCCTTGTACCTTTTGCACTATCTTCCGCAACGCACACACTTACAGAAAGCTGCACTGCAGTAGTGAATCTGTTCAGATCTCACTTTGGCATTGGGTTGGTTGATGAGATCGACAGTGATTTCTCCCCCCAGCCCGTGCGGTTCTTTTCACTCACACAAAGTTTTCAGTGCAGGAAACCCTGAAATGCTTTCCATATAAATAGACATAAAGGAATGGTTTATCAAGCCTCCATTCTCATATGCATCATGACACTGCCATTCCGGATGGCAGGAAAATAAACTACGCAGCTGACAGTTAATGCGATCTGTGCGACTGTTATGGCTTCCAGTTCATATGGTGCCGTTTCAGCAGCTCATCATCTGTCAGTTTTTTCCCCATAATACCAGCAGTATGTCTTCATTAGCTTGGCATATGGCAATCAGTTTCATGTTTCAGGAGGAGGCTGTGGCTGGGCCATAATTAACCTTTTGAACCAAGATTGGTGGGCTTGCTGTTCAATAAGGTGGCAGGCTGGGACAGGGAAGACGGATAGCCGTGCAGCACAGGCATCATTTTGTCAGCTTCACTTTAAACATTACAGTGCTTTCAATAACCTGCAGTTTGTAATATAATTCCAAACTACAGTATAGTTAGCCTCGGCCTGGGCCAAAAAGCAGCAAATGAAACAATCAAATTATTGCTAGCGTGGAAACAATTAGAATCCTGCTATTTAACTCTTTCCTTGCAATTAAAATCCTCATGTTTAACTCTTTGCAAGTTGTAAAGAAAATATAAAAATAGTTCCTTCTGTCATAAGTCTGCCTGAATTGTGTTTTTTTATATAGTTTCCTCTTCGCCATTCCTGAAGATACCAACTCTTGCTTGGATATTGGCTTTTTGTATCAATGTGTATAAACTTTGCAGTTATCTACACTAAAATCAGACTGCCATTCCTTACCTTATCCACTTAATCTGTCTCTATTCCTCTAAATGCTGTAAATCTCTCCTACGTTAGTCACCAGTGCATATACTTTTATGTCACAAAAAAAGCTTCTATTAGAGGCTCCTTCCTCCATGTCATTCATTCATGAATAGTGTAAGGAGCAGTGAACCTCTAAAATATAAAGATATCGAACTTATAAACCACATCCATCAGATAGATTTCAAATATGAACATGGTCAGCCCTCTGCTACCTCACCCAAGAAGCTGTTTCTCATGAGTGTGATTAGACAGTGACCGTCAGCAAAATACTTGACCATGGCAGAGGTCTCAGCTGAGTACAATCTTGTTCTCAGCCAAAGTCTGCACGCACTCACTTGCCAGCAGGGGTCACTGAATGAGTGGGGACTCGTTGCTGAATCATTTTTCCTTCCCTAACCCAAGGTTGCTGAGACCTCCTGCTGTCCCAACTGAGATAGTTCACTCAGTGCAGAACAGGGATGGGATCTGGGACCTGCCTGGTTTTAATGCCGAGCATATGCTCACTTGAATGAGCCAACTGTGGTATATTTGTCTTTCAGTGCATTGCACTCCACCATGTTTCTGGGTATAAGAATTTATTTTAATCTGTGATTGGTGTAACCAGAAAAAAGAAGCATGACACATGGTAATAAAATATTTAAAATGTTTCAAAGACAAAATTGCATGTGCTGATTTAATATTCAAGGCTGACCATTTCTTTGTTCCTAGAAAGTGAACGTGAACAATCTGCCTCCACATTATTTATTATTCAAAGGTTGTTCTGTGCTCAATATGTTCCCCATACTTGAGCTGAGAAACTCGTATAGGTCTAAACCTAATTCCAGATGCTTTCCCAAAGAATTAAAGTTTTAACTCTAGCTCAAACATGTGTTAGTGAACAAGAATGTGTATTTTACTGTAGCAACTCATCTGGAGGATGGGACGGTAGAGAATGTTGCCTTTGTACTAAAAATAAAGCAGTCAAACATGAATTGGAGGTCTGTTGGGGTAACAATGATTGTGGGGAAAATACTTGAATATTTTATGAAATGATGTCAAAAAGCATAGAGAACCTACTGGATTCATAAGAACATAAGAATTAGGAGCAGGAGTAGGACATATGGTCCCTCGAGCCTGAATCTTTTCTGCCCTCAATGAAATTAATGGGATATCTATCCAGTAGATATGGTTTACTATGATTTTCATAAGGCATTTGATAAAGTTCCACATGTGAAGCTTTTAACGGTTAATACAAGTTCCACATGTGAAGCTTTTAACGGTTAATACTCATGGAATTAGTGCCAAATTGGCAGGGCAGTAAAAAGGACAATTGATGATAAATGAATCAGTTATTTTTTGGAGAGGGTGGCAGTGAGCAATGGAGTACTGGCAAAGGGGGGTTGGGGTTGGTCGGGGTGGCATCTGTGGTGGGTCCCCTGCTCCATACACTATTCATCATTGACACGGAGGAAGGAGCCTCTAATAGAAGCTTTTCTTACAACATAACAGTTTATGCACTGGTGACTAACATAGTAGAAATTTACAGCATTTGAAGGAATAGATACAAATTAAGTGGATAAAGTAAGGAATAGCAGACTGATTATAGTGTAGATGACTGCAAGGTTTATGCACATTGAAACAGGAAACAAGCATAGTGAAGGGAGTGTCCACTAGAAAAAATGGACAAGGGAAAGGATTTTGCTGTGATCATTAATCATTCAGCATTCAGTCAATGTGAAGCTGCTATGAAAAACGAAAGTCAAGTGTGAAACTAGTAAGATGGGGGGAGGGATTTACAAGAAACGTAACCAGCCTAATTATAAACAAAACAGGAAAAGAGAGCATAGGAAAGAATAAAATAAGGGAGGACATTGATGGCAAGTGAATAAATAGAGTTATAGAACAGGAGTCTAAAAAGATGGTTAAACATAAAGTGAGAGGAAATCCTATTAAAAATGAGTTAAACTGTCTGTACAGCAATGCACACAGTGTCCATAATAAAACAGGGGAGCTGGAGGCAACCATGAGTTGCGAGGAACCAGACTTGGTAGGGATTACTGAGACATGGCTACAGAAAAATCAGGACTGGGAATTAAACATTGCAGGGTGTAACATATTTAGAAAAGAGAGAAAGGGAAAAAAGGGAGGTAGAGTAGCTGTACTTATTAGGGATAACATAATGGCAGTAGAAAAAAGTGACGCAGCTATCAGCAAGACAAAATAGAATCCATATGAATAGAGATAAAAGATAATTAAAGGACCAATCACACTAATAGGTGTAGTCTACAGACCACCTAATAGTGGAAGGGAGGTAGAGGAAGAAATATGCAGACAAATTAGGGAAATTAGTAAAAAACATAGCATAATAATCATGGGGGATTTCAACTACCCCGATATTTGGACAGAAGAAGTAGGTAAAGGGGATAAGGGAATGGAGTTCCTACAATGTGTACAGGACTCCATTCTAACCCAATATGTAAAAAGCCCAACAAGGGAGGATTCACTATTGGATTTAGTAATGGGGAATGAACCAGCGCAGATAAGAGAAGTAAAAGTAGGGGAACATCTAGGCAATAGTGACCATAATATAATATGCTTTAAGATGATAATTGAGAAGGATATAAGTATGACGAAAACCAGGGTAATAGAATGGAGAAAAGCTGGTTTTGAGGGGCTGAGAATAGAACTTGGGAAAATAAAATGGACAATAATATTGACAAACAACGATGTAGAACAGCAATGGGAAACATTTAAAACGGTGTTCAACAGAGTGCAGGAACAATATATTCCGCTAAAAGGAAAGAACAAACTAAACACTAGTGAGACTCCCTGGATGAATAAAGCAATAAGGGAACAATTGAGGGTAAGGAAAGAGGCATATATTAAGTACATAGACAGCAGGTGAGTGCATGATAAGGGAGAATACAAAGAGATTAGGAGAGAAGTAAAAAAAATAATTAGGAAGGCAAAGAGGAACTATGAAATTAAATTATCAAGGAACATAAAACAAAATAGTAAAATATTTTACAGGCACATCAATAAAATATCAAAGGTTGGGATGGGAATAGGGCCATTAAGGGATACACAGGATAATACCACAGGTAACGATAGAGAGATGGCAGAAATATTAAATAATTATTTTGCTTCAGTATTTACCAGGGAGATAGAACAGGTCGACATTGAATGATGAGATTAGTAATGAGATAAGTGCATTTAAAATAAAAAGAGGGGATATATTAAATAAATTAATCAAACTCAGCGGATAAAACCCCTGGTCTGGACGGATTGCATCCACGCATTTTAAAAGAATCTAGGGAAGAGATAGCAGAGGCATTACTACACATATTTAATAATTCGTTAGAAAAAGGTGGCAGTGCCAGAGGACTGGCGGATAGCTAACGTAATACCAATATTTAAGAGGGATAGAATATATCCAGGGAATTATAGACCAGTCAGCTTAACATCGGTGGCAGGAAAAATAATGGAATCCCTACTAAAGGAGAAAATAGAAGCACATCTAGAAACAAAATGCATAGTAATGAATAGTCAGCATGGATTTCAAAAGGGAAAGTCTTGCTTGACCAACGTCATTGCATTTTTTGAAGCGGTAACAGAGAGAGTAGACAATGGTAATGCAGTAAATGTAATTTATCTAGATTTTCAAAAGGCCTTCGATAAGGTACCCCATCATAGACTGATGAACAAGGTCAGAGAATGCGGAGTCAGGGGACAAGTAGAAGAATGGATTGCTAGCTGGCTTCAAGACAGAAAGCAGTGAGTGGGAGTAAAGGATAGCTATTTACAGTGGCAGAAGATGGGTAGTGGTGTTCCACAAGGATCAGTGCTGGGACCATTGTTGTTCCCAATTTATATTAACGATTTAGACTTTGGAATCAAAAACACAATTTTTAAATTTGCGGATGACACCAAATTGGGGGGGGGATAGTCAATACTGAGGAGGACTGCAACAAATTACAGGAGGACATTAATAAACTTGCAGAATGGGCATATAATTGGCAAATGAAGTTCAACACAGATAAATGTGAGGTATTACATTTTGGTAGGAAGAATAGGGAGGTCACTTATTACTTGGAGGGTGCGAGTCTAGGTGGGGTAGAGGAACAAAGGGATCTCGGAGTACAAATACACAAATCACAAAGTTGCGACACAGGTTAGCAAGGCCATAAAAAAAGCAAACCAAGCACTCGGGTTTATTTCTAGAGGGATAGAATTGAAAAGTAGGGAAGTTATGCTAAACCTGTATTGAACCTTGGTTAGACCACACTTGGAGTACTGCGTACAGCTCTGGTTGCCATATTATAAAAAGGATATAGAGGCACCGGAGAGGGAACGGAGAAGATTTACAAAGATGATGCCAGAAATGCGAGGGTATACATATCAGGAAAGGATGAACAGGCTGGGTCTCTTTTCTCTTGAAAAAAGGCTGAGGATTGACCTAATAGAGGTCAATAAATTTATCAAAGGTTTTGATGGAGTGGATACAGAGAGAGTGTTTCCACTTGTGAGGAAGAGCATAACTAGAGGCCATCAATATAAGATAGTCACCAAGAAATTCAGTAGATAATTCAGAAGAAACTTCTTTACCCAAAGAGTGGTGAGAATGTGAAACTCGCTACCACAGGGAGTGGTTGAAACGAAAAGTAAAGTTGCATTTAAGGGGAGACTAGACAAGCATATGAGGGAGAAGGGAATAGAGGGTTATGCTGAAAGATTTAGATGCAGAAAGACGGGAGGAGGCTCGAGGGGAGCATGGAATGGTTGGGCTGAATGGCCTGTTTCTGTGCCGTATATCCTATTTAAACCTGTGTAAACCTATAAGTGTGGGGCTGCATGTTAGGACCAAGGGCTTAAAGTTACATAAGAACATAAGAAATAGGAGCAGGAGTAGGCCATTTGGCCCTTCGAGCCTGCTCCGCCATTCAATAAGATCATGGCTGATCTTCTACCTTATCTCCACTTTCCTGCACTATCCCCATATCCCTTGATTCCCTTAATATTCAAAAATCTATCGATCTCTGTCTTGAGTATACTCAGTGACTGAGCCTCCACAGCCCTCTGGTGTAGAGAATTCCAAAGATTCACCACCCTCTGAGTGAAGAAATTTCTCCTCATCTCAGTCCTAAATGGCTGACCCCTTATTCTGAGACTGTGACCTCTGGTTCTAGACTCCCCAGCCAGGGGAAACATCCTCCCTGCATCTACCCTGTCAAGCCCTGTAAGAATTTTGTATGTTTCGATGAGATCACCTCTCATTCTTCTAAACTCTAGAGAATATAGGTCTAGTCTACTCACTCTCCCCTCATAGGACATTCCCCCCATCCCAGGAGTCAGTCTGGTGAACCTTCGTTGCACTCCCTCTATGGCAAGTTTATCCTTCTTTAGGTAAGGAGAGCGAAACTGTACACAATACTCCAGGTGTGATCTCACCAGGGCCCTATATAATTGCAGTAAGACGTCTTTACTCTTATACTCAAATCCTCTGTAGTAAAGGCCAACATACCATTTGCTTTCCTAATTGCTTGCTGTACCTGCATGTTAACTTTCAGTGATTCGTATACAAGGAGACCCAGGTCCCTCTGAACACTAACATTTCCCAATCTCTCGCCATTTAAAAAATACTCTGCTTTTCTATTTTTTCTACCAAAGTGGATAACTTCACATTTCTCCACATTATATTCCATTTGCCATGTTCTTGTCCACTCACTTAGCCTGTCTATATCCCCTTGAAGCCTCCTTGCATCCTCCTCACAACTTACATTCCCACCCAGCTTTGTATCATCAGCAATCTTGGTCATATTACATTTGGTCACCTCATCCAAATCATTGATGTAGATTGTGAATAGCTGAGGCCCAAGCACTGATCCTTGCGGTACCCCACTAGTTACAGCCTGCCAACCCGAAAATGACCTGTTTATTCCTACTCTCTGTTTTCTGTCTGATAACCAATCCTCAATCCATGCTAGTATATTACCCCCAATCCCATGAGCCCTAATTTTGTTTATTAACCTCTTATGTGGCACCTTATCGAATGCCTTCTGAAAATCCAAATACACCACACCCACTGGTTCCCCCTCATCTATTCTGCTAGTTACAACCTCAACAAACTCTTAACAGATTTGTCGAATACGATTTCCCTGTCCGTGTTGACTCTGCCCAATCCTATTATGATTTTCTAAGTGCCCTGTTACCACGTCCTTAATATTAGATTCTAGCATTTTCCCTACTACTGATGTCAGGCTAACTGGTCTGTAGTTCCTCGTTTTCTCTCTCCCTCCTTTTTTAAAAGTGAGGTTACATTTGCTACCTTCCAATCCGTGGGAACCGTTCCAGAATCTGTGGAATTTTGGAAAAAGACAACCAATGCATCCACTATCTCTAGAGCCACCTCTTTCAAAACCCTAGGATGTAGGCCATCGGGTCCAGGGCATAGTTATGGAGAGGGACTCACTTGAGTGAGTTTGCTTTCATTTGGAGCAAGGAAGGTTACTGGAGACATGATCCAGATTGTTAAAATGCTGACAGGCATTGATAATGCCAATATACGCAGGTTGTTTAAGGTACACTGAAAAGAAAGAAAGACTTGCATTTCTATCGTGCCTTTTACGACCACCGAACATCCCAAAGCGCTTTACAGCCAATTAAGTACTTTTTGAAGTGTAGTCACTGTTGTAATGTAGGAAACTCGGCCACCAATTTGCGCACAGCAAGCTCCCACAAACAGCAATGTGATAATAACCAGATAATCTATTTTAATGATGTTGATTATATACCTAGAGGATATGGTTAGAAATTTAACCAGTTTGTTTTGAGTTTAGAGATTGGAAGAAGTATTGTAGTTGAAGTGCGGAATACACTCCCGGGAAAGGCAGTAACAGGTTATTTAACTCCTTTAAAAAAGAACTAGATAAGTACCTGGTTAAAAGTGAAGTTGTACCACTGAGCATAGGCAGGAATGTAACTATTTCAAGTTATGATGTGTAAGTTCTAAAGCTGGGCAGGACAACAGTTTGCAGAGCTTTATCTTTTTACAAGTGGTAGCAGGGGAGGTTAGTTCCGACTCCAGATGACAAATTTGTTTGAGCGAAATCCACAACAGAGCAAATTGTGCACGTGTCTGTGAAAGTAACGGGCCGATTGCCCTGTTTTGTTCCATATTTTCTTACAGTCAATGAAGGGTTATTGCAGCAAAATTTGCAGAAGTCGATGGGAAGCATTAATGCACATCAGCAGGGAAGCAGAGGCCTCAGAGTAATAAACAGCCTTCATTAAGGATTCTTTATAGACTCTAAATGTTAATTATTTCATTAACATTTTCTATGAAAACAGATTTTAAAAGTAATCTGTAGCCAATGTTGGTTGTGTGCACAAGAACCTTTATTGTGAGCAGACACTTGCCTGTTTTGCTGAACAATTTGAAAAGACTTTATTGAAACAAAACCGAGGAAAGATTCTGTTTTTAGCAATTATGACAAAGTGCACTCATTTATTTCCAGACAGGTCCATTTGTTTTAATTGAATTTATAGAAACCTTACATCATGTTCTGTAGGCTGCCCCGTAACAGCTGAATATTCCATTTCAGGCGAGCAGAGATGAAAAGAAAGAAAACCCATGAATGTCGGGAATCTGATATGACAGCAGAAAATGCTGGAAATTCACAGCAGGTGAGTCAGTATCTGGGATAGAAAGGTAGGGTAATGTTTCAGGGGGGCCCTCCATCTGAAACATTAACCTGCTTTCATGTTCATATGCTGACTAACCTGCTGTGCATTTCCAGTGTTTTCTGCTGTTACCGTATGCAGGCGGTGGCACATTATTGCTAACTTTCCTCATGCTTTCTCCCTGTTTGTGTTTGGAGTGCGGCAAATGTAGATGTCGTGATGTGTGGTAATCTTTTAATACCCAGTGACCATTTTGAGCACTTTCTGAGCTCGGTTGTGCAGTGGGTCAGCTGTGGCTCATTTCCATTTCTGCAATGCATCATGGTACTTCTCTAGGCTGTGGATGCTGGGGCAACTGAAGCTTTCGTGGATGAGAGCGATAGATTTTTGTTAGGTAATCGTATCAAGGGATATGGAGCAAAGGCGGGTAAATGGATTTGAGGTACAGGTCAGCCATGATCTAATTGAATGGCGGAGCAGGCTTGAGGGGCTGAATGGCCTCCTCCTGTTCCTATGTTCCTATCTTCAGTGATTGGTGGAACCTCAAGAAGTTGATTCTAACCCAGTTGTCAGAGGGGAAAGGGCATCATTCTAACAAACTCAGATATACTGGAAAAATCCTAGACTTAAGGACAAAAAAGAAAGCCAGAGGTAAGAAAAGGCCATTAAACCTCATTTTTTCTTATATCCTAATTTCCCAAACGCAGCATCCAGTTTTGAATAACCCCAATGTTTTTGTCTTGATACTTGCCTGGCCAGATTATTCCAAATATTTGTCACTCTCTGAATAAAGAAGTTCTGTCTGAAGTACAGTACCTGCTTTAAATTTACATTTCACTCATCTCCATTTATGGCCTCTGGTCCCACTTTCCACACGTGCTTTGAAGTCACGCTCTAGGTTCACCTTATCTCAGTTTGTTGTGAGCACTGCCACAGGAGATCTTCTGGTGTTCTTGATATGAGGAAAGGTCATGTTTTAGATGGCCAACCTAAGTGTAAGGCCAAAACCCATACCGCAGGACACCAGCAAGGTCGAAAGAGTGGAGGAGAGGACAAAGTTAATCAAGAATTACTGGTTAGATGACACCGGGCTTGGGTTTTAAAAGCCTGCAGATTGTAGTAGAAGGAATCAATTCTGCTGGAAAAGTTGCAACACTTGAAGGTCATCCAAGCTGTTAGTCATCAGCCAGCATAAGAACATAAGAAATAAGAGCAGGAGTAGGCCTTACAGCCCCTTGAGCCTGCTCCGCCATTCAATAAGATCATGGCTGATCATCGACCTCAAATCCACTTTCCCGCCCGATTTCCATATCCCTTAATTCCCCTAGAGTACAAAAATCTATCTATCTCAGCCTTGAATATACTTAAAGACTCAGCATTCACAGCCCTCTGGGGCAGAGAATTCCAAAGATTCACAACCCTCTGAGTGAAGAAATTCCTCCTCATCTCGGTCTTAAATGGGCTACCCCTTATCCTGAGACCATGCTGCCTAGTTCTAGACACTCCAGCCAGGGGAAACAACCTCTCAGCATCTACCCTGTCAATCCTCTTCAGAATCTTGTATGTTTCAATGAGATCACCTCTCATTCTTCTAAACTCGAGAGAGTATAGGACCATTCTACACAATCTCTCATCATAGGACAGCCCTCTCATCCCAGGAATCAATCTAGTGAACCTTCGTTGCACCGTCTCCAAGGCAAGTATATCCTTCCTTAGATAAGGAGACCAAAACTGTGCACAGTACTCCAGGTGTGGTCTCACCAAAGCCCTGTACAATTGTAGCAAGACTTCCTTACTCTTAGGGGGAAAAATTGGGCCGCGCGTCTTTTGGGGCGCTAACTTCGCCTGGGCGCTACATTTAGTGCCCTGAAAAAATTAGCACCCCCGCGGCCGAAATTCACCGGTAGCACCCCAAGAGGGAGGAGGGGTGCTACTGGAAGTGCCTCGCCTCCCTCTTGGGGCGCTGCGAGTGAATATTGCGGCGCTACGTGCCGCAGCGCCACGTACTGCGGCACGTCACGCTGTGGTACTGCAGGCCTTCCTCCCCTTATTAAAGGGGAGGGGGCCTAGTGCAGCGCGACCCGGGATCCAGCTGGGCCACCAGGGACCGGAGTGCCGGCAAAAGAGCCCGGCACTCGAGAAGTGCCGGGCTCACGGAGCGCAGCCGGCACCCCGCGGGGGGCTGCAGAGGAGGCCAGGGTGGCAGAGGGGGCAGGTGCTGGCAGAGGGGGCAGGTGCTGGCAGGCGGCCAGCAACAAAAATGGCCGCCCGGCACCTCCCCTTTAATTTGCACCGCCCCGGCTGCAGGTAGGCCCCCCTGACCCCATCGGGCATAGCATCTGGCGGTAAGTCAGGGGGCGTTACCGAAGATTGCGGCCGGGGCGCTGCGTACGGCGATGACGTCATTGCCGGCGGCGCAGTGCCGCGGGGCTTTAACGGTTACCGCCGCCGCTAACCTCCCGCTCAATTTTGCGGGAGGCGTAGGCGGCGCAGCGCCCAGGCGCTAGTTGCTTTGCGCCCCGTTACCACTTAGGGCGCAAACGGGAGGTGCAAAGCAACCGAATTTTTAGGCCTTATACTCCAACCCCCTTGCAATAAAGGCCAACATGCCATTTGCCTTCCTTATTGCTTGCTGTACCTGCATGCTAGCTTTCTGTGTTTCTTGCACGAGGACACCCAAATCTCTCTGTACACCAACATTTGAAAGTTTCTCACCATTTAAAAAATATTCTGTTTTTCTATTCTTCCTACCAACGTGAATAACCTCACATTTCCCTACATTATACTCCATGTGCCACCTTACTGCCCACTCACTTAGTCTATCTATATCCCTTTGCAGACTCTTTGTGTTCTCCTCACAGCTTACTGACCCACCTAGCTTTGTATCATCAGCAAACTGTCCTTCAGGCTGTAAAGGAGAAGTAGAAACTTTTAAGTTAGTCAATACAAGTTTAATAAAGTCTGGTGGTGATGGGGTTTTCAGTGTGCACATTTGAATGTAGAAGTGTATTTTTTTTTATGGGAAATGTATTGGGTGGCGAGTGGTACAGCACATTGGTTTAATAATATACGCCTTGGACCATCTTCTATAAATTTAGATTTGTCTCATCCCTTTTATGGCCTTTGTTCCCATTTTCTGTATGTACTTTGAAGCCTAGTTCTCCCTTCTGATGCTCTATCTGGTGAGTTTCTGATCTCAACTGGGTAATCTATGGGCATCACATTCCCTGAGGGTAGGGAGAGAATACAGCAATGGAAGGACAGGTAAGCGGGTGCTAACAGATCTAGCACCTGTAACCTTTGTAACATTGAAGAACTGTTTAGTATCAAAGGGCCAGGAAATTACGATCAGTATCATCACATACTGGATGACTAATTTAGACTTATATCACAAAGATGGGTTCAGATGAAGAAGGTTCTTCAACTTATTTGATTTCATTGTTCCAGAATACCAACCATTTTTCCCATTATAGCTGCTTCTTAAATCCATCGGCCAGAGTTCAACCACCTGTCCTGGCAACAGCTCTAGCTGTTCATTACTCTCTGTGTAAAGAAATATCCTGAACATTCCCTTCACAACCCTGGCCCACTGCTCCCTTAACACATCTAAAAGCCTGTTTACTTTTTCTATCCTGTTAAGTATTTTATATAACTGGGATATAAGTTACAGCTTTTCAATGCTACGCCCTCATTGGCTATCAATCAAATATGTTGGTTGCATGGCCTAAATTTCCAGTAGGTAACAAAGCAATTTAACATTAAAAGCTGGATCTTCAAACATGCAGTAATTTTAGAGGGCCAAGCAGTCTCTTAGTAATACTGTCTGACCTTTTCTCGGAGGGGGGAAAACACATTCTTGACAACACTTACAGAACAAAAGTTTTATTTGTATTGTCTTTGAGCCAGTATGCACCTTGGGGGCAGTGTTTGGTTTGTATAATTGACAGCTTTGCTCTCTTAATCCCTTATCAACCTACTCGAGATTTGTAATATTCAGAGTGCAGTATTGTTTAGAGGGTTTCAGCTTTTCCCCATGTTTTACCTTTCAGCCACCTTGTGGCATATTACCTGTGAAAATTGTATCTGATTAAAATAGTATCTTTAAATCAGTAGCTTTGTAACTTCTGATCCTTTTTTTTTGTAAAGTATTTACAGCACAGAAGCAGGCCATATAGATCTACTGCAAGCCCAATAGATCCATACCGGCGTTTATGCTCCACACGAGCCTCCTCCCACCCTTCTTCATCTCACTCCATCAACATATCCTTTTATTCCTTTCACCCTCATATGCTTATCTAGCTTCCCCTTAAATGCATCTATGTGATTCGTCTTATGGTAGTGAGTTCCGCATTCTAACCACTCTCTGTGTAAAGAAGTTTCTCCTGAATTCCCTATTGGATTTATTAGTGACTATCTTAGATTTATGGGGGGAAAAATTCAGTTGGTTGCGCCTCCCGTTAGCGCTTTAAGAGGGCGTTAATGGGGCGCAAAGCAACAAGCGCCTGGGCGCGGCGATGTTTACGCCGCTTGCGAAATTAACTAGACATTTTGCGGCGGCGCTAAACAGTACCGCCACGATCTCCTGCGCCGGCAGATCGTGACGTCAGTCGAGTGCGCAACGCCCTGGTAGCGCCCCGGAGCGGATATTCAGTGGCGCCCCCTGCCTTACCGCCTGCCGCTAGCAACGACAGGTTGAGGGGAGCATTTTGCAGTCAGGAAGGGACTGGGGGAGCGCTATTTAAAGGCGACCGCTTCCTGCCTTTTTTTGTTGGCGACATTTTTGAACCACGCATTCAGAGAGAGAGAGACTTCTGGAGAGATTCAGCGCTGTATGAAGGAGTATTGGGTACTGAGCAGCACTTTGCAGGTTCATTTTGATTTGCCCTTGTATCGATTTAGAAGAGACTGTGGGGGCTGCACTCTGAGCTCTTTCCCTGGTTCTTTCCATTGTTCTTTCCAGCAGATTTGATGTACAGGTCTCTCCAGGCCGAGATTCAAGGCTGCAATGAGCAGGATGTGGATGGAAAGCAAGATCAACCCTCCCCTTTAAGAACTGGCCGGGGCCATTGTGGTGTTCCATTGCTGACTGACATCACATGAGCTTCGCCAGCGCTCTGAGTTAGCGCCTCGCTCCTCGGCCTTTGCGCCTTAAGACAGATGTGTAGCGCCTGATTTAGCGCTCCAATCACCTCCAGGGGCGATAAAAGTCAAGTTTGCAGTCGGAGGCGATAATTAGCGCCAGGCACTAATCTTTGTGCCCGGCCGATAATTGCGCCCCAAGCGGGGCGATACTGAATTTTTCCCCCATGGCCTCTAGTTCTGGTCCCACCCACAAGTGCAAACATATTCTCTACGTCTATCCTATCAAACCCTTTCAAGACCTCTATCAGGTCACCCCTCAGCCTTCTCTTTTCCAGAGAAAAGAGCCCTAGCCTGTTCAATCTTTCCTGATAGGTATAACCTCTCAGTTCTGTTATCATTCTAGTAAATCTTTTTTGCACCTTCTCCAGTGCCTCTACGTCCTTTTTAGAATATGGAGACCAGAATTTGATTAAAGAAATTGATTAAAATAAACAGACTGATTAACTTATTACTATTTATGAGCCAAAGTCTGTATTTGCATCTGAGTGTGCCCAAAATCAGCATGGGGGCAACTACATCTCAGCGCAACCCGTACAGTGTCTGAGACTTATGTAGGTGTCGAGGACACCGTGGTCCAGAGCCCTCGTCATTATCGAAGGAGGCACAATATTTATACACGCGCTTTATTTTTAATGGGAAACTGCTGCTGACCAAATAGGCAGTAAATGTTGATTGAGTTCTGAACATTTCAGTTGTCATTTACAGCCTTGGTTAGTGATTAGTGATCAGTTAAAGCATTGGTGTCAAAAAACATTAAACGACTTCAGAATATTGTTGGAAGCCAGGCATGGTGAGTTGGAATACTAGAGGGATGAGCATGAATGGGTCAAATAATTTGTTTTGTCCTTGACTCTTTGTTTATGCCTCTGCCCCAAATAAGTTTCCTCGCGCATCACCCCATCCTTGCATATCTTTGCTCCCTCTTCCGCGATGCATCAAATTCAAAATCTCCACGCTCATTTACAAATCTCTCCATGGCCTTGCCTCACCTTACCCTCTGCAGCCCCCTCCACCCGTATGAACCAGCTTGTGCCCTTCATTCCTCTGATTCTGACCTGTGCTTTTTTTCTCCCCCAGCATCCCACCTCCATTTCATAATTGATGTCTGTGCCTTCAGCTCTGCTCTCTCAAACTCTCTCCCTAAAATCTTACCCTTGCTACTTCTCCCCCCACCTTTAAAGGCATCCTGAGAGCTTATCTGTTCAACATGCTTTCAATCCTCTCCCTTAACTCTTTCACCACTGCTCGCTGTGCGATTCTATTACATAGAATTGCATAGAATCTACAGCACAGAAACAGGCCATTCGACCTAACTAGTCAATGCTGGTATTTATACTTCACACAAGCCTCCTCACACTCTAATTCCCTCTTCCCACCCTGTCCCCATATTCCTCTATTCCTTTCTCCCTCATGTATACATCAAGCCTCCCCTTAAATGCATCAGTGCTATCTGCCTCAGCCACTCCATGTGACAGCGAGTTCCACATTCTCACCACTATCTTCCTCCTAAATTGTTGATTTGATCTGTTAGTGGCTATACTATATTGATGTCCCCTTGTTCTGGACTCGGCCACAAGTGGAAACAGTTTAAAGGCGTTATATAACATGTTAGTGTGTTGCCAAACATCAAAAACTGACTTCATAAATGAGGAAAGCATTTATTAATTCCAAACTAGTTAAAAAAAACACCTGGCACATGAATATCAGCCGGAACTTTTTTTTAAATTACTTTTTACTTTTCCAACTCAACTAAATTTAAGTCAACTGACTGAAAAAAACGCATTATAGATTATACATGGGGTTGGGGCCTCACATTCAGCCTTCAACGATCATAGCAGATTCATTTTCTCTCAACTTAAATGAAAGGCACTAGGAATTGCAACCCCTCTGAAACCCTAAAGCATTATTGTGGGGAGTAAAATGCTGTATTGGTGAAAAGTGATTTATGGTATCTATGGACAGTTCTGGTGTTAAATTCCCAGTGTACGGTATGTAATCACTGGCGATGACAACTCAGCATTCTAGATGTTAAGCTAATTTATCTTGCGTATGCTGTCACCTGCATTGTCAGATTTTTCTTTAATTACGCTGTAACAGTTTTTTGTTGTGAATTCTTTTTATTTTGCTAATGCCTCCTCATTAGATTGAATATTGTAAATGAGAGTAATTAAGTGTTTCCTATTGCTCAGATGCAGTGATTAACTTGCAGAGCTGCTGTTTATTATGTTTCCTCATTCATCACCATCAATCTGAGGATCATGCAGATTAGTAATAAGTATAATTTATACCAAAATTTATTGCTGTTTGTTAAGCACAGCTTATTAGTGTCTCTTCTGCTTCTGTCCCTATGCTGTACCTGTTCTGAACTGCCTCTCCAACTCCTCTATCACAGGCGCTCATAGCCAACAAAATGGCTTCCTGTGTAGGGCTAACCTTGGATATTTTATTTAAATTGAGAAACCAAAATAATAGGCCAAAGGCCATAGTACAGGGCACCAACAAGGTTACAAAAGTGAAAGAGAAGATGAAATAATTCAGGAAGTAATGATTAGACGCTGCCAAGCTTGGGTTTTAAAAGCCTGAATGTTGTAGGAAGATAGAAAGGCTGAGTTAGAGCAGGAGACTATGTGATGCGCCTTGATTTCAACAGAGTGAGGATGTGCGGAGGAGTGTGTGGCGCAATGTGTTTGGAGCTAAGAAGGGACAAGAGAGGAAGTCAAAGAAGAAGTGACCATAGTGTTATCATTAAAATAGAGGAATGTTAGATTTTAGTAGGACTAAACTATAGTTTATGATGAAGAGTCATTAACAAGTCACTGAAGACAAGACGGATCAGTAGCCCAGGGTTGACTGGTCTGGAGACTCAGTGGGCAGGTAGGTAGTGTTTAAAAAACATGGTTACACCCAAGAGATCTGTACAGATGGGCAGCCATGGGATGGAGGGATGCTCCAAGCCATTGGAAGATCAACAGTAGGAAACCTATTCTAGGTTGTGATAGGGATGGGGTCTGCTTGCGTTTATATTGCGCACATTGTTTTACTAAGTAGAGAGGAGGAAGCATTGAATCATAGAATGGTTACAGCACAGAAGGAGGCCATTCAGCCCGTCAAGCCCGTGCCAGCTCTCTGCAAGAGCACTTCAGCTAGTCCCACTCCCCCGCCCTTTCCCCGTAGCCCTGCAAATTTTTTCCCCTCAGGTATTTATCCAATTCCCTTTTGAAAGCCACGATTGAGTCTTCCTCCACCACCCCTTCAGGCAGTGCCAGATCCTAACTACTCGCCATGTAAAAAAGTTTTTCCTCATGTCACCTTTGGTTCTTTTGCCAATCACCTTGAATCTCTGTCCTCTGGTTCTCGACCCTTCCACCAATGGGATCAGTTTCTCTCTATCTACTCTGTCTAGACCCCTCATGATTTTGAATACCTCTATCAAATCTCCTCTCAACCTTCTCTGCTCTAAGAAGAACAACCCCAGCTTCTCTAGTCTAGCCACGTGACTGAAGTCCCTCATACCTGGAATCATTCTCGTAAATCTTTTTTGCACCCTCTCTATAAGGCTTTCACATCATTCCTGAAGTGCAGTGCCCAGAATTGGACACCATACTCCAGTTGAGGCGGAACCAGTGTTTTATAAAGGTTCATCATAACTTCCTTGCTTTTGTACTCTATGCCTCTGTTTATGAAACCCAGTATCCCGTAAGCTTTTTTAACTGCTTTCTCAACCTGCCCTGCTGCCTTCAATGATTTGTGCACATATATCCCCAGGTCTCTCTGTTCATGCAACCCCTTTAGGATTGTACCCTTTAGTTTATATTGCCTCTCCTCGTTCTTCCTACCAAAATGTATCATTTCGCACTTTTCTGTGTTAAATTTCATCTGCCACGTGTCCGCCCATTCAACCTGTCTATGTCTTCTTGAAGTCTATCACTATCCTCCTCACTGTTCACTGCACCTCCAAATTTTGTGTCATCTGCAAATTTTGAAATTCTGCCCTGTACTCCCAAGTCCAAGTCATTAATATATATCAAGAAAAGCAGTGGTCCTAGTACCGACCCCTGGGGAACACCACTTTATACCTTCCTGTAGTCTGAAAAACAACCGTTCACCACTACTCTCTCTTTCCTGTCACTTAGCCTATTTTGGATCCATGCTGCCACTGTCCCTTTTATTCCATGGGCTTCAACTTTGCTGGTAAGCCTATTATGTGGCACTTTATCAAACGCCTTTTGGAAGTCCATATACACCACGTCAACCGCATTGCCCCCATCAACCCTTTCTGTTACCTCATCAAAAAACTCGATCAAGTTAGTTAAACACAATTTGTCTTTAACAAATCCGTGCTGGCTTTCCTTAATTAATCCACACTTCCCATTGAGGGAAAGTGAAGACACATTTGAAGAGGGAGGTCTTTACGATGTGTTGGAAGGAAGGTATTGAGACAAAGTCATTTTGGTAGAGAGAGCCAAAGAGCTGAGGCATAGTGTGAAAGAAAGATTGGCCCCTATGATAGAGTTGGTTGCGCAGTAATCAGGGGAACAGGGGACAAGCAGTAATCCAAAAGGAAGATTGATGCAAATGCAATCTCTAGATGTTGCCTACAGTATCTGGTATGCCTAGAATTTTTTCCCCTCTCATGTTCACGACAGAGTTCAAACTTTAGGCATTAAGCAATAAGCATTGAGGTTCCAAAATACCTTCACAGTTAATACTTTACTGGATGTGTATTTGAAGGACTCTCATGCACTATTCAGAGAAGAGCAGTGAGTTCTCCCCATGTACCTGGTCAACATCATGCTTCAATCAACAACGTGAAAAATAGATTAACTGGTAGCTCATCCCTTCGTTGTTTGTGGGACTTTGCTGTGTGCAAATTAGCAATGACTGCTCTTCAAAAGGACTCCATTGGCTATGAAGTGCTTGGGGACATCCTGAAGCCATGACTCTTGGCATACTGCATCTAAGATCTCTGGGCTTAGAAAGTAGGGTGTGTTTTTACAAGAGAGAGAGGGAGTACTGTCCATTTGAGACAAATGGAGACTATTTATGTGGATATTTCATTATTTTGAATCTTCTGAAGCATGGTAATGAGTTTCCACTTGTGTGAGACAATTGGTGACCAAAAAGAGAAGCACAGTTTAACAGTGCAGAAATGTTATAGGTAACATTTGACCTAGCGAAGAATAATCTTGCTAAGGTAAGGTGATACAGGCTGCTGAGGAACAAAGCAGCAGGGTGTGCGTTCAATTTGAATGAGTCTCCTCTTTGGGTTTGGCGAAGCAAGAAGATAAGATCCTGATGAGCCCTTCCACAGCCAAAGTCCAAGCAGCCTGCAGAAACTGCTGGCTGGGTGCTCATGACAAGAGTGCCAAGAAGAGTACAAGGCACCAGTGAAATGTGCAGTGTGTTACGGATACAATTTTGTACAACAATAGCTTTGCCCGCCCCCTCCCCGCCCCAACCATCTGTCAGGAGAATGTCCAGCTTCAAGGACTTTTTGAAAGGAATGTAGAAGGTTTCAGTCTTCAGTATATCGGAAGCACGGGTGAAGATGAAGACTGGAAATCAGAAGCAAAGGGAGCAGCCCCTGTCCGTGGTAACCAGCAATGAATAAACCAGTGGTGCTGGTGTCTATGGCTAACAGCCATACTTTAGAACTGATGATATACTACCAGGTCAAAAATTATGCTCCCGCGTCATTAGGGAGTAACAGTTCAAATGAGTGAAGATCCAATGCTGTAGTGAATTTGAGGGCAAGCAGTGTTTGTTGAAACTAGTAATATTTAATTTCAAAGTTCTGTTGGCACTCGAGTCAGTGTAAACTCATAAGTTAGAACAAACACAATGAGGCCTCTTCAGCCACTAGATATACCAGTTAATAGGAAATTCAGAGTTGCTGTTGGAGAACCTGGAGACTGTAAGACCTACCTATTTCCACTGCAGCAGAATGAGATGGCCCCTTAGCAGAACCACATGAGTAGTGTAGGAGTCTGTACACTTGTGCAGAATGAATTAAGAAAGGCTGCAATCGGCGAGAATCCACCAAATGCACCTGAAGTGGACTCTGCATCCAGCGACGTGAACTGCGTAATAGTGGTAGAGGTGTTCCAGTTTGGACAGTGATTATGAAGAGCTGCATAATGAGTGGCTATTTCACAACAGTTGCTTATGACATGCCGTGGGCTTTTTGTTTTGTTTGTTAGCACACTGGTACTTCAGGTTAAAGTTACAAATTACAGATTATAGTAACCTACAAGACAAATGGTGGTACCATGCAAATTTTAATGAAACGTGAGATATTTGGTAGTTAAATTACTATTTTACCAGTGACAAGTGTGCATAAGGTATGTGCTGTGAGTTTGGAATGACATGGATAACCAGGACTATTTTGTTGTACTATAGTTTTTATGCTGTTTATCTGTGTACAGGATTATAATGTTAAGACATCTGCAGGTAGTGCAGCATAAAACTGCATTGGAAAAATATGTATTGATTTAGTCTTGCTTCAGAGAGAAGTGCTACTGTGGATTTCTGCAAAAACATTGCAGAAATTGTTGTTCATAATTAACAGAGACATCATTTGTATTTAAGGCCATTAATTAAATATTTAATCTCTGTTTAGGAAATTTTCAAAAACAGCCAGTAGCCAGAACCTATTGACTCATTTGAAGTGACAGACACTTAATGAGCTTTAAGAATATTACTCATTTTGATGTATCTCACACTTAAACACACAGGTACTTACATGGGTTTGCAAGTTGTCTCTTTCTTTTTTGATCCTAAGTCTCACTCCTAACATTTCCCTGATGTTGACAGTCCTGCTAGTCGCTTCTGGAGAGGAAAGAGATGACTCGAGTGATACAGTGAGGAATATTGAATCATCCTCCTTGTCCGTAATAATCACACCTGCCAACACACAACGTTTCACAGATCAGTTACAAGTACCAGTCCAGAGACTTGAGAAAGAAATCGCGGCTGACACTCCAGTGCAGTACTCGGGGAATGCTGCACTGTCGGAGGTGCCTTCTTTCGGATGAGACGTTAAACTGAGGCCCCATCTGCCCTCTCAGGTGAATGTAAAAGATCCCATGGCAGTATTCGAAGAAGAGCAGGCAAGTTCTACCGAATGTCCTGGCCAATATTTATCCCTAAACCAACATCACTAAAACAGATTAACTGGTCATTATCAGATTGCTGTTTGTGGGACCTTGCTGTGTGCAAATTGGCTGCTGCGTTTCCTACATTACAGCAGTGACTACACTTCAAAAGTGCCTCATTGGCTGTAAAGCGCTTTAGGACGTCTAGTGATTGTGAAAGGCGCTATATAAATGCAAGTCTTTTTTTCTTTCTATCGATCTGCTCAATCACACCCTCACCTCCACCTTTGATACCCTTGTCCCCACTAAAACCATTACTCTCTCTCACCCTGGTCATTTCCCTTGGTACAGCCCTCATCTCTGCTCCTAAAGTCCAAGAGACGCAGACTTGAACGTTTATGGCGGTTTGAGACGTCTTGATGCCATGAAAGGCACTATATAAATGCAAGTCTTTTTTTCTGTTCATGTCTAAGTTTGCTGACAAAATTTAGCACTTCCTGCTACCTCCTGCATCTCTCTTTAGGTCTCCCCCACCATTTTTCCTGGCTCGTGCACACCCTGCACCTAGCAGCAGTGAAGAAAGAAATTAATAAGCAATAAAAATTCTTGATACTCTGGTCTCTTGTGCATTACCCACTCCCTTCACCCTACCATCAGTGGCTGTGCCTTCTAGGTCATATACTCTGGAATTTCATTCTTAAACCCCTCTGCCTCTCCACATCCCTCTCTTTGAGACCCTCCTTAAAACGCATGTCCTGACCAAGCTGTTGGTCTCCCCATCTATTATCTCCTTCTCTGGCTCAGTGTCCATTAGTGTCTGATACCATTTCTGTGAAGTGCCATGGGACGATTCTCTATGTTAAGGGGGCTATATAAATGCAAGTTTTTGTTACCATGTCGATTTATGTCCAACTTTTCTGCCCTTATAATCCATGAAAAGGAAGTGTGTCCCTTGTGAGTGACCAGTGTCCCTAATGAGTGGCCTCTGTCCCTTGTGAGTGGCCTCTGTCCCTTGTGAGTGACCAGTGTCCCTAATGAGTGGCCTCTGTCCCTTGAGTGACCAGTGTCCCTAATGAGTGGCCTCTGTCCCTTGTGAGTGACCAGTGTCCCTAATGAGTGGCCTTGTCCCTTGAGTGACCAGTGTCCCTAATTAGTGACCACTGTCCCTGGCGAGTGACTGGTGCCCCCAATTAGTGACCTCTGCCCCTGGTGAGAGACCTCTGCCCTCGGTGGGCAACCTCTGCCCCCGGTGGGCGACCTCTGCCACCGGTGGGCGACCAACTGTCCTGGAGGACAGTGCCAGGAACCAGCAGATGACCACAGAGCTGCCTCTTCTGCGGTTGGTGATTAAGACATACCAGACAGTCCAGACCATACCATTTTGATTTCTACCCACAGGAAGAGGGATCCCAGTGATCCTGAAAACTACCTGTAATCCAGCTGGGTGATTCTTTGGGTTGTTGTGGCACCTATATCAGGTGCTTTGGAGGCCTTCAGAGTAAATAGAAAGCAACAGGGTGCACTTTGCTTTAATGAGCAATGTGCTGGAAAGGTTATGGCTTAGAGAGATCACACAGCGTTGTAAATCTCTGGAGAAACCTACTTGCACTGATTTTTATAAGGCTTTTGATATCATGCCGCACTCAAGAAGCCAAATTTTGAATTGATCTGGGTTGCGTACTTCATTTCCCAGACCCATATGGGGAAAACTCACTGAACCGATCTCTGTCTAGTGAGGAGTGTCCACTGCCACCCATCCTATTCAATGGCTGATCTGGGTGTGTCTTTTCTGGGTATTTCTGAAAGAATGGCAGTGCTCCTTTTCACAGATATTGTTTGTTGGTGGACTCACTGAGGGATCTCGTGCACTCTACTCCATTTCATTTTTGGTTTCAAAGGCAGAATTACAAAATCCTGAAAAGCATACCATAAAAAGTGTCAAAAATTAAATTGCTGTGGGTGGAGTGACCTTCCTAACCTCCTGACACCTTTACTGCTCACGCCTTCCTCCTAAATCCACCACTGCAAATAGCACACTTTTATGTACTTCTTTGCTTATAACAGGAATGGTGGAAGATTGGGAATGTGTAGCTTATGTTACATGCTTGTTCCACTGCGTCTCAGTGTAATCTACTTGTCCCATGTCATGGGTAAGGCCATTGGATTTTGGTTTTCAAAGAAAAGTGGAATGAATTGGGTTTTGTGATCCCCAAAATCCTGCAGTTTCATGTATTAAAAAGTAATATTACTTTTTCAGTCACCTTGATCAGAGGCCTATATCCAGGGCCATTTTTGAGTTTTTGATTTTTTTTAAACATTTCTGGGGCTGTGTCGGCTTTTCAAAAAAAAAACTTTTACTAGCTTCCTAGGTTGGCATATATAAATAATTTCAAAAGAAGTTTTAAGCACAACCATTTTGCATAATGTACTTAAATAAACTGAACACACGGTGGAGAGCAGTGGAACACCACACTTGGTCCTCTTCTATAACCTGTAACTTAACAAGTGAAAAAATGTTAGATATTCTTGCTTATGCACCCTCTAATTAACTTAAAACTCCAGGGGTCTCGCACTGGAGATTAGATCTAGTGAGTAGCAGAGCCTTACAGACCAGGAAGGTCCCTGGTCCAATCCCTGTTCTAGACTCAGTGAGTGTGATTATAGGAGCACTACAGTTAAACTCAGTGTCTTTGGGCTAGAGGAGCAAAATAGGCCAAGATTTCTGCTTCTGATTGCCATCCTTTGTTGAAAGGGCATTGGGCGAGGGTATTTGAGCTCAGCTGTGATGCCCTCCACGGTTGAATCTGCTGCTAACACTCATTGTCTACTGTCGTATATAAAGCATAGACACCTGGATGAAGTACTGGAGGATGCCTAGCATTTGTTGAACTATACCCAATGTCGTCTGCCCTCGGGGGGAAAAATACTGTAAAAATACAAGGGAGAAGCATCTTTGTTTTTGAAAGCTGTAGTGTTCATGGGGTTAAAATGAAAACTTAATGAGCTCTTCATTCTCAATGAACTAGCTGTCAAACCAGAAGGTAACCAAGAGTAAATGTTAGGTGATTCACAAAACCAGGTGTTAATAATTTAATGAAGTTGCACATAAGTTAATTAGAGATAAAAATTACTTTGGAGGTCAAAAGGGATCTAGCCCATTTAATCACTAATTATTCAATATAGCAAGGTAGTTATTTTAATGACAGTTCAGTTCTGTTTGCCGCCCCCTTCCCTTCTCGTAGCCCCGCCATTATTCTGCCCACAAGGTTTTTTGTGTCCACGCAGCCCTCTTGCTAGCAGAAGGTGGGCATGACCTACGGCTGTAACTAAGTACTACTTTGTGATTGGCTAACAGGAAGAGCCTTGTTACCGGGAGCGATGGGCAGTGATTGTTTCTGCTCTTCTCCTGGGCGGACAACATGCCCTATGCTGCAGCTTAAATTGCAACCGTCACTAGTGACCATCAGTACTTCGCCCTAGTGTTATACAGCTCCAAATACTTTCTCCAGACACAACCCAAGTATGGATTGAACAAAATCTATAATTGAACTGCACAGTTGAAGTGGACATAACCAGGGTAAATTTTGCAAGGCATGCTCCTGATGTGAAGCTTTGCTCGACTGGAGGCTTGGTTTCACCATGAATCAGGCGTGCTGACCCCTTGTGCCCGATTCTCCAATCCACACTGCCATTGAGCAATGCTTTGCGCCGGTTGTACAGCCTTTCAAAATTTACCCTCATATGAAAACTTCACAACCATCATTACACATTACTGAAAACCCAGTGAAGGAAAAGCTAGAGAGTAGCTGCAAGAAAACTTCTCACATTCATCATTACCTTTTACTCAAGTGCCAGGGACAACATCGTTGGTGATTTCAATCCATTCAGCCATTCTTACAGTTAAACCGTTCACTCATCCAGCAAACTCACCCCAGCTGTGGCAGCCCCTCGTTTTAGTGGCATCTGCTGGGGCAACTCACACCATCAACCAGTGGACAGTTGAACCTTCGTTTTATTTTATCCTTATTAAATGTGCAGAATAAATTTTGTAAAATATACTTGTATCAAAGAATTAAAAATTTACCTCATCAGCTTTGCACATTAACTAAGGTAATCCCCATGAGGATCACTGCTTTTCACTCAATCTGATACTGTTTGGACCTTTCCATGTTTAAAGATGGTGCAGTACATTGTGCTTTGACCTGTAGAGGGAATGGCCACAATTTCTTTTGCAGTCACTTCTCAATCCTAGTTGTACATTCCAGGGAACACACCAGTGGCCAGATCAAGAGAACAGAAGGCAGATGCCTGGTTTCCGTACTGCACTCCTGGACAAGGCAATTTAATACATTGATAGCTAAGCGTCTCAGTTGGTAGCACTCTCGCCACTGAATAAGATGGTTGTAGGTTCAAACCCCACCCCAGAGCTTGAGCCCATAATCTATGCTTATACTTCTGCGCAGCACTGAGGGAGGCATTAAACCGAGACCCCATCTGCCCTCTCAGGTAGATGTAAGAGATCCCCTAGTACGATTGAAGAAGAAACATAGAAACATAGAAACTAGGAGCAGGAGTAGGCCATTCGGCCCGTCGAGCCTGCTCCACCATTCAATACGATCATGGCTGATCATCCAAATCCAGTACCCTGTCCCTGCTTTCTCACACGGAATCCCCATTGAGCCTGCACTGACACATATCCCACCCTATCCCCGTAACCCCATGTATTTAATTCCCCCTAACATATCCCATCCTATCCCTGTGGAGTGGAGTTCTTCCAGTGTCCTGGCCAAAACAACCAAAAACAGATTATCTGGACCTAGCTGCTATGTTTGTCCATTAAAAATTGGGACTGCACTTCAAAAGTATTTCATTGGTTGTAAAGTGTTTTGGGATGTAAAGGAGCTGTATAATTGCAAGTTCTTTCTTTGCCAGTGATCCCTTCCTCCTAAAGTTCATAGGCTTTTAAAACCCAAGCTTAGCATCACCTAACTACTACTCGTATTATTTTCTCTCCTATCCTTAACTCTGTTTTACTTTGGTGCGTGGCACTGTAGCCCTCTGTCCTTCACCTGGGTTTCTCAGTTTTTTTTTAAAAGATCAAATTAAGTGCCATGGGATTGAAGGAGAGAAAATAATGTGCCGATTCCCAGTTCTGTTTTAGTGCCCAAAACCAGCTCTGTTCTTTGAAAACCCCGAATTGAATAAGAAAACAACTTTGATCACAGAAGAGTTAAGAAAAAAAAATGCTCAAGCTGCAATTTCAGGGTTTAAAAAAAAAAATTCAGCTGTTTTTATAAAACTCCAGACACTTTGATTTCATGGCACGGAACGACCCTGGTACAGCAAGAATCAGCCACCAACTTTTCATTGCCAGGTAGTCGATATAAAGATTAACATTCAAACTGAATTTTAAGGGAGCTGTAAGGTGTCTAGAATTTATTATTTAAAAAAAAGGAGTATTTGAAAAAATATGAAGCGAATATTTGATTTTGCTGCAGCCTCGAATTATATTCTGAGTGCTGCAGCTGATAAAACGAGCTAGGAATCATGATCACATTTAGCTCCTTACGCCAGCTTCTTAATAACAAAAAAAAGGTCACAGTCGACTTGGTATCGGCAGCAAAACCACTTTGAAAAGGTAGGCTAAGCTGCTAACCTACCCTCTGGAAGCTGGAAGTGTCTGACTGCCTGAGCCTCCCAGGCCCCTCTCCATCTGAAGCCGCAGTCAGTCATCCCTGCTAGGCTCTCAGTGCAGCACAACTGGTAAATGAAACGCACGCCACCTTACCAAATCAGATTCCTAATGGCAACCTCTGGTGGCTCCTGCAATAAAAGATTAATTTGCTTTATCAAGTTTAAACCTTAGTGGGCGATAAATCATGTCAGAAAGAAATAAAATGGCGAAAGCGTGGTGTTCTTTTCACACAAAAGGGCACTGCAATTGTTTTTTTGTTATCCCCGCCTCCCCAGGTGCACAACTCTGATGGGATTTGTGATGTTACTTGTAATTGTGGCCTTTTGATTATAAAACAGAAAGTTTGACCAGATTAAGGTTCTAAATTCTGTCAGGTTTTTATTTAAAGGCTAATGGATGATTGCTTATGATCAGAAGGAAACTCGGATATTGAAATTTATATAAAAAATGAGAGTGAATGTATGCAGCTTTCGTTTGCCATTGATTTATTAAAATACAAAACTTTTACCAGTCACATTTTTATGTTTGTGTAAGTGCTGTGCGGAAGGCAGCTGCTCATAGCTCAATTTCACATGTGGCTCTTCATTGGGTAAAGAGAGGATTGGGCTCAGCTATGATCGCACGTGAAGAACGTCATTTGGGAGGGCAGCAGCTGCCTATTGACTCCTGTTGAACTGTACTCTGGACAGATTTAGTGCCGAGGGGGGAGGTGAGAGAAGAGGGGAAAATCCTTTCAAGTAGAAGAGATGTGGTGATGTGGCTTGTTGGGACATCAACGCACAGGCGACCACAGAGGAGTGGCACAGACCACTGAGCCTGTGATCCCTGACGGGATGTGTCCCTGATAGTCACAGCCTGGTGCTTCCCTGTAGCAAAAGAGGGAGAGGTGCAAGTATCCCTCCACTTCCCTGACCATTATTGTGGCTGGGGGATGATTTGAGGTTGGTGGAGATCTGAAAGAGGGGCAGAAACGGGCCAGTTTTTCGATGCACCTTCGGATTATAGAAATGACAGCCATCAATTCTGCATTCCTACAAAGCATACATCATTCTGAGCGGGACAGAAATCCCACAGTTGGCACGGTGATTTGTTTCTGTGCAGATTAATGGTGCCCATGTTCTGTGTGGCACAGATGTCAAAGATTGGGAAGCGCCCCTGGGTGACTGCAGTTTTTACCGGAGATTCATTCAGTTTTCCCTGATGTTGGCTAGCGCTCCTCGGAATGTACCGCGGCGCTGTATTAGCTTGTTCGTTGAGTTTGGCTTGTGCCAGCAGATGGCAGCCTCTCTGTACTCGTCCTGGCTATCAACAAGCATTTTGTCCAACAGGAAAGTGCCCATAACATTGTGTAACGGAGCAAGTGTGATAGTGGATGTGACTTGTGCACTGTAGGGGCCATGCAGAGAGTCGACTAATACAGGAATTGCTAAATGAATGTCCAGATCAAAGCTCTTTTCCTAGTAACGTTATTGGATTTTTTCATTACACTTCTATACAATTACAGTACAGGGCTCTTCCAAATCAGAACTAAAAGCATTGTTTTATAAGTGCGACATATTGCAGTCCGGAATGACTGCTCGCCCGTGAGTGCTGCGGGTGACTCCAAAATTGGCAAAGGTTGCCAGCAGAATGTAATATTAAAGCTAATGATAGTTGCGAATGTTTCTTGTGACGAGTTGCCATTGAAACTTAGCAGGGTGTTCTGGCAGAGCCTGTGTAATCTGTACAAACTGCATTTGCTGTTCAGGAGGAGAAGATGCTTTCTTAAGGGCATCTTTTCATGGTCACCAAGGGATTTCAAAACACAATAATGTGCACAATCTTTGTCGGACGTGAGCAGTATTAAACTGGGTTTTAATTTTAGTCAAGTAATGAGATTTGTACCTGTGTGGCATCACAGAAGGGTTATAGAAAAGGTTGAGATCTTTTAAATTTCAAAGATTATTTTCTATAACTGAAATCCACTTTATGTAGGGTGTACTTAGAATTACTAGTTATGTTTGCATGATTTATTGTTCTATGACGGCACTTGAATTTGTTCATGAAGGGTACTGGAAACTAATGAAACCTGCCCAGAATTGGTTGGAGAGGTGAGGAGAGCAACCGGCCAGTGCAGTGGGTTAGGCCCTGCCCTTTCACCTCTAGGACCTGGATTCAAATACAGGCCAGACTAATGGAATGAAGCTCTCCTCTGCTGACTGTGAGGGGCCCTATGTGAAATGGGTCTGGGCAGGCTTAATCCAGTGAGCATGGGCCCACAGCACAAAACTATCCCAGATTCTGCATTAGTTGGTAGTTTCACTCGGAGAGCTGTGGGAAGTAGAAAACGTGCCTTTCTGAGGATAGGGGCTAAGGGGCATTATTGGAACAATACACATGGCGCTTCACTCTGCACTGACCTATGCTATTCCTGGCCTAGGAGAGCTTGGTGCTGACACTGAAATGGAAAGTGTTCCACTCTGCAGCACCAATATCCCTCACCTTGGCTTGAAAAGAAAATGAAAAGAGATGTGCAAATGCTTTGTACAGCTTGAATGCCTTTCTTAGTAATCACCGAACTTTTGACATCCAAGACCACAACCACCCCACCTTGACGCACAGTGTCAAGCTCAGCAATGTTTCATTTGAGATTGTCGTGGGATCAGCGTGAAATACATTAAATACAGGTGGACGTTAAAGATTCCGTGGCATCCCATGGCATAGTCGAAGAAGAGCGGGGGAGTTCTCCCGGTGTCCTGGGGCCAATATTTATCCCTCAACCAACATCTAAAAACAGATGAGCTGGTCAGTTATTTTGTTGCTGATTCTGGAACCAAACTAACCGCCACATTTCCTGCATTTACAACAGTGGCTATCCTTCAAAAAGTATTTCATTGGCTGAGGTCGTGAAATGTGCTATATAAATTCAAGTTCTTTCTTTCTTTTAATTAACATGCAACCTAATTGAAGCAGAAGGTGATTGTAGAGGGGAGTACTTTCATTCATCCAGATTTCTCCCATCCTATCCAAGTATGTTTTTCAAAAAAGGTGCCAAGGGCAGCAGGTGGGGTGCTACAATTGGCTTCAGGGCTTTGAGCCAAGGAGAGGAAAAAATGAGCATTGGTTCCTGCTTGCTAGCAAATGATACCTGCTGGAACATAGGCATCTGTGGATGTTGGGTAAGGATGGGATGGAGCTTAGCTCTCAACAGTCTAGTAACCTGCTGACACTCGCTGTCTAGGTTGAACCATGCACTCTGCCCAATTGGGTGACTCATCCCGTCTCTACCCAGTTTTTAAGAGGGCTGTTGGCACCCATGGAGCTATGCTGCAGCACAGATCAGCACCTTCAGACGAGAAGTTGGGAAATTGGAAGGAAAAGCTCAGCGGAGTTCTGACTCAATAGGAGATGTGTTTATTTGCTATCGCTTATGGAGGCATGCCATTTCAATCACCAGATGGGGAACATTCAGTTCATTTCACCTGCAGGACCAGTCCGTGAGCGGTGCGACAGAAAGTAACGTGGATCAACGTCTGGTTTGCTTTGTGCTGAGTATGTCCGTGTTACTACTTGACTACTGCTATGTCTATCCTTGCCTGGAGCCTGGTAGGCATGGTAGCCTAGCACCACTGGACCCCTCTTGTTACTTCCCACAGCAGTGGGTGCGGCTGATGATGTCCGATCCACATCTCGCCAAGATCAGAAACTCAGAATCCCACGAAGGATGTCGAGTAGACTGAAATTTCTCTTAAGAGGGAAGAGAGTTGCTCTAATGAATTTTCTTTACATATTTACTTTTTTAAGTAGAAATTAAATGCCCTGAAGTGAGAGGAGTAAAGGTAAAGGTTTTTATACAGTGGTAGAAGCAGAGTCCATTAATGGCTTTTAAAATAAAGTGGGAAAAAGCACTTAAAAGGGCAGGGGAATGGGAATAAATGGATAACTCTTTCAGAGAGGCAGCACAGGTGCGATTGCCCAATGGCCTCCTTCTGTGCTGTAAAATTCTATGATTCTGTGATTTAAAAAGGATTGATTTGTATAGAGCAGCTGATTAGATAACTTCTTTCCTGATTGCAAGACATCTTATGGCATCTAAACTTTTTGTCTTTGTAGGTCACCGTGGAGCCTTTTGAGTTACAAATAAAGTTTAAATCCACATATAAAGTTATATAAACATATAAAGTTTAAATCCACATTCCCATTAATTTGCAGATATCTTAAGTTGTCGATATGAACAGATCTTGGTGTTCTGATTTAGGATTTATCCACCAATGAGGCACCAGCATGAAGATCAGCCCTTTTGAAGACTACAGGCCCAGTAAATTCAAACAGGACAAACTCGCCAAAGATTGAGTGTTCGAACACCGATTTGTGACCAGGTTTCTCCACATGTTAAGTTGCTGAACTTGGCCATGCCATCAAGAGAGATTTTGAGTAGGCAAGGAAAAAAAGGAGGTTGGAAGGAAAGGCTGGCATTGTTGCTGCTCACAGCTAAGCTGTACAGCCCAGTGATGTGTGTTCTCACTTGCTAGCCTGTACCTATCCCCCGCACCCCCCCCCCCGCCCCGAGCTATTGGGAAATATCCAGCAGGCAGAAAAGCAAATAACAACATTTATATAGCGCCTTTAACATAATAAATCTTCAAAGGAATTTCACTGGTAGTTGTAAGAAAAGCATCGTAGGGCCAGGAAAAGACAGATTAGGAGAGATAAGTGCAAGCTTGGTCAAAGAGATTGGTTTTGAGAAGGTTTTTAATCAAGGTGGAAAGGCAAAAACAACAACTTGCATTTATATAGTGTCTTTAACATAATAAAAGGTCCATGGACGCTTCACAGGAATCATAGAATAGTACAGCACAGAAAGAGGCCATTTGGTCCATCGAGTCTACGCCGCTCTTAGGAGTGTTATTAAACTAAATTTGACACCATATAAGGAGATATTAGGGCAACTTGGTCAAAGAGGTAGGTTTTAAGGAGTGCCTTAAAGGAGGAGAGAGAGAAATACAAAAAATAGCACAGATCCTGGCGAATGGGAAAGATACAAAGAACAGCAAAGGGTCACAAAACAGATAGTAAGAGCTACAAAAAAGTATGAAAAGAAACTTGCAAGGGATATCAAAATCAACACACAGAATTTTTACAATTATATTAGGAAAAAGAGGGGAGTCAAGCGCAATGTTGGCCCCTTAAAAACTGAAAGCAGTGATATTGCCAATGATAAGGAAATGGCGGACATGTTGAATAATTACTTTGTGTCAGTATTTACAGTAGAGGAAGAGGATAGCATGCTGGAAATCCCAAGGAAACTAATATTGAATCGGGGACAGGGACTGAATCAAATTAACGTAAGTAAAATAACAGTAATGAAGAAAATAATGACACTAAAGAGTGACAAATCCCCAGGACCAGAAGGTTTCCATCCCAAGGTTTTAAAGGAAGTAGGTGAGCACATTGCAAATGCCCTAACTATAATCTTCCAAAGTTCTTTCAATTCAGGAACTGTTCCTTTAGATTGGAAAATTGCACATGTCACTCCACTATTTAACAATGGCGAGGGAGGGAAACCAGGGAATTATAGACCAGTTAGCCTAACATCTGTTGTCGGGGAAATTGCTAGAGTCTATAATTAAGGATAGGGTGACTGTGGATGTTATTTATATGGACTTCCAGAAGGCTTTTGATAAAGTCCCACATAAGAGACTGTTAACTAAGGTAGAAGCCCATAGAATTGAAGGCAAATTATTGACCTGGTTAGGAAATTGGCTGAGCGGCATGAGACAGAGAGTAGGGATAATGGCTAGGTACTCTTAATTGCCAGAATGTAACTAGTGGTGTCCCGCAGGGATCTGTGTTGGGGCCTCAACTATTCACAGTATTTATTAACGACTTAGATGATGGCATAGAAAGCCATATATCCAAATTTGCCGATGACACAAAGATAGGCGGCAGTGTAGATGAAAGCATAAAATTACAAAGGGATATCGATAGATTAAGTGAATGGGCAAAACTGTGGCAAATGGATTTCAATGTAAGCAAATGTGAGGTTATCCACTTTGGACCTAAAAAGGATAGAACAGGGTACTTTCTAAATGGTGAAAAGCTAAAAAAGTGGAGGTCCAAAGAGACTTTGGGTTCCAGGTACATAGATCATTAAAATGTCATGAACAGGACAGAAAATAATCAAAAAGGCTAATGGAATGCTGGCCTTTATATCTAGAGGCTCAAGAATACAAGCGGGTAGAAGTTATGCTGCAGCTATACAAAACCCTGGTTAGACCACACCTGGAGCACTGTGAGCATTTCTGGGCACCACACCTTAGGGAGGATATATTTGGCCTTGGAGGCAGTGCAGTGTAGGTTTACCAGAATGATACCTGGACTCCAAGGGTTAAATTACGATGAGCGATTACACAAATTAAGGTAGTATTCCCTGGAATTTAGAAGATTAAGGGGTGATCTGATCAAAGTTTTCAAGATATGAAGGGGAACAGATAGAGTAGAAAGAGAGAAACTATTTCCGCTGGTTGGGGAGTCTAGGACGAGGGAGCATCATCTAAAAATTAGAGCCAGACCTTGCAGGAGTGAAATTAGGAAACACTTCTACACACAAAGGGTGGTAAAAGTTTGAAACTCTCTTCCGCAAATGGTAATTCATGCTAGATCAGTTGTTAATTTTAAATCTGAGGTTGATAGATTTTTGTTAACCAAAGGTATTAAGGGATATGGGGCAAAGGCGGGTATATGGAGTTAGGTTGCAAATCAGCCATGACCTCATTGAATGGCGGAACAAGCTTGAGGGGCTCAATGGCCTACTCCTGTTCCTATGTTCCCAGAGAGGCTTATGTAGAGAATTCCAGAGCTTAGGGCCAGGCAGCTGAAGGCACGGCCGCCAATGGTGGAGTGATTAAAATCGGGAATGCACAAGAGGCCAGAATTGGAGGCGCGCAGAGATCTCAGAGGTATGTAGGACTGGAGGCGGTTGCAGAGCTAGGATGGGGCGAGGCCTTGGCTGAATTTGCAAACAAGGAAGAGAATTTAAAAATCGATGCGTTGCCAGACCAGGAGCCAATTTAGGTCAGCGAGCAGAGGGGTGATGGGTGAACGGGATGGCCAGTGTAATATATTTAGAGTCAAAGACAGTGGAGAGGTTGAGAGAGGTAGTTGTGAGGTAGAGCTGGGTGTCGTCCGTGTACGTGTAGAACCTGACTTTGTTTTCGGATGATGTTGCTGAGAGGCAGCATGTAGATGAGAAATAGGAGGTGGCCAAGGATAGATCCTTGGGATACTCCAGAGGTAACGTTGCGGGAGGGGGAAGAGAAGCCATTGCACGTGATTCTCTGGCTACGACTGGATAGATAAGAATGGAACCAGGCGACGGCAGTACCACCCAGCTGGATGATGGGGGAGAGGCGTTGGAGGAGGATGGTGTGGTCAACCGTGTCAAAGGCTGCAGACAGGTCGAGAAGGATGTGGAGGGATAGTTTACCGCAGTCACATAGGATGTCATTTGTGACTTTGATAAGTGCCGTTTCAGTGCTGTGGCAGGGGCACAAACCTGATTGGAGGAGTTCAAACATGTTCAAGTGTAGTTTCTTTGAGGAGAGGGGTAATGATGACAGATAGGAAGGGGAGCGGGACAGTACCTGAGGAGAGGGATCTGTTAACAATATTCGCTGATATGGGGGCCAGGAAGTGAAGTTGAGTGGTTTGATGGGAATAGGGTCGAAGGAGCTGGAGGTGGGTCTCATGCACAAGATGAGCTCGGAGTGGGCATGAGGGGAGATAAGAGAGAAACTAGAGAAAGATGTGAGTTCAGGGCTAGGGCAGGGGGGGAATCTTGGGGGAGGTTTGGCTTGGTGGGTTAGGGGAAGGGATGAAAGCCGCAGAGGCAGCTGAATGGATGGTCTCAATCTTAGAGATGAAGAAGTCCACGAGCTCCTCTCACTTGTTGGAGGAGGGAGGGGAGAGGGGTTTCAGAAGATGGTTTGTAGTGGAGAAGAGAATTTGGGGGTTATTTTTGCATTCCAGGATGACCTTGGAATAGTGAGCAGTTTTGGCAGACGAGAGCAGGACCCGCTAGTGCTAATTGTGGTCCAGCCAAATCTGGCGATGAATGGCTAAACCAGTTGTCCGCCATAAATGTTCAAGTCTGCGTCCCTTGGACTTTAGGAACAGAGTTGAGGGCCATACCAAGGGGAACAACCAGGGTGAGAGAGAGTAATGGTTTTAGTAAGGACAAGGGTATCAAAGGTGGTGAGGGTGTGATTGAGTAGATCGGTAGAAAGAAAGTCTTGCATTTATATAGCGCCTTTCACGACCACCCGACGTCCCAAAGTGCTTTACAGCCAATGAAGTACTTTTTGAAGTGTAGTCACTGTTGTAATGTAGGAAACGCGGCAGCCAATTTGTGCACATCAAGCTCCCACAGGCAGCAATGTGATAAAGACCAGCTAATCTGTTTTTTAGTGATGTTGATTGAGGGATAAATATTGGACATCGGGGATAACTCCCCTGCTCTTCTTCGAAGTAGTGCCATGGGATCTTTTGCGTCCACATGAAAGAGCAGACGGGGGCCTCGGTTTAATGTCTCATCCGAAAGACGGCACCTCCAACAGTGCAGCACTCCCTCAGTACTGCACTGGAGTGTCAGCCCAGACTTTTGTGCTCAAGTCTCTTGAGTGGGACCTGAACCAACAACCTTCTACACAGAGGCATGAGTGCTATCAACTGACCCACAGCTGACACTGCAGAAATGTCATGGTGAATGGAGGGCCAAAGGCTAGACAGTTGGGAATTTGAAAGTGCCCTTTGAAATTTGAAAGTTGTAAGTGACTTGGGAGAGATTTTTATCCAGGGGCGGACATAGAAAGAAGTGGGGTTGGGAGGGGGAAGATGGCTGTGAGTGGAGAGGGATTGCAATAGATTTAGATTCCTTTTGGACTGTCTCTTCAATAGTTTGCAGACTAGCAGCTCCAGCCAAAGGGGTCATTTAACTCTTCAGAGCCTAGACCCTCCAAAACCCTTATAAGCCTATATTCTTACAGGATACAAGGAAGTGATCAGAGATGGCCTTATCTGTAATTGACACGATGGGAGTAGAGAGGCCACGCGAGATGGCAATGTTGAGGGAGTGACTGTGAATATGGCTAGGGGAGTTTATACAGTGAGAGAGATTAAGTGAACGAAAGGAGGACAGTAAACTCAGAGGAGAGATGACATGGTGAGTTGAGATGGAGTTTGAAATCTCCAAGGATGAGAAATCGCTCGATGCAGAGGCTGAGAAGGAAAGCTGTGAAGATATCTCAGTGAGAAACCTGGCATGGCACTTGGGTGAGCGGTAGAGAACAAGGATTTTAAAGGAGAGTCGAGAGGAGTGGAACTAGGTGAGATGCTCAAAGGTGATGTATGCTTAGAGGCGCAGGGCAAGACTAGAATAATCAATGAGTACTTTGTATCGGTGTTTTCTAAGGTGGTGGATGCTGACAAAATATCGGTAGAAGTAGAAAAGGTAGAAGCAATGGAAGGGGTGGAAATTGATAGACAGGATGTACTAGAAAGGCTGGGTATGCTTAGAGTGGACAAGTCGCCTGGTCCAGATGGCTTACATCCCAAGTTGCTAAGGGAATTGGGGGAGGAGATAGCGGAAGGGCTTGCCATAATTTTCCAATCTTCCCTAGATGCGGGGGAGGTGCCTGAGGATTGGAAAGGGGCAAATGTGACACCATTGTTCAAGAAAGGGTGTAAGGACAATCTTAGTAACTACAGGCCGGTGGGTAAAGTTTTAGAAACAATAATCAAGGAAAAAATTAACGGGCACTTGGAGAGGTTTAAGCTAATTAAGGAGAGCCAACACGGATTTATAAAAGGCAGATCGTGTTTGACTAATCTAATTGAATTTTTTGATGAAGTAACAGAGAAAATTGATGAAGGGAATGCAATGGATGTTGTTGACATGGATTTTCGGAAGGCGTTTGGCAAAGTACCACATAGAAGGCTGGTTAACAAAATTGAGGCTCATGGAATAGGTGGGTCAGTGGCAGCTTGGATAAGGAATTGGCTTAAGGACAGAAAACAGCAAGTTGTGGTAAATGGCTGTTTTTCAGACTGGAGGATGGTAGACAGTGGTGTTCCCCAAGGGTCGGTGCTGGGGCCACTGCTTTTTTGATATATATAAATGACCTGGATATTGGAATACCTGGATAATGGATCTTGGGCTTCATAAATAGAGGTATTAAGTACAAAAGTAGAGAAGTTATGCTGAACCTTTATAAAGCGCTGGTTAGGCCACAACTGGAGTATTGAGTCCAGTTCTGGTCACCACACTTTAGGAAGGATGTGAAGGCCCTTGAGAGGGTGCAGAGGAGATTTACCAGAATGGTTCCGGGGATGGGGGATCTTAGCTACAAGGACAGGTTGGAGAAGCTGGATTTGTTTTCATTCAGGCAAAGGAGGTTAAGGGGTGATTTGATAGAGGTGTACAAGATTATGACGGGTTTGGATAGGCTAGACGGGGAAAGGCTGTTCCCACTAGTTGATGGTACAAGGACTAGGGGACACAGATTTAAGATTTTGGGCAAGAGATACAGGGGGGGATGTGAGGAAAAACTTTTTTACGCAGCGAGTGGTGATGACCTAGAATTCGCTGCCGTCGGAAGTGGTGGAAGCAGAGACACTCAATGTTTTCAAGGGGAGACTGGATAGGCACTTGAGGGAAATAAACTTGCAGGGCTACGGGGATAGAGCGGGGGAATGGGACTGACTGGATTGCTCTACAGAGAGCCGGTGCGGACTCGATGAGCCGAAAGGCCTCCTTCTGTGCCGTTATGACTCTGAGAAAAAGGTTGGACAGTGTATAAATCAACAAATAACGGAGGCCTGTAAAAAAGGTACGGTAATAATCATGGGTGATTTTAATCTCCATATTGATTGGACAAATCAAATTGGCCATGGTAGCCTTGAGGAGGAGTTCATAGAGTGCATCCGGGATGGTTTCCTAGAACAGTATGTAATGGAACCAACCAGGGAGCAGGCTATATTGGATCTGGTACTAAGTAATGAGTCAGAATTAATAAATGATCTCATAGTGAAGGATCCTCTAGGAAAGAGTGATATAGCATGGTTGAATTTCAAATTCAGTTGGAGGGTGAGAAAGTTGTATCTGAAACCAGTGTCCTGATCTTAAACAAAGGCAATTACAGTGGCATGAGGGCAGAACTGGCTAAATTGGACTGAAAAAATAAATTAAAGGGTAAGACAGTTGAAATGCAGTGGCGGACATTTAAGGAGATATTTCATAACTCAACAAAAATATATTCCAGTGAGAAAGAAAGATTTTAAGAGAAGGGAGCACCATCCGTGGCTAACTAAGGAAGTAAAGGATGGTATCAAATTGAAAACGAAGGCATACAATGTTGCCAAGATTGGTGGGAGACCAGAGGATTGGGAAATTTTTAAAAACCAGCAAAGGATGACTAAAAAAATAAGAGAGAGAAGATGAATTATGAGAGTAAACTGGCAAGAAACATTAAAACAGATAGTAAGAGCTTCTACAGGTATATAAAAAGGAAGAGGGTAGCTAAAGTAAACGTTGGTCCCTTAGAGGATGAGACTGGGGAATTAATAATGGGGAACGGGGAAATGGCAGAGACTCTGAACAAATATTTTGTATCTGTCTTCACGGTAGAAGACACTAACAACATCCCAATAATGGATAATCAAGGGGCCACAGGGAGGGGGGAACTAAAGACAATCACTATCAAATAATACTTGGTAAAAATAATGGGACTAAAAGACAACAAGTCCCCTGGACCAGATGGCCTGCATCCCAGGGTCTTAAAAGAAGTGGCTGCAGAGATAGTGGATGCATTGGTTGCAATATACCAAAATTCCCTGGACTCTGGAGAGGTCCCAGCGGATTGGAAAACCGCAAATGTAACACCCCTATTTAAGAAAGGAGGGAGACAGAAAGCAGGAAACTATAGACCAGTTAGCCTAACATCTGTCGTTGGGAAAATGCTGGAGTCCTTAATTAAGGAAGCAGTAGCAGGGCATTTGGAAAATCATAATGCAGTCAAGCAGAGTCAGCATGGTTTTATGAAAGGGAAATCATGTTTAACAAACTTGCTGGAGTTCTTTGAGGAGGTAACGAGCAGGGTGGAGAAAGGTGAACCAGTGGATGTGGTGTATTTAGATTTCCAGAAGGCATTCGATAAGGTGCCACATAAAAGGTTACTGCATAAGATAAGAGCTCATGGAATTGGGGGTAATATATTAGCATGGATAAAGAATTGGCTAACTAACAGAAAGCAGAGAGTCGGGATAAATGGGTCATTTTCTAGTTGGCAAACAGTAACTAGTGGGGTGCCACAGGGATCGGTGCTGGGGCCTCAACTATTTACAATCTACATTAATGACTTGGATGAAGGGACCGAGTGTAATGTAGCCAAGTTTGCAGATGATACAAAGATGGGTGGGAAAGCAAGTTGTGCAGAGGACTCAAAGAACCTGCAAAGGGATATAGACAAGCTAAGTGAGTGGGCAAACATTTGGCAGATGGAGTATAATGTGGGAAAATGCGAGGTTATCCACAGGAAAAATAAAAAAGCAAACTATTATTTAAATGGAGAGAGATTACAAAATGCTACAGTTCATAGGGACCTGGGGGTCCTTGTGCATGAAACACAAAAAGTTAGCATGCAGGTCCAGCAAGTAATCAAAAAGGCAAATGGAATGTTGGCCTTTATTTCAAGGGGGTTGGAGTATAAAAGCAGGGAAGTCCTACAACTGTACAGGGTATTGGTGAGACCACACCTTGAGTACTGCGTACAGTTTTGGTCTCCTTATTTAAGGAAGGGTATACTTGCATTGGAGGCAGTTCAGAGACGATTCACTAGGTTAATTCCAGAGATGAGGGGCTTGACTTATGAGGAAAGGTTGAGCTGGCTGGGCCTATACTCATTGGAATTTAGAAGAATGAGAGGTGATCTTATTGAAACATATAAGATACTGAGGGGGCACGACAAGGTAGATGCAGAGAGGATGTTTCCCCTCGTGGGGAAATCTAGAACGCGGGGGCACAGTTTTAGAATAAAGGGTCGCCCTTTCAGAACTGAGATGAGGAGGAATTTCTTCTCTGAGGGTCGTAAATCTGTGGAATTCTCTGCCCCAGAGAGCTGTGGAGGCTGGGTCATTAAATACATTTAAGGTGGAGATAGACAAATTTTTGCAAGATAAGGGAGTGAAGGGTTATGGGGAGCAGGCGGGGAAATGGCTTTGAGCCCAATATCAGCCATGATCTTATTGAATGGCGGAGCAGGCTCGAGGGGCCAAGTGGCCTATTCCTGCTCCTATTTCTTATGTTCTTATGTAGGAGTAGGGGGACAGACCACGGTGTAATTTGGTGATGAGGGCCACACCGCCATCACGGGGGCCTGGACGGAGCAAATGGTGGAAGGTATAGCTAGGCGGGGAGGCATCATTCGGGGGAAGGAGTCATCACCCATCAGCCAAGTTTCCGTCAAGACCATGATGTTGTTGCAATTATCCACACTAAGCTCATGGATGACAAGGGTCTTGTTCACAAGTCACTCAGTTGTAACAAACCACTACGAAAAGCAATAATAAGAATAAAACCGGACGGAGCACCCGGCATCGACCTAGGTACCAGCTTCGGATACGAAAACAGAGCACCCAGCCCAGTCGACCCTGCAAAGTCCTCCTTACTAACATCTGGGGACTTCCAAAATTGGGAGAGCTGTCCCACAGACTAGTCAAGCAACAGCCTGACATAGTCATATTCACAGAATCACACCTTTCAGCCAATGTCCCAGACTCCTCCATCACCATCCCTGGGTATGTCCTGTCCCACTGGCAGGACAGACCCACCAGATGTGGTATACAGTCGGGAGGGAGTGGCCCTGGGAGTCCTCAACAATGACTCTGGACCCCATGAAGTCTCATGGCTTCAGGTCAAGCATGGGCAAGGAAACCTCCTGCTGATTACCACCTACCGCCCTCCCTTATGGCCCTACACATCCCTCACTCTACTATTACCATCAAGCCAGGGGACCAACCCTGGTTCAATGAGGAGTTCAGAAGAGCATGCCAGGAGCAGCACTAGGCGTACCTAAAAATGAGGGGCCAACCTGGGGAAGCTGCAACACAGAACTACATGCATGCTAAACAGCGGAAGCAGCATGCTATAGACAGAGCTAAGTGCTCCCACAATCAGTGAATCAGATCAAAGCTCTGCAGTCCTGCCACATCCAGTTGTGAATGAATATTCCCATCCTCAATGATGGCGGAGCCCAGCATGCGAGTGCAAAAGACAAGGCTGAAGTGTTCGCAACCATCTTCAGGCAGAAGTGCCGAGTGGATGATCCATCTCGGCCTCCTCCTGAGATCCCCACCATCACAGAAGCCAATCTTCAGCCAATTCGATTCACTCCACGTGATATCAAGAAACGGCTGAGCGCACTGGATACAGCAAAGGCTATGGGCCCTGACAATGCTGTCATGCTGTAGACTTGTGCTCCAGAACTAGCTGTGCCTCTAACCAAGCTGTTCCAGTACAGCTACAACACTGGCATCTACCCGACAATGTGGAAAACTGCCCACAAATAGCAGGACAAATCAAATCCAGCTAATTACCGCCCCATCAGTCTACTCTCAATCATCAGCAAAGTGATGGAAGGTGTCGTTGACAGTGCTATCAAGCAGCACTTACTCACCAATACCCTTCTCACTGATGCTCAGTTTGGGTTCAGTCAGGACCACTCGGCTCCAGACCTCATTACGGCCTTGGTCCAAACATGGACCAAAGAGCTGAATTCCAGAAATAATGTGAGAGTGACTGCCCTTGACATCAAGGCAGCATTTGACTGAGTGTAGCATCAAGGAGCCCTAGCAAAATTGAAGTCGACAGGAATCAGAGGAAAAACTCTCACTGGCTGGCGTCATACCTAGCACAAAGGAAGATGGTTGTAGTTGTTGGAGGTCAATCATCTCAGCCCCAGGACATCGCTGCAGGATTTCCTCAGGATAGTGGCCTCGGCCCAACCATCTTCAGCTGCTTCATCAATGACCTTCCCTCCATCATAAGGTCAGAAATGGGGATGTTTGCTGTTGATTGCACAGTGTTCAGTTCCATTTGCAACTCCTCAGATATTGAAGCAGTCCATGCCAGCATGCAGCAAGACCTGGACAACATTCAGGCTTGGGCTGATAAGTGGCAAGTAACATTCGCGCTACACAAGTGCCAGGCAATGACTATCTCCAGCAAGCGAGCGTCTAACCACCGCCCCTTAACATTCAACGGCATTACCATCGCCAAATCTCCCACCATCAAAATCCTGGGGTCACCATTGACCAGAAACTTAACTGAACCAGCCACATAAATACTGTGATAACAAGAGCAGGTCAGAGGCTGGGTATTCTGCGGCGAGTGTCTCACTTCCTTACTCCCCAATGCCTTTCCACCATCTACAAGGCACAAGTCAGGAGTGTGATAAAATACTCTCCAATTGTCTGGATGAGTGCAGCTCCAACAGCACTCATGAAGGTCGACACCATCCAGGACAAAGCAGCCCGCTTGCTTGGAACCCCACCCACCACCTTAAACATTCACTCCCTCCACCACCGGCACACCATGGCTGCAGTGTGTACCATCTACAAGATGCACTGCTGCAACTCGCCAAGGCTTTTTCAACAGCACCTCCCAAACCCGCGACCTCTACCACCTCGAAGGACAAGGGCAGCAGGCGCATGGGAACACCATCACCTCCAAGTTCCCCTCCAAGTCACACACCATCCTGACTTGGAAATATATCGCCTTTCCTTCATCGTCGCTGGGTCAAAATCCTGGAACTCCCTCCAGCACTGTGGGAGTACCTTCAGCACACGGACTGCAGCGGCTCAAGGAGGCAGCTCACCCCCACCTTCTCAAGGGCAATTAGGGATGGGCAATAAATGCTGGCCTCGCCAGCAACACCCACATGCCATGAGTGAATTAAAAAAAAAGTGAACGGGCATTCTGGAGGGAGATGTGGAGAAGGGCAGTGATAGTTGATCCGCTGGCAGAGTCGACAGGGTAAGCGCTGGAAGGGGTGAGTGAGATGGGAAGGAGATAAGATTAGCCCCCAGCAGGCACACTGGGTGAGAAGGTTGGTGAGACAGTAGGAGGGGGCAGTTTGGGATGCTGTTCATCAGGAGACATCAACGAGTGCCTTGATGGGCCCTTCGAAGATGCCAAGAAAGGCACAGAGTGAAGTTGTGGGCTTATCTAAGAGAGAGTCAAGACTAGGATGGCGGTAGGAGAGTAGGACGGTCAAGGAGTGCTGAAGGGTTAGGGTAGCGATATGGGGGGAGCAGAGTACCCAAGAGGGGAGAAGTGAAAAGAGTGATGATGACAGGAGAGAGGGGCCTTGGAGGGGTAAAGAGAAAAGAAAGAAAAAAGAGGAAATAGAAGTGATGGGCTCGGGTTCGGAGCGGCAGCCAAATCGCACAAGCAAATGGACACGGAAACTTGGTACGTATGCATGGTTACATCGCAAGATTAGGATTGATATGTCCTAGTAATAAACGGGGAATAGAGAGGAGACGCTTGGAGGGATTTTAATGAAGGTAGAAAGGCGGAGAGCTTTAGGGAGGGAATTCCAGGTAGGACCCAGGTGGCTGAAGGTTCTGCCACTAACGGTGGGACAAAGGAAGAGTGGATACACAAAAGGCTGCAGTCAAGAGGAAAGAATGTGGAGATAGGTTTGGGCGAGGCCATGGAGAGATTTAAAGAAGAGAATGAAGCTTTTAAATTGAATGCACTGTTGTTTGCCTATTAACCTGATGCTGTGGAGTCTGGCCTGGAGTTTCAAGAGGATGGAGGGATGTATTCCACAGTATCACAGCCACTGCTCCTTGAACTTAAGTCAAGGATTTGTTTACAACGATGTGGTTACTTGCTCAAAAGCTATGATGTAAGTGAAAGGTTAATGGAGATAGTGAGGTGTAGAATCACACAATGCCAGGTACCTTCTGCCGTGAAGTGATCTACAGTATTACCAGCAGAGATCACAGGGAGAGACTGCACTGTTATCTGTCCCAAGTAGATCTACTTCATAGAATCATAGAATAGTACAACACAGAAGGACTTTAGCCCGTATCAAATGTGCATTAAAAATCCAGCCCAGCCATACTTGTGCTGCAGATTATTTTCAAAACTCTATTTCATAGAATAGTAAATCATTATTCCCTAATAGTTGTATTGGAATATAACTGGGTTAGTACTGTACCTTTCAGTCAACTACGAGTGACAATCTGCCTCTGAGGATTTTTCATCTCAGGTTTAGTTACATCTTGTACTATATGACACCTGAACAGCCCCAATCCAGTCTTTAGTGTGTGCTGGTTCATGGTATAAACTGTCCCTAAGTCAGCACTAATTGGCAATAAATTGTCCATCCAACCCAGTGATGCCACAGGATAGCTGGTGTTGGAAATGGAAAGATATGACCCTGGTGCAGTAGAGGATTCTCTTCTGAGGCTATAGTTAAAGCTCTCTGTTGGGGCATTGTGGTGAGAGCTTTAACCTGCGTGTTACCCATGCTGACCTGACCTGGGAGTATTTGATACTGAGATTTGGGTGCCTGATATGGGAAAGCACCAACATCCTCACTTTAATAAGCACAAAATTCACAGTACCAAAGTCATACTTCATATAAGTGCTGTAACCTGTACTCGGGACAGAGTGTTGTTTGAAGTGGCAATCTGCAGCTTTCAGAGATACGGCAGGGCCAGTTTCATTGAATAGAACAATTGTATTCCCAGCACTAAACATATACTCTGTACCAGCACCAATTATAATTTCTACTGTATATAAATACAGTAAATTTAGAGACAGCTACTTACTTTAATGCGGTTTTTTAAAAATGGAGGCATGTTGGTGCTCAGTGCAGAAGTGAAAAATATCAACATTTATATCCTTTATGTCTCAGCAATGAATCCATTGTGTTTCTGGTAATTGTTCCATGTTGAAGACGCACCAGGAAAGGATCAGCCACAGGAAATTTTAAAAAATTTAGGATGTGGTCTTCAAGAACCCAAAATTAACACATTTTGAACTGTACTAATTATTATTATGCTTTGTGTTAATTTGACCCGTATATATTTCATTTAAAACAATCTGCACCGTAAACATTTTAAATTAAATTGACAAAGGAGCTAATAAAATGATTTGCACTTATTTTTGAAGGGCCTGTTTCCGGAGAATTGCTAGTGTAATATCCCCTAGTTGTTAAACCAAACAAAAATTGTGTAGCTTTCTCAAAGCTTGATCTCCATGGTTGTTGAAACCTACTAGATCTGCCTTCGTTATTCCAAAATATATGAGGGTCAATTTTGCAAGGTTTCTTACACCATAGGACCTTGCACGCTTCCAGTGCCAACTGGCTGAGCATTTGCAACCATCTTCAACCAGAAATGCTGAGTGGACGATCCATATCGGCCTCCTCCTGAGATGCCCACCACAGCAGAAGCCAGTCTTCAGCCAATTTGATTCACTTCACGTGATAGCAAGAAACGGCTGAGTGCACTGGATACAGCAAAGGCTGTGGGCCTCGACAATATCCCGGCTGTCATGCTGAAGACTAGCCGTGCCTCTAGTCAAGCTGTTCCAGTACAGCTATAACACTGGTATCTATCCGACAATGTGGAAAACTGCACAGGTATGTCCTGTCCACAGATAGCAGGACAAATCCAATCCGGCCAATTACCGCCCTATCAGTCTACTCTCAATCATCAGCAAAGTGATGGAAGGTGTCGTCGACAGTGCTATCAAGCAGCACTGACTCACCAATAACCTGCTCACTGATGCCCAGTTTGGGTTCCGCCAAGACCACTCGGCTCCGGACCTCATTACAGCCTTGGTCCAAACATGGACAAAAGAACTGAATTGCAGAGGTGAGGTGAGAGTGACTGCCCTTGACATCAAGGCAGCATTTGACCGAATGTGGCATCAAGGAGCCCTAGTAAAACTGAAGTCAATGGAAATCGGGGGAAAACTTTCCACTGGCTGGAGTCATACCTAGCACAAAAGAAGATGGTTGGGAGGTCAATCATCATAGCCCCAGGACATCGCTGCAGGAGTTCCTCAGGGCAGTGTCCTAGGCCCAACCACCTTTAGCTGCTTCATCAATGACCTTCCCTCCAACATAAGGTCAGAAATGGAGATGTTCGCTGATGACTGCACAGTGTTCAGTGTCATTCGCAACTCCTCAGATAATGAAGCAGTCCATGCCCGCATCAACAAGACCTGGACGGCATTCAGGCTTGGGCTTTTTTTTTATTCGTTCATGGGATGTGGGCATCCCTGGCAAGGCCAGCATTTATTGCCCATCCCTAGTTGCCCTTGAGAAGGTGGTGGTGAGCCACCTTCTTGAACCGCTGCAGACCGTGTGGTGAAGGTACTCCCACAGTGCTGTTAGGGAGGGAGTTCCAGGATTTTGACCCAGCGACGATGAAGAAACGGTGATATACTACTAAGTCAAGATGGTGTGACTTGGAGGGGAACTTGGAGGTGGTGGTGTTTCCATGCGCCCGCTGCCCTTGTCCTTCTAGCTGGAAGAGCTCGCGGGTTTGGGAGGTGCTGCCGAAGAAGCCTTGGCGAGTTGCTGCAGTGCATCTTGTAGATGGTACACACTGCAGCCACGGTGCGCCGGTGGTGGAGGGAGTGAATGTTTAAGGTGGTGGATGGGGTGCCAATCAAGCGGGCTGCTTTGTCTTGGATGGTGTCGAGCTGCTTGAGTGTTGTTGGAGCTGCACTCACCCAGGCAAGTGGAGAGTATTCCATCACACTCCAGACTTGTGCCTTGTAGATGGTGGAAAGGCTTTGGGGAGTCAGGAGGTGAGATACTCGCCGCAGAATACCCAGCCTCTGACCTGCTGTTGTTGCCACAGTATTTATGTGGCTGGTCCAGTTAAGTTTCTGGTCAATGGTGACCTCCCAGGATATTGATGGTGGGGGATTCGGCGATGGTAATGCCGTTGAATGTCAAGGGGTGGTGGTTAGACGTTCGCTTGTTGGAGATATTCATTGCCTGGCACTTGTGTGGCACGAATGTTACCTGCCACTTATCAGATGAGTGCAGCTCCAACAACACTCAAGAAGCTCGACACCATCCAAGACAAAGCAGCCTGCTTGTTTGGCACCCCAGCTACCACCTTAAACATTCACTCCCTCCACCACCGACGTACCGTGGCTGCAGTGTGTACCATCTACAAGATGCACTGCAGCAACTTGCCAAGGCTTCTTCGGCAGCACCTCCCAAACCCGCGACTTCTTCCACCTAGAAGGACAAGGACAGCAGGCGCATGGGAACACCACCACCTCCAAGTTCCCCTCCAAGTCACACACCATCCTGACTTGGAAGTATATCGCCGATCCTTCATCGTCACTGGGTCAAAATCCTAGAACTCCCTCTCTAACAGTACTGTGGGAGTACCTTCACCACACAGACTGCAGCGGTTCAAGAAGGCGGCTCACCACCACCTTCTCCAGGGCAACTAGGGATGGGCAATAAATGCTGGCCTTGCCAGCGGCACCCACAGCCCATGAATGAAGTTTTTTAAAAAGGCCCTGTGTTAGTCAGCAGGGAAGGGGTTAATAAAAATCGAAGAAAAATGTTGGCCACAGAAATTAGGCGCTGCAACCATGCACCTTTTACTGTGCTGGGGACACATCTACTGATTGAAACAAGAAACAAAAGGACATGGTTCCTTTCGAACTGAACGTCCTCTGCAATCTTCAAGATACATGTGTCCTGCTGTATAACGGCAGAGCAAATAATGATTGGGTGTAACTTTGCCAATGTTCAGCTTTAAAAAGTTACGATTACACAGACAGAAGCACTCCCTGAATAAACTGAAATAATTTGAGCTTATGTGGGTGGTTGTGAGAAGCTGATCTCAAGTGATTAACCCTAAAAGAGAATGTTAATCAGTGCACTGAAAATATATATTGCATTTGGAAGCTTTTTATTTTCAGTATGCACAGTTTTCCAGTCAAAGATTTTCAAACATTTATTCTGTACAAGGGTAAAGATTTCCCAAACCCTGCCCGAGACTGATGGTGCTTTGTCGAGTGCTGCTCGAGCAAATGAGTTTGCTTTGAGCAATGCTTCGGTGCACTCTAGCACTGGAGGAGGCAGGTTGGGCTGTAAATATTAGAAGATGTACAATAAATCAACAGATTATCCTAAGGACACAAAGAGAGCAATTTGTGGCTGGGAGCATTTGACAGATAGTTTGAAGAAAGCAGATGATTGCCCGACTCTCGTTTCAGGTCTCCATGCAGCGCCCGGAGGCATTTCAGTGTTATTGTTGTATATTGATGTTACGGTTACCGCTGAGTGGCTAGCAGTGACAGATGTCTATAATTACAGCCAGAGCTGGCAGGATTCAGAAGCTTGGCAATGTAGAACAATTAGCTCCTGCCTGGTGCACCCCAGAGTATTGTTGAAATTGCTGGTGTAACGGAGTGCAATTGGTGGATACAGTGTCTGCTGCCCTCGGGACAATGGAAGAAATACAATACAACCACCATTGTCACAAGCCATGGCCTAATCATTTCCTAGATTTTCTAACAGGCCCTGGTAAATGTTTCATCCCTTACCCTGTGTTTAAGCTGCTGTTTTGTTCTGTTACCAGACTTTTAATCAAGATTGCACATCATATGTGTGAATTACCAAAGCCTCTGAAGTTCAATCACCTTGTGTGTATTTTGTCGTCCGTGTTTACAGAGGCGGAGCACAGGACAGATTTAAATGAGGTGTACATTGCGTCAGCACTGAGTTTACTCAGGAGGATGGTAATCAAAAATAGGTGTGCATGCAGCATGTGTGTATAGAGTTGCTGGATTGGCCACTGTACCATTGGGAGATATTATGAAAGGGTTTGATTCAGGAAATATCACCCTAGCGTGGCTTGTATATGTTAAATAGATACATACAGCACAGAAACAGGCCATTTGGCCCAACTGGTCTATGCCAGTGTTTATACTCCACACAAGCCTCCTCCCACTCTAATTACCTCTTCCCACCCTGTCCCCATATCCCTCTATTCCCTTCTCCCTTATGTATACATCAAGACTCCCCTTCAATGCAGCAATGCTGTCTGCTTCAACCACTCCATGTGGCAGCGAGTTCCACATTCTCACCACTCTGTGTAAAGAAATTCCTCCAAAATTCTTTATTTGATCTGTGAGTGGCTAACTTATATTGATGCCCTCTTGTTTTGGACTCGGCCACAAGTGGAATCAGTTTATCCAACTTCCACCTTATCCATCCTAATAACTGTAAAGACCTCTATTAGGTCTCCTCTTAGTCTTCTCTTTTCCAGAGTAAAGAGCCCCAGCTGATGGTTTCTTCCTCTCACTTCTGGTAATACCCTTGTAAATCTTTTCTGTACTTTTTCCGGTGCTTCAATATCCCTTTTGTAATATGGAGAGCAGAACTGCACACAGTACCCCGAGTATGGTCTAACCAAGATTCTATATAAGTTTAACATTACCTCCCTGCTTTTGCATTCTATTCCTTTTGAAATTAGCCCCAGAACTTTGTTTGCACTCTTTATAACTTTATCAACTTGTGTTGCTACCTTCAGTGATTGATGTATCTGTATTCTCCTCTACCCCATTTAATTTCTTACCTTCCAAGGCGTCCTTATTCCTCCTACCAAAATGACCCACCTCACACTTTGCTATATTGAATTTCACTTGCCATTTACATGCCCACACTGCGAGCCTGTTTATGTCTTCCTGTATTTTGGTGCAGTCTTCCACATTATTAGCTATAACTCTTCCCCCCACCCCCCCCCCCCCACACGCGCGCACACACACACAATTTGGTATCAGCATGTTGAACCCTTACCCAACAGAGTGTGAGGTCGCTACATGAAGTGACACTGAATAGCAATCGGGGGGTGGAATATTGTTCCTGAAGTTCAACTGGCTATCGATTGGTGCAGTAACCTTTCCTTAGTCTGTGTTTCTGATATTGTCCTCACAATCTTGTAATACAGCAGGCAGCAGGAACCAGGGCATCCGGTGTGTGTTGGAGTTACCTTGGTGTGTTAAGAAAGGGAAGTTTTAATGAATCGAAAAGGGAAATAGCATGAAAAACTCAAAAGTCAGCAATATTAGCAGTGATTATCAATTATTGAAATGAATCCTGTGGTCTCTCTAGTTTGTGTTCGTCACCCCATTAACAATTCAGCAAAGTTGAATAATGCTTTCCATCAAAGAGGATTTTACAGCATTTAAATGCCCACTTCATATCAACTGCCAGGGAAATGTTGGCAGGGCTGAAAATACTTAAAGGATAGATTTACCTTTGTAACTGTCTGTAAATTGTCAGACTGCTTGTCCAACATGCAGTACTAGTTGAGCAGAAATACCTCCAACTAAATATTGGGAATACTGAAGCCATTGTCTTCGGACCCGCCACGAACTCCGTTCCCAAACTACCGAGTCAATCCCTCTCCCTGGCAACTGTCTGAGGCTGAACCAGACTGTTCGCAACCTTGGATCCCGAGATGAGCCTCCGACCACATATCCACGCCATCACCGCCTATTTCGCCCTCTGTAACATCGCCCAACTCCACCCCTGCTTCAACTCATCTGCTGCTGAAACCCTCATCCATGCCTTTGTTGCCTGTAGATGCACTTCTGGCTGGCATCCCATCTTCCACTCTCCATAAACTTCAGCTCATCCAAAACTCTGCTGCCCATATCCTAACTCGCACCAAGTTCCGTTCACTCATCACCCCTGTGCTCGCTGACCTAAATTGGTTAAGCAACGCTCGATTTTAAAATTCTCAAACTTGTTTTCAAATCTCTCCACGGCCTCGCCCCTCCCTATCTATGTAACCTCCTTCAGCCCTTCAACCCTCCAATATATCTGCGCTCCTCCAATTCTGGCCTCTTGAGCATCTCCGATTGTAATTGCTGCACCATTGGCGGCCATGGCTTCAGCTGTCTGGGCCCTAAGCTCTGGAATTCCCTCCCTAAACCTCTCCGCCTCTCTACCTCTCCTTCTTTAAGACACTCCTTAAAACCTACCTCTTTGACCAAGCTTTTGATCATCTGCATTAATATCCCCTTATGTGGCTCGGTGTCACATTTTGTCTGATAACGTTCCTGTGAAGCCCCTTGGGACGTTTTACTACGTTAAATGCACAATATAAATGCAAGTTGTTGTTGTAAAGTGTAAAGAATGTTGTGTCTTTAGCAAGCTTGGCTTTGCAGATACTGAAGTATTTTATACCTGTTTGTGTGTTGTGATTTTTTTCTGGTTGAAGTCCTGTTGTTTAATTCAGAGTTTTTGGACAATTGACCATTCAGTAATGAGATGTATTTTCTCAGGTGGTCCAAGAAAAGGCGTAGCATCAAGTTATGCAGTAATCTTTGGAGGTATTAAGAATTTTCACAAGCATTTTCTGAAACCTTAAGTGAGAAAGAAAGAACTCGCATTTATATAGCACCTGATCATGTTTATTAAGACATCCCAAATCACTTCACATACAATTAATTTCTTTTGAATTGCAGTCATTGTTGCTACGTTGAAAAATATGGCAGCTATTTTGCACATAACCCACCAACAGCAATGGCCTGAATGGGCAGTTTAATCTATTTTTTTTTTTGGTGGAGTTGGTTGAAGAAGGAACGCTAGCCAGGACACTGGGCGAACTCCTTAATCTTTGAACAGTGTAACAGGTCTTCAGGGATCCTTAACGTTGGGTTACCAGAACAGGCAGCTGGGGCTTTGGTTTAACCTCTGACAATGCAGCACTCCTTCAGTACTGCACAGGAGTGTCAGCCGAGATAAAGTGCTGGAGTGGGGCTTGAACCCATGACCTTCTGATTTGAGGGAGAATTTTAGTAACTGAGCCAAACTGGCACTTTGCTGAATTAAAAAAAAACCTGCAAATATTAGAAATTTGAAATAAGAGCTGAAAATACACAGCAGGTCTGCTAACATCTAAGGGAAAAGGCTTTATCTGGAGATCCTTTGTCAGGCCTGCTCTGAAGCAACATTACCCTGTCTTATCTCAGATACTGACAGCCCTGCTCTGTATTTCCAGCATTTTCTGCTTGTGTTTTAAACTTGAAATATCACATACACTGTACATAATTTTTTTTGTTTTGTCAGTCGTTCCCAACACTCAAACATTACTTCCACTGTGCTCATTTTTTAAACAAATAATGCTTTCTAGAACATGTAAAACACTGGCTTTGTGTTGCTGCAATTGGAGACAGCAAAATAAAATTAAATGACCTCTGTCACTTAAAAAAAAATTGTTTCAGCCTTAAGTCAATTATATAAAGTACGAGTCATAGGAAATGTTTACAATGAGCGTGACAAAAACAACACTATTTAAGAATGTGAAATGTGCATTACTATCTAATCAGTGCCTAATATTTTCTAATATATATTTTAATCTATTAGCCAAGCCCAGTGCGATGTAGGTAGAATTTGTTTCTATTTATTTATATTCACTTAATAGGCAGCTATTGCTACATGGTACTCGTTTAAATGGATTAGATCCATTTAAAGCTGTGCCACATACATATTCATAGGAACAAATGGTTTCACTTCTACTAAATTAAAAAAATACCTCACTTAATGCTCAAACAGGAGAAACAAAAGAAGGTTGTTGTCATTGTTAACGAGTGCCTCAATTTACTGTTCAATGGGGCAGATAAATGGATTCAGGAGCTAATAATCATGCCTGTCACTCAAGCCTGGTGTGTGGAGTCCCAGCGGTAGTGGCGAGCCCATGGGATGAAAGGGATGACATGGTATTTGATGGGATGATGGGTATCCAGACTAATGGACGATAAAAGGATTGGAAATAGTTACAAGGATAATTGTGGATTAAAAGGTTGCTTCATTGTTGCCTTGTTTTTTTTTAAACTTCTGTTTTGCTTGCTCCTTGCAGCACTGTTCCCTGGTAAGGCTTGCACTTTTGAATGGGAAAATTAAGGCTATATATATATATATATATATACATTATTGACTTGGTTTCAATAGCCTGCTAATAAACCTGTTTAATTAGAAATCAAGTAAGTGATGTATGGTATAGGTTAACTGCACTGGTTTCTGGAACTAATGGCCAGTAATTTCCCTTGTATGCCACCACATTGATTGTCAGTTTTTTTTAATATAATATCCTGTGTTCAAAATTAAAATATGATGCAGAGATTAAAAAAAAGAAACTGAAGATGCTGGAAATCAGAACTAAAATTCTAAATGCTGGAAATGCACAGAAGATCATTCAGCATCTGAAAAGAGAAAATATCAGTTTGTCATTTCAGATTGAGAGCCTTCGTCACCTCACCTCTAATCGAAAGCTGCTTTTTCTCAGATGATGACTGACCTGCTTTGTAATCCAGCATTTTCCATTTTTATTGAATGCCTGTCTTGGGTAAACCTACTTTTTATTGGTCTTTGGCCCTACTAAATATATTTTTAAAAGCCCTTTTATTCTATTTTTAGCTATTTTGTAGCTCTACCAAAGAGCCGGCACAGGCACGATGGGCCGAATGGCCCCCTTCTGTGCTGTATCATTCTATGATTCTCTTCAGCCAAGAAGTGAACAGGCAGCATATTCCTAAGTTTCTGTGTTGCTCTATAATTGACTACAAGTCAGTAAATGACAGAGATTGTCCTCCAATGGTTTAAATCCTCTCATTCCGGTTGGATAACTATTGGAAATCATGTTTCAGCAGATCTGCACTTTGTAAATAGATGTGTTGAGACCAGCACTGACGCATATCAAACCAACATTTGAATGTGAAGTCGTCCCAATTTAATTTAGGCAAGTAATGAGAGACCACATAGTTCCACAAAGCTTTGGTTTTGCATCAGGTGCAGTATAACTCCAGTCAGTTAAAGCAAGTGTCTTAAACTTCATTCTTAATCTTGAAAATGGTGGCAGAGAGCAAACTATTCTGTTAGCGCTTTGTTAACAGTAAAATTCTCAGCAACGTTTGGATGCAGGTGAGCTTTTTGCTTTTCCTGGCCAAATTCCTCACTCACACCTCTGAACAAAGAGGAATATTCCAGAAATGTTTTAAATATTTGTTTCACTGCACCGAGACCTGACGCTGCTAAAAAGATCCTCCACTGCACATAGAGCTGACATGGCTTGGTGTTGATACCAAAGGGGAAAAATATGTTAAGTTAGTTTCCTCCGAGAGCTCTGCAGTCCTTCAATTCTGGCCTCTTGCGCATCCCGATTTTCATCGTCTCACCATTGGCGGCCGTGCCTTCAGCTGCTTAGGCCCTAAGCTGTGGAATTCCCTCCCTAAACTGCTCTGCCTTTAAGACGCTCCTTAAAACCTACCTCTTTGACCAAGCCTTTGGTCACCCATCCTAATACCTTTTTATGTGGCTTGGTATCAAGTTTTGTCTGATAACGTTCTTGTGAAGTGCCTCGGGACATTTTACTATGTTAAAGGCACTATATAAATGCAAGTTGTTGTTGAGTTGCAAGTAACCATGACTGGATTTCTACAGACCCTTGCCAACCTCGGGTGCTGGGCAGCTTCCTGGCTTCTTTACTCAAAGTCGATGAAAATTCCAGCCGACCTCAAATTCTGTTTGTACGCAAAAATGAAACTGATGTTTCAAACTTAAGCCTTTCAATTCCAAATCCATAAATCAATTGCAAATTCACTTCTTGCATGATTTTGGCCTAAGACGCTTAATTAATTATCCTTTTTCTCCAACTATTTCTCCCCCAGGTTTATGTCCGAATATCTGAAGTTTTGAGCCTTACTGATGAGACCCGTGTTCTTGAAGCATTTGTGGCAAAAGTGTGAGTATGTTTCAAATAAATCCTTTCCTTGCTTGGTAGGGTAAGGTACAGTAGTGGCAACATTTTCTCTTTTCAGAGATAAATAATCTATTATTTAATGAAAGGGTTTGATAGGGTAGACCTCGAGAAGATGTTTTCACTTGCGAGCGAGACCAGAACTAGGCCATCAATATAAGTTAGTCACTAATCAATCCAAGAGGGAATTCATGAGAAACTTCTTCCCCCAGAGAGATTAGAATGTGGAACTCGCTACCACATGGAGTAGTTGAGGCGAATAGCATTGATGCATTTAAGGGGAAGCTAGATAAGCACATGAGGGAGAAAAGCATAGAAGGATATGTTAATGGGATTCGATGAAGAAGGGTGGAAGGGAGGCACATGTGGAGTATGAACCTGTTGGGCCGAATGGCCTGTTTCTGTGCTGTAAATATTTTGTAATATGTTGCAACTCATTGCACCCTCAGGTCGTTAAGTTAATTATTACTGTGTTGTTTAGGGAACGGAAAATGAAGCCATTTCTAAATTCTTTGAATTCTTTTGCGATTTTTAAGTGGCGTGGCAAAAGCCACGTACAACACTACAAGTGTAACATCAGTACCAATTCGTTTCGCTTCACAGCTGCACTGCAGTTATAATGTAAATGCAGCCTGAATCTGTTGTCACCAGATCATAGCGGAGACACAGTGGAGGAGAAACTCTCACTCCACTTCCTTTCAGAGCCATCTCAGGTCTTCACACCCAGATTACACTCAACGTCCGTGCAAAGTGCTTTTGGCTTCACATTGGTGCCAGAACGGTGGAGTGTGAATGCACCATTAGTGTAATCTTACCAATGCTTTCCAGCAGCCAGTATACTAAGCTTGGGCTTGTCCTGTATGTATGCCCACTACCCTGACATTATATTGGCAATTTGCTGTCTATACAGCAGGACAAGTTTTTGTGTTTGGTCAACTTTCACAGTCAACTCTTTTTCCTGCAATCCTTTGTTTAGTTATGTGCCCTTCCCTGCTTCCCTGTATAATAACATTTGTTGAGTTTTAAATACAGTCTACGAAAAAAGTTAAGGGAAAACCTCTTTGAGGAATGTTAAATATTATACAGCATGAATAAGACCAACCCAGAATATTACTTACGGATAAATCAGGCCATGAGGAAAGAGCATCATTTTAAATTTGTGAACAGTAGACTTACAATAGATGTTGAAAAGAAAAATGCCTAGAAGGGTGTTAATGGTTTCCCGTAGTGGAGATAACAGCGTCAGGGGAGGCTAACTACAATTGAAATTTAAGCTGGGGGAGTTGCACTAGAGGGATGAGCTTGATGAGACAGGCTGGGCATTTTCTTGTTTTGTTTTCTTCTTAGGCCATTTCCCATTCTGCTACTCATTTCCTGAGTATTTGTAAATCTCTTTAAATAATATTTCTCTCCTGAGAACTTCTTGCTTTCTCACCACAAACAGGCATTTTACTTTATTGATGAACTGCACAATGTTATCATAAGTATCACAAATAAAATGGATCGATCTCCATTGGTTACAGCTCTCTAATTGGGATTCTGTTACTAAAAGTTCTTGTGAGAAACCTTATCAAATGCTTTCTGAAAGTCATGGTATATAGCATCCACCACATTTCCCTCATTCCCCAATCTAGTTATATCCTCAGTGAGATACAACAAATAGGTTAGGAACAACCAGTTTTTGATACTCCTCCTTCCCACGCTGGATTGAATTGGATTGGAGTTATCGACTTTACTTTTGTTGGATTCTGTACATTTTCTCTTACTGTTTCACACACCATTGTTTCTGTTACTACTCTGGCTAGGGTGCTAGAGTAATCCTCCTCTTACTCATTCTTTTCTAGAACCTATAAACTGTGGAACTCCTTACTTCCCTCCTACTGCCACCTAGGCTAAGAACAGCAAACCCAGCACACGCGAGAGTCTTTCCTTCCTCCTACAGTTTTAATACTCAAGCTCGGAATGAACTACCTCTTGATTTACCTCATGTTTTACTATTCCCGACCTCGGTGGCATTCTGCACTCTAAGCCTTGACTCTTCATCAGCGTTTCTCAGTTCTTTAATAAATGGTACCACTGAGTTCCAAGTCTGTTGTTAACGTGTCTTTTCTGTTCTCTCCTTGGGTCAGATCGAAAAAATGACATGTTAAAAATTGGTAATAGACCCTGCTGCTTAAACAGTTGTGTAACTGTGATGATGATGTTGGTATTTCTGGGAATCAGTACCTTCATTAGATGCATTAGTGTCAATATAGTGCATGCAATAACAAATTTAAAAATGGTAATGCAAGGCAATGAATATTTCAGAATTATTCTTTATGACTATAATGATACAACCATTCCATGCAGTGCTAATATAATTTGTGTACAACTGCACTCTGAAATGATTAAAAAGACATTAAAACATGTTTTCATTAAACGTAAGGTGCAGCACTGAGGCCCAGCGTAGAATTTTCTTAGAGAATCCATGGCAGAAATCTTGAAACTCCTATAAAAAAAATAATAATCATCAACCAGAAGGGCTTCCCACCCCAAAATAACAGCTCCAACTTTATCTACATCACTTTAACAACTGCAAACTATCTTAATCATTGAGACTACAAGAGATGAAGCTCATTTGTATTGTTAATCCATTTCCTTTTGATTAGATTCTGTTAGGTTATGTTCCTCCAATGGCCCAATGATAATGGCAAATGACACTGTGTATTTGAACCATAGAAAACAGAAGGTCCCAGGTTTGATCCCTGGTGTATACTGAGTTAGCTGTTCTCAGGGTGGCAGTAGGAGCACCAGAATTGGTGTCAGTGCCCTGCGGAGGCTGGAAATCTGGCAGCGTTCCCAATCTTGGTCACAATTCAGTGATCCCTGCTGGAATGTTTATTTGTATGGACTTTAGCTGCGATCGGGATTGGGTCAGCTGTGACTAGCCTGTTGACACTCTCTGTCAGGGCTTACAAATGAAAAATGGTGACTAGTGCGAGTGGCTAGAGGGAACCCCAACATGAGTCAGCATCTTCAGTGAGAGGGGAATTAAAAAACAAAACTGGTTATCCTAGAGTCTTTCTGAAGGAGAATTTTCTGTAGATACTTATTGTTACATTGTCCTCGTTAACACAGTCAGCCCTTGTAAGTCAACAAGACTCGCACGGCCATTTAGCACCTACTAAATATTCACAGCAACAAATATTTTATCTCAACATGCGAGAATTAGTTATGAAAATGGAAAGCTCTAATATGGACTAATGTGAACAAATGATTTGCCGTACAACTTCAGTATAAAGTTCTAAAACGGCTCGAGTGCCCTATCTCCATTCCTAGAAGAAATGCCCTCTGATGCGTCATGCTTAAGCCATGCCTTCTCTGATCAAAATCCTCCACAGACATTTAGATTGACACTTTATGCCTTTGAATTGAATGTCAGTGTGCTGAGATGAGCTCCACTATAGGTGCTTTTAAACCATATCAGTGCAGCCGATGAAGGAAGATCAATCAGCTGAACGCCATAGTGTAAACAGACCCAGCTCACGTGGACCTGTGGCCATTTAAGCAGCTTTTATTGTGTGCGAGACCCTTGCCAGTGCCGCCAAATCTTAATGCAAGGGTCTCGCGCTACTGCTGGGTGAGTAAACTTACCCAATTCACTAAGATCAGCCACTGGGAAGACCTAGTTGAAAGAAACGGGCCTTCACAGACGGTAGCCTTAGTGAATTTGGGACGTTTACTCAAGTTGCCAGGATGATGTGGGATTTGCGCATCAGAAGCTGACGGCACTTAACCCTATATAAATGCGAGTTTATATCCACTGAAACAAAAAACTGAAAATGACGCAAACACTCAGCAAGTCAGACAGCTTCTGTGGAGAGATCAGATAAGTTACCATTTCAGGTGTGAACCCTTCGAAACACGCTTGAAGAAGAGTCCACACATGAAACATAAACTTGTCTATTCTCTGTCCGCTGATTCTACTGTCAGAATAAGGAGCTAACTATAACAATGTAAATATGTGGAGTCAGTGCGCGGATGCCTGCCTCCCTTGACCTAAATTGAAGAAGTACCAAATATAAAAGTACCTAAAGAAACTTTAGCCCAGTGCTCTGTATCTATTCCATACAGGAAACAGAGAGTGGTTTTGATAAAGAAAGGGAATAAAGTGAACAGAAAAACATTCTGCAGATCCTCCAGTTCTGTTCATACTTTTCAGCATTAGATATTTCTATGTGCTCCAGTAATGGATGTCCCTTTGCTTACAGTGTCAACAATCTGAAATGCTGGGGGAGAAGTGAGCCAGTGATTTCCAGAACACTGCAGTTTCTCAACGATCTGTCGGTTGGATATCCTTTTCATTGATATAACTGTGCAGCTGCAGTAGAAAAGGTTAGAGGACTGTCCACTTTCAAGACAATGTGCATGGTATTGCAGTAAAAAGACCTGCTCACCTGGCAAATGCCTCTCTCTCCATTCACTGCCGGGGTAAAGGGTCTAGGGAAAAGGAAATTACTCTCAAATTATGGGGAAAATAATATGCTTTTTGAGCATGTAGGAAATGGGGGATTTAACTTGCATATTGATTGGGAAAAGCAGACTAGCACCTGTCAGAAAGGTAGTGAATTTCTTGAGTGTGTTTGGGATAGTTTTCTACAACAATATGTCCTAGAGGCAACAAGGGGGCAAGCCATATTAGATTTAGTAATGAGCAATGAGCCAGATTTAGTTAACAGCCTAACTGCGAACATTTATCCAATAGCGATCAAAACATGATCGAGTTCAAAGTAGCGTTTGAAAGGGAGAAACGCGAAACAGCTACTAAGATTCTAGATTTAGGTAAGGCCGACTTCAACGGGATGAGGCAGAGACTGTCCACAGTAAACTGGGCTAATCTGTTAATGGGTAAAACGACAGAAGATCAGCAGGAGATGTTTAAAAAAGAATTTAACGTGATACAGAACCAATTTATACCCCTGAGGGGCAAGAGCTTTACTTGCCAAAAAAAACAGCCGTGGACAACTAAAGAGGTAAGGGACAGCATAAAACTAAAGGAAAGGGCATACAAAAATGCAAAAAAAGCACAGATCCTGGCGAATGGGAAAGATACAAAGAACAGCAAGGGTCACAAAACAGATAGCAAGAGGTATGAAAAGAAACTTGCAAGGGCTATCAAAATCAATACGAAGATTTTTTATCGTTACATTGGGAAAAAGAGGGTGGTCAGGAGCAATGTTGGTCCCTTAAAAACTGAACGTGGAGATATTGTTAATGACAATGGGGAAATGGCGGACATGTTAAATAATTACTTTGCTTCAGTATTTACAGTGGCATGTCGGAAATCCCAAAGAAACTAATCTTGAATCGGGGATAGGGACACAATAAAATTAACATAGGTAAAATAAAAGTAATAAAGAAAATAATGGCACTAAAGAGTGACAAATCCCCAGGGCCAGATGGTTTCCATCCAAGGGTTTTAAAGGAAGTAGGTGAGCACATTGCAGATGCCCTAACTATAATTTTCCAGAGTTCTCCAGATTCAGGAACCGTCCTTTTAGATTGGAAAATTGCACATGTCACTCCGCTTTTTAAGAATGTTGAGAGAGGGAAACCAGGGAATTATAGACCAGTTAGCCTAACATCTGTTGTGGGGAAATTGCTAGAGTCCATAATTAAGGATAGGGTGACTGAACACCTCGAAAATTTTCAGTTGATCAGAGAGAGCCAGCAAGGATTTGTGAAAGGTAGGTCATACCTGACAAACCTGAATTAATTTTTTGAAGAGGTGACTAAAGTGGTGGACAGGGGAATGTCTATGGATGTTATTTATATGCACTTCCAGAAGGCCTTTGATAAAGTCCTACATAAGAGACTATTATCTAAGGTAGAAGCCCATGGAGTTGAGGGCAAACTATTGACCTGGTTAGGAAATTGGCTGAGCGGCAGGAGACAGAGAGTAGGGATAATGGGTAGGTACTCAAATTGGCAGGATGTGACTAGTGGTGTCCCGCAGGGATCTGTGTTGGGGCCTTAACTATTCACAATATTTGTTAACGACTTAGATGATGGCATAGAAAGTCATATATCCAAATTTGCCAATGACACAAAGATAGACGGCATTGTAGGCAGTGTAGATGAAAGCATAAAATTACAAGGGGAAATAACAACAGAAAACGCTGGAAAAACTCAGCAGGCCAGGCAGCATCCGTGGAGATCTCCACGGATGCTGCCTGGCCTGCTGAGTTGTTCCAGTGTTTTCTGTTGTTATTTCAGATTTCCAGCATCCGCAGTATTTTGCTATTAAATTACAAAGGGATATGGATAGATTAAGTGAATGGGCAAAACTGTGGCAAATGGATTTCATTGTAAGCAAATGTGAGGTCATCCACTTTGGACCTAAAAAGGATAGAACAGGGTACTTTCTAAATGGTAAAAAGCTAAAAACAATGGATGTCCAAAGAGACTTGGGAGTTCAGGTACATAGATCATTAAAATGTCATGACCAGGTACAGAAAATAATCAAAAAGGCTAATGGAATGCTGCCATTTATATCTAGAGGACGAGAGTACAACAGGGCAGAAGTTATGCTGCAGCTATACAAAACCCTGGTTGGACCACACCTAGAGTACTGTGAGCAGTTCTGGGCACCACACCTTAGGAAGGATATATTGGCCTTGGAGGGAGTGCAGCGCAGGTTTACCAGAATGATACCCGAACTTCAAGGGTTAAGTTACGAGGAGTGATCACACAAATTAGGACTGTATTCCCTAGAATTTAGAAGGTTAAGGGGTGATCTGATCAAAGTTTTCAGGATATTAAGGGGACAGATAGAGTAGATGGAGAGAAACTATTTCCGCTGGTTGGGGATTCTAGGACTGGGGCATAGTCTAAAAATTAGAGCCAGGCCTTTCAGGAGTGAAATTAGGAAACACTTCTACACGCAAAGGGTGGTAGGAGTTTGGAACTCTCTTCCGCAAACGGCAATTGATGCTAGATCAGTTGTTAATTTTAAATCGGAGATTGATAGCTTTGGTTAAGAAAAAAGGGATATGGGCCAAAGGCAGGTATATGGAGTTAGATCACAGATCAGCCATCATCTCATCGAATGGCGGAACAGGCTCGAGGGGCTGAATGGCCTACTCCTGTTCCTATGTTCCTAAGGGGTGAAGCTTTAGTAACAAGGAAGTAGTAGGAACAAATCATGGTCACATTCTGCCCCAAGTAAAAATACGAATCAGAGGAAACAGAATAGATTGTACTGAGCTCAAATGTCCCATGGTATCACTAACAAGATTTCATCCAAACGTCCAAGGAAAGAAAATTGAAGAGCAGAAATAAAAGTTAAAAATACATCAGGAAGTGGAAGCATCAACAGTGCTCACCAGCGGTTCCCAGGTTTTACACTTAAGGATCCAGCCCAACAAACACCGCATCCAGCATGGCCGTCCCAGGTACATTTGACTGTACAGAACTGCAAAAGACTGCATTTCCATCCACCAGGTCGATCCCAAAGGTCACAGACTTCTTGTCCCACTTTAGCTCTGATACCCTTCAATAACACCTTCGTCCAAAATGTATCCATCGCCTGCCTAAAATTTATAACATCCTCCGCTTCCAGTACCTCCCTGGGCTGGACTGTTCCACAGGATTATTACCCTCTACTTGAGCAAGCTATACCTTAGCGATGTTGACCATCTCTCTGGGATCCTGTTTATCTGGATAGTGTTATGGCTCTAAGATCATACAGTCATAACGGCACAGAAGGAGGCCATTCGGCCCATCTAGTCCGTGCCGGCTCTCTGTCGAGCAACCCAGTCAGTCCCATTCCCCCGCTCTATCCCCGTAACCCTGCAAGTTTATTTCCCTCAAGTGCCTATCCAATCTCCCCTTGAAAACATTGAGCGTCTCCGCTTCCACCACTTCCGTCGGCAGCGAGTTCCAGGTCCTCACCACTCGCTGCGTAAAAAAGTTTTCCCTCACATCCCCCCTGTATCTCTTGCCCAAAACCTTAAATCTGTGTCCCCTAGTCCTTGTACCATCAACTAGTGGGAACAGCCTTTCTCCGTCTAGCCTATCCAAACCCATCATAATCTTGTACACCTCTATCAAATCACCTCTCAACCTCCTTTGCTCGAATGAAAACAAATCCAGCTTCTCCAACCTGTCCTTGTAGCTAAGATCCCCCATCCCCGGAACCATTCTGGTAAATCTCCTCTGCCCCCTCTCAAGTTCCTTCACATCCTTCCTATAGTTTGGTGACCAGAACTGGATGCAATACTCCAGTTGTGGCCTAACCAGCGCTTTATAAAGGTTCAGCATAACTTCTCTACTTTTGTACTCAATACCTCTATTTATGAAGCCCAAGATCCCATATGCTTTGCTAACCACTCTCTCAATATGTCCCGCCACCTTCAGGGACCTATGCACATTAACATCCCAGGTCCTTCTGTCCCTGCACACACTTTAAAACTGTGCCATTAAGTGTATATTGCCTCTCCCTGTTCCTTCTGCCAGAATGCATCACCTCACACTTCTCTCTATTAAATTCCATCTGCCACTTGTCTGCCCATTCTGCTAGCCTTTCTATGTCCTGTTGCAGTCGATTGGTATCATCCTCACTGTTTGCCATACCCCCAAGTTTGGTGTCATCGGCAAATTTAGAAATTCTACTTGGTATTCCAATATCCAGGTCATTTATTTATATATCAAAAAAAGCAGTAGTCCCAGCACTGACCCTTGGGGAACACCACTGTCTACCATCCTCCAGTCTGAAAAACAGCCATTTACCACAACTCGCTGTTTTCTGTCCTTAAGCCAATTCCTTATCCAAACTGCCACTGACCCACCTATTCCATGAGCCTTAATTTTGTTAACCAGCCTTCTATGTGGTACTTTGTCAAACGCCTTCCTAAAATCCATGTAGACAACATCCATTGCATTCCCTTCATCAATCCTCTCTGTTACTTCATCAAAAAATTCAATTAGATTAGTCAAACATGACCTGCCTTTTACAAATCCGTGTTGGCTCTCCTTAATTAGCTTAAACCTTTCCAAGTGCCCGTTTATTTTTTCCTTGATTATTGTTTCTAAAACTTTACCCACCACTGATGTTAAACTGACCGGCCTGTAGTTACTAGGATTGTCCTTACACCCTTTCTTGAACAATGGTGTCACATTTGCCACTTTCCAATCCTCAGGCATCGCCCCCGCATCTAGGAAAAATTATGGCAAGCCCTTCTGCTATCTCCTCCCCCAAATCCCTTAGCAATCTGGGATGCAAGCCATCTGGACCAGGCGAGTTATCCACTGGCGGATGTAACTAGCAGGGTAGATAAAGGGGAACCAGTGGATGTAGTATATTTGGATTTCCAAAAGGCATTCGATAAGGTGCCACATAAAAGGTTATTACACAAGATTAGGGCTCATGGGGTTGGGGGTAATATAGTAACATGGATAGAAGATTGGTTAACGGACAGAAAACAGAGAGTAGGGCTAAACGGATCTTTTTCAGGTTGGCAGGCTGTAACTAGTGGGGTGCTGCAAGGATCAGTGTTGGTGCCTCAGCTATTTACAATCTATATTAATGACCTAGATGAAGGGACCGAGTGTAATGTATCCAGGTTTGCTGATGATACAAAGCTAGGTGGGACAGTAAGCTGTGAGGAGAACACAAAGAGTCTGCAAAGGGATATAGATAGACTAAGTGAGTGGGCAGTAAGGTGTCAGATGGAGTATAATGTAGGGAAATGTGAGGTTATTCACTTTGGTAGGAAGAATAGAAAAACAGAATATTTTTTAAATGGTGAGAAACTTTCAAATGTTGGTGTTGAGAGAGATTTGGGTGTCCTCGTGCAAGAAACACAGAAAGCTAGCATGCAGGTACAGCAAGCAATAAGGAAGGCAAATGGCATGTTGGCCTTTATTGCAAGGGGGTTGGAGTATCAGGGCTGGATTTTATCAATGGGGACGCGTTGGGGGTGGGACTGCTGGTTGTCGGGTTTCAGTCCTGCCCCCAACGACGTCTGGCCAACCCACGCTATTTTCCCTTGATTGACCTTGTTGAGCCCGCCCTGCAGGCTTAGCCAGCTAATTAAGGGAAAGCCGGTGACGGAGGACGTCAGCGTATGACGTTTCATCTGTCAAAAAATTTTGACAGATGAATTGTCAGCGTTTGACAGCTTTGAGAAGCTGTCAAACACTGACAAACTCTGTTTTAAGGTGAGCCCTTGTACTGAAGACTCACCAAACATCTCTCCTTAGCAGAAATCAGATGGCTGCTGCATCAGAGAATGCAGCAGCCATTCTGTCATCTCTGCCATTGAGATGAGGCACTTCTTGATCCCCAAGGGTTGAAGCCTGCAGGAAGAAACAAGGGTAAGTAAACTTTTTCTAACACTTTACACTCACACCTCATACTTAGCTCTCCACACTTGCACCCATCACTCACCTCCACAGCAGACTTTTCGACCCCTCTCATCCCCGCAGACCCACTGCTCGCCTCGCTGACCCTGGCGAGGTTCGCAGCCGTCGGGAAGCCCGCACTTGAGGGGTAAAATGGGGATAAGCCTCTTAACTGCCTGTTAACTACCTGTTAACAGGCAGTTAATTGGCTGTAATCCCCTTCCCGCCTCGAGGAGATGGGTCCCTGCGTGAGTCGGGGATCCACCTCCCGGGAAGATGGCACGGAGGCGGGTTTGGTTCCCGCTCCCAGTTTCTGCCATTTTTCCGGCAGTCCCGCCTCCATACCCACCTCCCCAGGGCTGGCAAAATTCCCCCCTCAGAGTAAGGAAGTCTTGCTACAATTGTACAGGTCTTTGGTGAGACCACACTTGGAGTACTGTGCACAGTTTTGGTCTCCTTATCTAAGGAAGGATATACTTGCCTTGGAGGCGGTGCAACAAAGGTTCACTAGATTGATTCCTGGGATGAGTGGGCTGTCCTATGATGAGAGATTGTGCAGAATGGGCCTTTACTCTCTGGAGTTTAGAAGAATGAGAGGTGATCTCATTGAAACATACAAGATTCTGAAGGGAATTGACAGGGTAAATGCTAAGAGGTTGTTTCCCCTGGCTGGAGTGATTAGAACTAGGGGGCATAGCCTCAGGATAAGGTGTAGGCCATTTAAGACTGAGATGTGGAATTTCTTCACTCATAGAGTGTTGTGAATCTTTGGAATTCTCTGCCCCAGAGGGCTGTGAATGCTGAGTCTTTGGGCTAAAAATTGAGTAGCGCGCTTTGGGGCGCTAACTTCTCCGGGCGCTACTTTTAGTGCCCTGGAAAAATTAGTGCCCCCGCGACCGAAATTGAGTGGTAGCGCTCCAAGAGGGAAGCGTGAGGGAATATCGTGGCGGTACGTGCCGCAGCCCACGTTGCGCCACGGTTTTGCAGGCCTTCCTCCCCTTCTAAAAGGGGAGGGGCCTTTTAGCAGCGCGATCCTGGACCCCCAGGGTTCGGGAGTGCAGGCAAAAGAGCCCGGCACTCGAGAAGTGCCGGGCTCATGGAGCACAGCCGGCACTCCGCGGGGGGGGGCGGGTAAGGAGGCTGGGAACGGGAGCGGAGGCAGGTGTTGGTAGGCGGCCAGCAACAAAAATGGCTGCCCCGCACCACGCCTTTAAATAGCACCTCCCCGGCCGCAGGTAGGCCCCCCTGACCCTGTCGGACATAGCGTCCGGCAGTAAGTCAGGAGGGGGCGCTCCTGAAGATCGCGGCCGGGGCGCTGTGCACGGCGATGACGTCATCGCTCGCAGCGCCACGGTGCGCTACCGGTTACTGCCGCCACAAACCTCTCGCTGAATTTCGCGGGAGGCGTTGGCAGCGCCGCGCCCGGGCGCTACTTCCTTCACGCCCCGTTAGCAGTCCCTTAGGGCGCTAACGGGAGGCGCAAAGCAACCGAATTTTTCCCCTCTTGAGTATATTCAAGGCTCAGATAGATAGATTTTTGGACTCATGGGGAATCAAGGGATGTGGAGTTGAGGTCGATGATCAGCCATGATCTTATTGAATGGCAGAGCAGGCTCTAGGGGCCGTATGGCCTACTGCTTTTACTTCTTATGTTCTAAGCATACCAAGTCTTTCTAGTACATCCTGTCTATCAGTTTTCACCCCTTCCATTGCTTCTACCTTTTCCACTTCTACCGATATTTTGTCAGCATCCACCTTCTTAGTAAACACCGATACAAAGTACTCATTGAGTACTCTAGCCTTGCCCTGCGCCTCTAAGCATATATCACCTTCTTTGTCCCTAATAGGCCCCACCCCGCCTCTTACTACCCGCTTACTGTTTACATGCCGGTAGAAGATTTTTGGGTTCCCTTTTATGTTAACTGCCATTCTACTCTCATATTCTCTCTTTGCCAATCTTATTTTCATCTTCACTACCCCTCTCAACTTATTGTATTTGGTCTGGTTCTCCCTTGAAGAATTCACCAGACATTCATCATACACCCTCTTTTTTTGTTTCATCATCTTCTCTATCTCCCTCGTCATCCAAGGAGCCCTTGCTTTGGTTCCCTTACCCTTCCCTCTTGTTGGAATGTACCTAGCCTGTACTTGGAACATCTCCTCACTAAAGATCACCCATTGTTCTGTTACAGTTTTTCCTGTCAGTCTTTGGTTCCATTTTACCCTGGCTAGATCCTTTCGCATCCCATTGAAGTTAGCCCTATTCCAGTTTAGAAGTTCCACTCTAGATTGTTCCTTGCTCCTCTCCATTGCTAATCTAAATCTTATGATACGATGATCACTCGTACCCAAGTGTTCTCCCACAGACACTTGGTCGACCTGGCCCACCTCATTCCCCAGCACCAGATCCAGCATTGCCTCCTTCCTAGTTGGGCCAAGAACATCCTGATCAAGGAAATTCTCCTGAACACATTTCAGAAATTCCTCCCCCGCCTTTCCATTTACCCTAGCATTATCCCAATTGATATTTGAGTAATTAAAGTCCCCCAATATCACCACTCTATAGCTCTTGCATATCTCTGTGATTTCCCTGCAGATTTGCTCCTCTACCTCCCTCTCACTATTTGGAGGCCTGTAGAATACCCCTAATAGCGTGATCATACCCTTTTTGCTCCTCAACTCTAATCAAATGGATTCTGTCCTTGTCCCCTCAAGAACATCCTCCCTTTCTAACACTACAACGTCTTCCTTAATCAGCACTGCCACCCCACCTCCCTTTTTTCCTTCCCTATCTTTTCTGAACACCTTGTACCCTTGAATATTAAGTGCCCAGTCCTCACCGTTTTTAAGCCACGTTTCCGTGATTGCCGCAACATCATATTGCCACACGGCTAATTGTGTTTGTAGCTCACCAACCTTATTCATCACACTTTGTGTGTTTACGTACATACATTCGATACCCATTTTTGAATTTTTCGTGGTCTTAGTCTGCTCCTATCTAATATGGTACTACTTCCGCCTCCAGCACTAACTTCCCCTCCAGTACCATCCAACACACTCACTCTTCCATGCACCCCATTCCTCCCCTCCACTTCTACATGCTGGTGCCCATCCCCCTGCCAAGCTAGTTTAAACCCTCCCCAACAGCATTACCAAACCTCCCCGCGCGAATATTGGTCCCGGCTCTGTTGAGGTGTAACCCGTCCGGCTTGTACAGGTCCCACCTTCCCCAGAAATGGTCCCAATGCCTCAGGAATCTAAAGCCCTCCCTCCTGCACCATCTCTCCAGCCACGCATTCATCTGTTCTATCCTCCTATTCCTGTACTCAATTGCACGTGGCATCGGGAGTATTCCGGAGATTACTACCTTTTGAGGTCCTGCTTTTTAATCTCTTTCCTAGCTCCCTATAGTCTGCCTGCAGGACCTCATCCCTCTTTCTGCCTATGTCGTTGGTACCGATATGGACAACGACCTTTGGCTGTTCACTCTCCCCCCTCAGAGTGTCCTGCAGCCGCTCAGTGACATCCTTGACCCTGGCACCAGGGAGGCAACATACCATCCTGGAGTCACGTCTGCGTCCACAGAAACGCCTATCTGTTCCCCTAACCAATGAATCCCCTATCACTATTGCTCTCCCACTCTTCTTCCTCCCCTCCTGTGCAGCTGAGCCACCCGTGGTGCCGTGGCCTTGTCTCTGGCTGCTCTCCCCAGAGGAGCCATCACCCCCACCAGTTTCCAGAACTGTGAACTGGTTAGCGAGTGAGATGCACTCTGGGGATTCCTGCCCTACCTGCCTGGTCCTCCTTCTTTGTCTGGTGGTCACCCATTCCCTCTCTGCCTGCACATTCTGAGGCTGCGGGGTGACCACTTCTAGAAACGTGCTTTCCAAGTATTTCTCGGCCTCGCGGATGCACTGTAGTGACTCCAGCTGCCGCTCAAGCTCTGAAACCCGGAGCTCGAGTTGCTGCAGTTGTCGGCACTTCCTGCACACGTGGTCGTCCAGGCCGCAAGAAGCGTCCGGGATATCCCACATGGCACAGGATGTGCAAATCACGGGACTGAGCTGCCCTGCCATGCCTCTATTTATCAGACTATGGAGGTAATTTAGCAGAAATAAACTTAACAAGAAACACTCAACAGCTACCCACCAATCAGCACTTCCCTCTATTAGATAGGCTATCAACTGCTTAGCAGTAGTCATCTCAAAAACTACCTATTTTCCAATGCATCCATTGCCCTTAATCTTTCCTCACAATTTAGTTGCCCTTCTATTTACTTTCTCTAAGGGCAGAATGTCCCCCTTGTGGGATGGTACCTTGGGTGAAACATGGTAAATATCAGACGAGGTGTTTTTACCCTCGACCAAGCAGGTAGTTTCGCGGCTGTTGTATTTGGGTACAATGTTTTCTGTGTATCCAGACTTGATTATGCGTACTTTCCTGGTACCATTCAAGTGACCTTTTAAGTCTGTAATGGAGTGGTCTCCACAACATTCTCCAATGTCCTGCGAAGTTGCCACCAGAAGCTTTTCAGCAACATAGAATGATGGTCTTGAGAGAACATCAATCTGGCAGGAGATACCTTTACAATCCCTGCCATGATCACTTGCTTTAGTGACTGGTGCCTCCCTCACAGAGTGGTGAGTCTACTGAGTGGCTTGGACTTAAGGGCGAGTGATTATGTTGAGATCCTTCGTACACTCTGAGAATGTAAACAAGCTTGAGCTCATAGTTACGTTCGTAGCCTTTCCTGTTTCTGCATTACTTTGATATTCTCATTTGCATATGAAGGTTCAACAAATGAGGAACTATGGGGCAACAACAGGATCTATTTGTATTTGCATTTCTAAAGCACTCCTCATATGCAGGGAAACTTCTCAAAACGCTATGCATGAAAGATGAAAAGAAACTATGAACCCCGAGCCTGTAAGAGAGCAATAGGGCAGGGAATCAAAGGGTTTTGAGAAGGTTTTTGTAAGCACAAAGGGAGGTGGAAAAGCGGAGGAATTCTGGGGGTAGATGCATTATGGGTGAATGAATGACCAACAATGGTAGAGTAGAGAACAAGATGCAGCCTGACATTAGAGGAACAGAGAGTACATGCGGGCTCTTGAGGCAGGGGATATGCTGCCTCAAACCCACTGTCTGACCTACTGCTGTTTGGAGCTGTTGAATTACTGTGGACATTTCATCATTGTTACACTAATGCTGAGCAGAGATGAGAATTCTCGTCTCTGACTATTGGGTTGACATCCAGCGGGGTGATGGGAGTGGAGTGACAACCTCTCCATCGCATCTAGCTGGCTCTCCTGGTACGGATTTGTGTCAGGCTAATGACCTGTCCATGTAAAAAGGGTCTTTGTTATAGAAACAACCCAGAGCCTGGTCTGCTGGATGTAAAGCAGTGGAAGGAATGGGTTGCCTCATGTGCCGCTGACACAGAGAAGAAAAAAAATGTTGAGCTCTGCTTCAGTGAGGGAACTAAGAACACAGCCTAGAATTAGACCTTAATATACTACAGATTGAGGGAGGATCCATTAATCAAGATGACTGCGCATGGCATATTCTTAAGAAAAAAGTGTCCCGTGTTGACTTTTTCTTCCATGAGATGACAGAAACTGCGATTTGCGTGTGATAAATTTCATTCAGAGAATGATTAAGACCCTGCCGAGCACAGGTTTTGTTTTCTTGATGATGCAAACTTAAGTTCAGTAGTGGGAGGAGGGTAAAGTTGTTGCAGAAGGGAAATGAAATGTGTAAAGACTGTTACTGGTTTTAGAAGTTTTACACATTGAATTCTTTTATCCTTTTAAAAAGCACTGAAGCCCTTCTCATGGCTCAGTGCGGAAAAGCACAGCGTGGTGCTCAATCATACAGGTTCCATGTTCACAAGTTAGCTGATCTCAAGCAAGCAGCAATTGAGATGCTACAGGTCTTAGCGCCCCTTTTTGTGTGGACCTTGGGCAAGAATAGGATTAGGATCAGGCTCGGCTCTGATGTCCTACATGGTTGACTGTACTGTCGACACATGGCAACTTGTGCAAGGTATCAGAGGGTTGGTGGTAGTCATGGAAATGTACCCCAGTAGGTGCTTGTGCCTTCAGGAGAGGATGAAAGAAGACTTGGCGCGGAGGTGGGAGGAGGGAGGGAACGAGGACAAAGAGGGAGGCACAGGCCATTTGCTATGATGATCTGATCCACAAGGACCAGTTAGCTAAGTGCAAACTAGTGAAGTTGTATCCCATTTGGTACAAACTACAAGAGATCAGTAGTTCAAGAATTTCATTGTGTTTGCAGATTCAGTTTGTGGCAGCAGATTAAAAGCTCTTATTCTGACCCTTGCAAGTATTAGGTTGTAAGAAAGAAAGACTTGCATTTATATAGCGCCTTTCAGAACCACCAGATGTCCCAATGCACTTTACAGCCAATTAAGTACTTTTTGAAGTGTAGTCACTGTTATAATGTAGGAAACGCGGCAACCATTTGCGCACAGCATGCTCCCACAAACAGCAATGTAATAATGACCAGATAATATGTCTTTAGTGATGTTGATTGAGGGATAAATATTGGCTAGCACACTGGGGGTAACTACCCTGCTCTTCTTCGAAATAGTGCCATAGGATCTTTTGCGTCCACCTGAGAGAGCAGATGGGGCCTCAGTTTAACGTCTCATCCAAAAGACGGCACCTCCGACAGTGCAGCACTCCCTCAGTACTGTACTGGAGTGTCAGCCTAGATATTTGTGCTCAAATCTCTGGAGTGGGACTTGAACCCACAACCTTCTGACTCAGTGTGACTCATTTAGATAAATAGGCCTACATCCTAGGGTTCTAAAAGAGGTGGCTGAAGAGATAGTGGATGCATTGGTTTTGATCTTCCAAAATTCCCTAGATTCTAGAACAGTCCCCGCGGATTAGAAGGTCGCAAACGTAACACCGCTATTCAAGAAAGGAGGGAGAGAGAAAACAAGGAACTACAGGCCAGTTAGCCTGACATCAGTCGTCGGGAAAATGCTGGAATCCATTGTTGAGGAAGTGGTATCAAGTCACTTAGAAAATCATAACATGATTAGGCAGAGTCAACATGGTTTTATGAAAGGGAAATCGTGTTTTTTGAGGATGTAACTAGCAGGGTAGATAAAGAGGAACCAGTGGATGTAGTATATTTGGATTTCTAAAAGGCATTCGATAAGGTGCCACATAAAAGGTTATTACACAAGATTAGGGCTCATGGGGTTGGGGGTAATATAGTAACATGGATAGAAGATTGGTTAACGGACAGAAAACAGAGAGTAGGGCTAAACGGATCTTTTTCAGGTTGGCAGGCTGTAACTAGTGGGGTGCTGCAAGGATCAGTGTTGGGACCTCAGCTATTTACAATCTATATTAATGACCTAGATGAAGGGACCGAGTGTAATGTATCCAGGTTTGCTGATGATACAAAGCTAGTTGGGACAGTAAGCTGTGAGGAGAACACAAAGAGTCTGCAAAGGGATATAATAGACTAAGTGAGTGGGCAGTAAGGTGTCAGATGGAGTATAATGTAGGGAAATGTGAGGTTATTCACTTTGGTAGGAAGAATAGAAAAACAGAATATTTTTTAAATGGTGAGAAACTTTCAAATGTTGGTGTTGAGAGAGATTTGGGTGTCCTCGTGCAAGAAACACAGAAAGCTAGCATGCAGGTACAGCAAGCAATAAGGAAGGCAAATGGCATGTTGGCCTTTATTGCAAGGGGGTTGGAGTATCCTTAAGGAAGGATATACTTGCCTTGGAGGCAGTGCAACGAAGGTTCACTAGATTGATTTCTGGGATGAGAGGGCTGTCCTATGAGGAGAGATTGTGTAGAATAGGCCTATACTCTCTGGAGTTTAGAAGAATGAAAGGTGATCTCATTGAAACATACAAGATTCTGAAGGGGTTTGACAGGGTAGATGCTAAGAGGTTGTTTCCCCTGGCTGGAGTGTCTAGAACTAGGGGGCATAGTCTCAGGATAAGGTGTAGGCCATTTAAGACCGAGATGAGGAGGAATTTTTTCACTCAGAGGATTGTGAATCTTTGGATTTCTCTACCCCAAAGGCTGTGGATGCTGAGTCTTTGCGTATATTCAAGGCTGAGATAGATAGATTTTTGGACTCTAGGGGAATCAAGGGATATGAAGATCGGGCGGGAAAGTGGAGTTGAAGTCGGTGATCAGCCATGATCTTATTGAATGGCAGAACAGGCTCGAGGGGCCATATGGCCTACTCCTGTTCTTATTTCTTATGTTCTTATTAGACACTAAAGGGCTAAATCTCTGACGTCGTGCTTCCGATGGGGCGGCTCGCCTAGTTAAAATGCCAATAGGAAAGTCAGGTGCAGTGCACGCCTGAACTTCCTATATGTGCTGATGGCGGGGTAAGCTCCCTGCTGGAGATGTGAAGGCAGAGAATTATATCTTGAGTACCAACAATCTAGCCGATGTAAGATGGTTGTGAATATAGGCAAAGCTTTGTTCGGGGTTTCTTTGTTGCCAATTTTCTCCCCTCTCCAAAGCTGCTGGCTCTTGCAGGGATACGGTTCCATGGAGGCGGACAGCTATTGGGCACCTCACCCAAGTAGTCATTCTTCATATGTGAGCTGAGATAGTGAGGGTCCTCGGACTAAATGACCTTGCAGGGCATCACAATCAAGCCAGATACTGCCTTCATCCAATATCCACACATGCATATTTCTAGCAGGATAGCAATAAAGGAACAGAAGCCCTGGTTGATTTGTTTTTCTCCTTCCGTGGTCTGTTGGCACTGAGACCAATTCTATTGCTGCAGTTGCCACCTTTTGTCAGATCAGCAATCTTGGCACAGCCTGGGAATTGTAAGAACATAGGAACAGGAATAGGCCATTTATCCTCTCAAGCTTGTTCCGCATACTATTAATCATTGCTGATCTGTACCATTTACCCACCTTTGATCCAATCCCTTGATGCCCTGACCGAGCAAAAATCTATCGATCTCAGTCTTGAACATTTCAGTTGACTCAGCAATTTGGAACCTTCTACTCTGCGTAGTGTCTTACTGCACTGAGCAGTATCCATACCCACTAGGCTAGCAAGAAGCTTTGTCTTAATTAACTTGTTTCTTCCATACACGTGGGATTGCCACTCAGTAATCACCCACCGCAAAAACAGGGCAGGTTGTATGAACTGTTAAAACTGCTCAGAGATATTCAAGAAAAACTGCGATATCTTGTCTTCTAACTTCTATTTCCTCCTTGTCGCACTGTGGAGAATTAACTGTGCTCAGTGCCTCCTTCAATGGCTGCTTCCCACCTCTGCCAGACTTCTCTAAGTAAATGCATTTACTTATTTGCAATGGACATGAGACACCCACAATAAGTATTTTAAAAAATCTGGAAATCTATGTTACACCAATGACCCCTCCAATTAGAACTACCTTAATTTCATACCATAATATTGGATTGCCTTGATTGCTGCACATCTTTATTAGTCCACAGCATGAAAGTTCTTTGTCTGGGTCCCGCAAACACATTAGAGGAACAAGCTGGTCTTGGTTCGTTGCAAACCAGAGTTACTAGCATTGGAACCAAGATAATATGGCTCCATCTGAGCTGGAGGGATGTTACATTATTTGTATTCTTATTAAGTCTCTGTAATTTAGCAGACCTGTACCCGGTGCCGTAAGAACATAAGAAATGTTAGAAATGGGAAATGGATATTCGCCCAAATAACGTGGCATCTGGATCAAAGACCATCCCCATATTCTCCACATATTCCTCGATTCCTGAAGCTAATTGTTTATCTGTATCCATTAGCTATGGAGAACAATTACTGTATCACAGATCTATTTCTTCAATTCCCCTCATAATTTAGTAGTTTGTTAGGTGTACTAATTTATGCACACTGATCAGTGACTCTTGAGAACTTGGACGGAACTCTGTAATTTGAAATATATAACAGCAGAAAATATTGGAACTGCACAGGCAGATTAACATTTCAATTGTGACCGTTCGCCAGAAGTGAACTGTTCTGGTGGAGGTTCTGGAGAAAGCTTTTCCCCTCCAATGCTGTGTATTTCCAAAATTTTCTGGTTTTAATTTCCATTGTCTAACGTGCAGGTTATTTTTTTTAGTCTGTGATCTGAACTATGGCAAGTTCTCTGAACCCCTCAGCCCTCGGAGATTTTGCATTCCGATATTAACCGGGGATATTAAGCTTTACTTTTCTGATCATTTGCTGAAAATCACTGGCATGTTAGAAAAGAAACTAATAAAGAATCGGGTCTTCGGAACCAGGTTTGTCGATTGCTTAGCATTAAAGAAAGAGCTTGGCTGTTTGCATCTTAACATCTGAGTCACTGGCTGATCTGATCTGTTGCCACTCATCCAAATTGACAACTCTTACATTGTGGAGGAGTGCGCTTCTAATGTTTATAAACGTGTAATCAAGCTTGGCTCAGGCCCCTGGTGGTTGAATGCAATAGTGTATCAGTCAAGTCATTTGGTTCGATAAGAAAGGGAAAGCAATTTTTTATATTTATATCAACAAAAAGTAAATGACCTGAAACAAGTTTTTTGTTTCTAATACTGTATTGTTATTAAAGTTAAGTTTTAAACCTTTTGCGCCCCCCCCCCCCTCCCGAGGCAGACAGTGAAAGCTCCAGAAAGTAATACCCACCCACTTTTATGCTGGAATTTAATATGCAACTTTTTATTGGAAAATAATCGCACTTGTCTGCCAAAATCCACCGTGCAATATTTCTGTTTGTACGGATAATGCAATAAAGGCACAGGGTGCTATTTATCACTGCAAATTCTGAGGTTTTCAGGATTCTTTTTATTATTTTAATATATTTCCTAGGTATTAAATCAGAAAAATGATGAATTACACTTGTCTTGGCTGCGTGGCCATTTTTCCCCCAAATACAATACACATCCCAATTTTGCTGGTTATTTTGACTGTTTATGATGTGTGTGTTATTTTTCTCTGGGAAATATTGTGAGCGATTTTGAAATAATATTGCCAAAGTAATTTTCATCAATGTTTTCAGAGTGGCACACTGGTTATATGTGCTTTCCAGCTTTCTCGAACATCTGTATTATACCAGTGTGGGTTGCACAATGTTCTGTGGTTGTAGGAGCTTTTTTATGGCGGGGGGAGGGGGGGGGGAAGAGGACAAGAAATAGAAAAAGGTGAAGAATTTTTTATCCTCAAATGTTTTGCTTGTTAATTTTATATAGATTGGGTGAGGACAGTTAGGCAGGTGAATGGGACAGTTTCCATTTCAGGCACCCTTTCTCACTCCCAGGTCAGGTACAGGACAGTTGGAACCATAGAGGGTTACAAGACAGCGAGAGGCTATTCATCCCATTGTGTCTTTGCTGGACATAGTTAGATGCAGAATGAAGTTCCCTCTACACTGATCCATCAAACAGTCCTAGGGCGGGTACAGCACGGGTTAATACAGAGTAAAGCTCCCTCTACACTGTCCCATTAAACACTCCCAGGGTAGGTACATCATTGGTTAGATACAGAGTAAAGCTTCCTCTACACAGTCCCATTAAACAGTCTCAGGGTGGGTACAGCACGGGTTAGATACAGAGAAAAGCTCCCTCTACAGTATTATAACAACATGCCTTCGGGAAACTTCAAAAGAGAGCCCCTACTGCACCAGTGAGGCATTGTTCCATTTCCCACGCGCCAGTCATCTTGTGATCTATCTGGAGAGGAAAATCACCAATCCCAGCATGGAGCCACATTCGGAAGGAGTGTAGGTTGGAGAATCAGCGCTCCACTTGTGTGTGTGGGGGGAGGGGGGCTATCAGTCAATTTGTAATTTGTCCACTTGTTTTAATGCCAATGTAGCGGTAAATTAAAGTCAGTTTTGTGCCGTGAGTCCATGTCCACTTGCTGTTGGATTGAGGCTGCTGAAAGTTGGTACAAATAGGAATCTTGTTGTGCGAGGCCCCTTGGGTCGGAGCGATCATAATATGATAGAATTCTTCATTAAGATGGAGAGTGAAGTAGTTGACTCAGAGACGAGGGTCCTGAATTTAAATAAAGGAAACTACGATGGTATGAGGCGCGAGTTGGGTAGGATTGATTGGGGAATGTCACTCAAAGGGTTGACGGTGGATAGGCAATGGCAAACATTCAAAGACCGCATGGATGAACTACAGAATTTGTTCATCCCAGTTTGGCATAAGAATAAAACAAAAAAGGTGACTCAACCGTGGCTAACAAGGGAAATTAGAGGTAGCATAAGATCCAAGGAGAGGACATATAAATTGGCCAGAAAAAGCAGTAAACCTGAGGATTGGGAGCAGTTTAGGATTCAACAAAGGAGGACAAAGGGATTAATTAAGAGGGGAAAAATAGAATATGAGAGGAAGCTTGCAAGGAACATAAAAACTGACTGTAAAAGCTTTTATAGATATGTGAAAGGAAAAAGATTGGTGAAGTCAAGCGTAGGTCCCTTGCAGTCAGAATCAGGGGAACTTATAATGGGGAACAAAGAAATGGCAGACCAATTAAATACATATTTTGGTTCTGTCTTCACAAAGGAGGACACAAATAACCTCCCAGAGATGTCGGGGAACATAGGGTCTGATGAAAGGGAGGAACTGAAAGAAATCAGTATTTGTAGGGAAATGGTGTTAGGGAAATTGGCGGGGTTGAAGGCCGATAAATCCCCAGGGCCTGATCATCTACATCCTAGGGTACTTAAGGAAGTGGCCCTAGAAATAGTAGATGCATTGCTGATAATCTTCGAACATTCGATGGAATCTGGAACAATACCCATGGATTGGACGGTAGCTAATGTTACCCCACTATTCAAAAAAGGTGGTAGAGAGAAAGCGGGGAATTACAGACCGGTAAGCCTGACATCGGTAGTGGTGAAAATGCTAGAGTCCATTATAAAAGATGTAATAGCAGAGCACTTGGAAAACAGTGACAGGATTGGACAAAGTCAACATGGATTTACAAAAGGTAAATCGTGCCTGACTAATCTACTGGAATTTTTTGAGGATGTAACTGGTAAAATAGATAAGGGAGAACCAGTGGATGTGGTGTATTTGGACTTTCAAAAGGCTTTCAATAAGGTCCCGCATAAGAGATTAGCGTGTAAAGTTAAGGCACATGGGATTGGGGGCAAGGTATTGACTTGGATAGAGAACTGGTTGGCAGACAGAAAGCAAAGAGTTCGAATAAACGGGTCTTTTTCCAAGTGGCAGGCAGTGACTAGTGGGGTACCGCAGGGATCGGTCCTTGGACCCCAGCTATTCACAATATATATTAATGATCTAGACAAGGGAACTAGATGTAATATCTCCAAGTTTGCAGACGACACAAAGCTGGGTGGGCGTGTGTGCTGTGAGGAGGATGCCGAGAAACTCCAGTATGATTTGGACAGGTTGGGTGATTGGGCAGAAGCATGGCAGATGCAATATAACGTGGATAAATGCGAGGTTATCAACTTTGGTGTCAAAAACAGGAAGGCAGATTATTACCTGAATGGCAATAGATTGGGAGAAGGGGAAGTGCAACGAGACCTGGGTGTCCTTGTGCACCAGTCGCTGAAGGTAAGCATGCAGGTCCAGCAGGCGGTTAAGAAGGCAAATGGTATGTTGGCCTTCGTAGCGAGAGGGTTTGAGTACAGGAACAAGGATGTCTTGCTGCCGTTGTACAGGGCCTTGGTGAGACCACATCTTGAGTATTGTGTGCAGTTTTGGTTGCCTTATCTGAGGAAGGAGGTTCTTGCCATGGAAGGAGTTCAGCGAAGATTCACCAGGCTGATACCTGGGATGGCAGGAATGACGTATGAGGAGAGATTGGGTCGATTGGGCTTATACTCGCTGGAGTTTAGAAGAATGAGAGGGGATCTCATTGAAACTTATAAAATTCTGAAAGGACTGGACAGACTAGATGCAGGAAGGATGTTCCCGATGGTCGGGGAGTCCAGAACCAGGGGTCACAGTCTAAGGATAAGGTGTAAGCCATTTAGGACAGAAATGAGGAGGAATTTCTTCACCCAGAGAGTGGTGAACCTGTGGAATTCTCTACCACAGAAGGCAGTAGAGGCCAATTCATTAAATATATTCAAGAAGGAGTTGGATATATTTCTTAAGGCTAAAGGGATATGGGGAGAAAGCAGGGACAGGGTTCTGAATTTGGATGATCAGCCATGATCGCATTGAATGGCGGAACAGGCTAGAGGGGCTGAATGGCCTACTCCTGCTCCTATCTTCTATGTTTCTATACAACTAGGAGAGAGTGGAGACTTTCATCCTGTCACTGGTGCTGGATTGCATGATAGAATGATAGAGTACAAAAGGAGGCCATTCGGCCCATCATGCCTGTGCCGGCTCTTTGCTAAAGCTATCCAGTTAATCCTACTTCCCTGCTCTTTCCCCATAGCCCTCTACATTTTTCCCCTTTAAGTAGTTCTCCAATTCCCTTTTGAAAGTTAGGATTGAATCTGCTCCCACCACCTGTTTAGGCAGTGCATTCCAGATCACAACAACTCGCTGTGTAAACAAATTTCCCCTCATCTCTCCCTTGGTTCTTTTGACAATTACCTTAAGTTTGTGTCCGAGGTTACCAACCCACCTGCCAGTGGAACAGTTTTTCCTTACTTACTCTATCAAAACTATTCATGATTTTGAACACCTCTATCAAATCTCCTCTTAATCTTCTCTGCTCTCAGGAGAATAACCCCAGCTTCTCCAGTCTCTCCAAATATCTGAAGTCCCTCATGTCGTAAGAATGAGCCTTACGCGTGGTGAACTTAAAGTAAGCTTTAATCAACTAAAAAGGTGCTACATACAAAAGAGGTCTTACTCTATGCCTCTCCAGGATCCAACTGATCAGTCCAGTATTTATCCTGGACTAATCACAGGAAGTGATGCAATAAAGTTCGAGTCACAGGAAGCTGTATTGTGTTACCACACCTCATCTATGGTACAATTCTAATAAATCTCCTCTGCACCCTCTCCAAGGCCTTGACATCCTTCCTAATGTGCAGTGCCCAGAATTGAATAAAATACTCCAGCTGATGCCTAACCAGTGTTTTATAAAGGTTTAGCATAACTTCCTTGCTTTTTAATCTATGCCTCTATTAATAAAGCTAAGGATCCCATGCGTTTTTTTAACAGCCTTCTCAACTTGTCCTGCCATCTTCAAAGATTTGTGTACTTACACCCACAGGTCTCTTTGTTCCTGCGCCCACTTTAAAATTGTACCATTTAGTTTATATTGCCACTTCTCATTCTTCCTACCAAAATTAATCATTTCACACTTCTCTGCATTAAATTTCATCTTTTTGTGTCTGCCCATTTCACCATTCTGTCGATGTCCTCCTGAAGCTATCCTCCTCATTGCTTACGACATTTCAGAGTTTTGTGACATCTGCAAATTATGAAATTATGCCTTGTATACCCAAGTCCAGGTCATTAATGTCATAAAAAAAATTTTTATTCGTTCCTGGCAAGGCCAGCATTTATTGCCCATCCCTAATTGCCTTTGAGAAGGTAGTGGTGAGCTGCCTCCTTGAACCGCTGCAGTCCTTGTGGTGAAGGTACTCCCACAGTGCTGTTAGAGAGGGAGTTCCAGGATTTTGACCCAGCGACGATGAAGGATCGGCGATATATTTCCAAGTCAGGATTGGTGTGTGACTTAGAGGGGAACTTGCAGGTGATGGTGTTCCCATGCGGCTGCTGCCCTTGTCCTTCTAGCTGGAAGAGGTCGTGGGTTTGGGAGGTGCTGCCGAAGAAACCTTGGCGAGTTGCTGCTGTGCATCTTGTACATGGTACACACTGCAGCCACGGTGCGCCGGTGGTGGAGGGAGTGAGTGTTTAAGGTGGTGGATGGGGTGCCAATCAAGCGGGCTGCTTTGTCCTGGATGGTGTCGAGCTTCTTGCGTGTTGTTGGAGCTGCACTCATCCAGACAATTGGAGAGTATTCCATCACACTCCTGACTTGTGCCTTGTAGATGGTGGAAAGGCTTTGGGGAGTCAGGAGGTGAGACACTTGCGGCAGAATACCCAGCCTCTGACCTGCTCCTGTTGCCACAGTATTTATGTGGCTGGTCCAGTTAAGTTTCTGGTCAGTGGTGACCCCCAGGATGTTGATGGTGGGGGATTTGGCTATGGTAATGCCGTTGAATGTCAAGGGGCTGTGGTTAGACTCGCTTATTGGAGATAGTCGATGCCTGGCACTTGTGTGGCACAACTGTTACTTGCCACTTATCAGCCCAAGCCTGAATGTTGTCCAGGTCTTGCTGCATGCATGGACTGCTTCATTATCTGAGGAGTTGCGAATGGAACTGAACACTGTGCAGTCATCAGCGAACATCCCCACTTCTGACCTTAAGATGGAAGGAAGGTCATTGATGAAGCAGCTGAAGATGGTTGGGCCTAGGACACTGCCCTGAGGAACTCATGCAGTGATGTCCTGGGGCTGAGATGATTGACCTTCAACAACTACAACCATCTTCCTTTGTGCTAGGTATGATCCCAGCCAGTGGAGCATTTTCCCCCTGATTCCCATTCACTTCAATTTTACTAGGGCTCCTTAATGCCACACTCAGTCAAATACTGCCTTGATGTCAAGGGCAGTCACTCTCACCTCACCTCTGCAACTCAACTCTTTTGTCCATGTTTGGACCAAGACTGTAATGAGGTCTGGAGCCGAGTGGTCCTGGCAGAACCCAAACTGGGCATCAGTGAGCAGGTTATTGGTGAGTAAGTGCTGCTTGATAGCACTGTCGACGACACCTTCCACCACTTTGCTGATGATTGAGAGTGGACTGATGGGGCGGTAATTGGCCGGATTGGATTTGTCCTGCTTTTGTGGACAGGACCTACCTGGGCAGTTTTCCACATTGTCGGATAGATGCCAGTGTTATAGCTGTACTGGAACAGCTTGGCTAGAGCCGCAGCTAGTTCTGGAGCATAAGTCTTCAGCACGACAGCCGGGATGTTGTTGGGGCTCACAGCCTTTGCTATATCTAGTGCGCTCAGCCATTTCTTGATATCACGTGGAGTGAATCGAATTGGCTGAAGATTGGCTTCTGTGGTGGTGGGGACCTCAGGTTGATGGTTGCAAATACTTCAGCTTTGTCTTTTGCACTCGCGTGCTGGGCTCCACCATCATTGAGGATGGGGATATTCATGGAGCCTCCTCCTCCCGTTAGTTGTTTAATTATTCATCACCATTCACGACTAGATGTGGCAGGACTGCAGAGCATTGATCTGATCGGTTGATTGTGGGATCGCTTAGCTCTATCTATAGCATGCTGCTTCCATTTTTTAGCGTGCATGTAGTCCTGTGTTGCAGCTTCCCCAGGTTGGCACCGCATTTTTAGGTATGCCTGGTGCTGCTCCTGACATGCTCTTCTACACTCCAGATTGAACCAGGGTTGGTCCCCTGGCTTGATGGTAATGGTAGAGTGAGGGATATGCCGGGCCATGAGGTTACAGATTGTGGTGGAATACAATTCTGCTGCTGCTCATGGCCCACAGCGCCTCATGGATGCCCAGTTTTGAGCTGCTAGATCTGTTCTGAATCTATCCCATTTAGCACGGTGGTAGAGCCACACAACACGGTGGAGGGTGTCCTCAGTGTGAAGACGCGACTTCGTCTCCACAATGACTGTGTGGTGGTCACTGCTACTAGTACTGTCATGGACAGATGCATCTGCGACAGGTAGATTGGTGAGGACGAGGTCAAGTAGGTTTTTCCCTCATGTTGGTTCTCACCACCTGTTGCAGGCCCAGACTGGCAGCTATGTCCTTCAGTCCTCGGCCAGCTCAGTCAGTAGTTGTGCTACCGAGCCACTCTTGGTGATGGACATTGAAGTCCCCCACCCAGAGTACATTCTGTGTTCTTGCCGGTGAGACAGGACATACCCAGGGATGATGATGGAGGAGTTTGGGACATTGGCTGAAGGTATGATTCTGTGAGTGTCAGGTTTTTTGGCACAAGAGGACTGGGCTTGGTGCCGGTGCTGAGATCTTATTGTTTTTCGTAGCGGTTTTTTATTTACAACTGAGCGGTCTTGCTAGGCCATTTCAGAGGGCAGTTAAGAGTCAACCGCATTGCTTTTGGCCTGGAGTCACATATAGGCCAGACCAGGTAAGGATGGCAGATTTCCTTTCCTGATTGGTTTTTACAACAATCCGACATCACCATTAGTTTTTCATTCCAGATTTATTTAATTAACTGAATTTAAATTCCCCAGCTGCCGTGGTGGGATTTGAACTTACGTCTCCGGATCATTAGTCCAGTAACATAACCACTATGCTACCATTCCCCGGATGAGTATTCTGGTGATCTGTTAATTTAGGGGCCTTCCTTCCTTGGCAACATATTTCTCCAACTCCAGTACCCTTTGAATGGCAAAGTTCCATCCTACTTCCCTTTTATTCCTAACGCCCCAGTTTTTAACTTGTCCCTTGATATTTGAATTCTTCACCACACTGAAGTCTTTGCTTGAATCTGTTCACAAAGAAACATATAGATGAGGACTGTTATTTGCCCCATCTAGCTCACCTTTCCACAGAAACTTACATACTCCTGACCCAAGCCTCTTAACTGCCTCTTGAATGAATTGACTTTTTGTCTCCATTATGCTACCTGGAATTTTATCATAATGTTGGAAAAAATGTTTCTTCATTTCAAAACAAAACAATCCCAGCTTCTTTAACCTTTCTTCATCACTTGAATAAATTCCTGAATTGTCTTTATCATCATCTTTGGACCTTCTCAAGGGAACAATATCCTTCTAATAATTAGGTGATTACTGTCAGTTTAACTAGTTCATTGGTCTCGCCATTGTTTCAATGCAGTACTTCACGGAATTGTAGGGAATTTGCAGGGCTATGAGCAAGGAGCGGGAGAGTGGGCCTAATTGGATGGCTTTTTCAAAGAGCCGACACAGGGATGATGGGCCGAATGGCCTCCTTCTGTGCTGTATCAATTCTATGGTAGGACAAATGCTTCAATCCCCACGGTTCCCTCTCCTCTGGTGATGCTTGCTGCACTTAACTCTCAGGTCAGGCTAGCCCGGAACTGTATGAAATGGAAACAAACCACTTCCAGTGATGGAGGGAGAATGAGGGGGTGCATATGCATTGTGGCACGTGTCTCCCAGTTTGATAGTGGCTGAAGCAGAGGGTTTGGAGTGGGCCAGTGGATTTTGTGATTTGCAGGGGCTTGGGAAAGAAAGAATGGCTAACTGAGATTTTTTAAATGTTAACAGTTAAGTTATAACTTATCCTGTTCCTTTTGAGGGCAAGGAGCCAGATTAACATCAGTTGAGATACAGGTAGCCCAGCACGTTGGAGTACTCGCACATTCATCCCTCTCATTGTAAATGGGATGCCACAGCATTGCAAAGCAACACCGAGAAAAATAGCAGACGTGCACTCTGAAGCCAGGAAAAACCAGCTGGTTCACTGGCTCCACAGAGAAACACGTTGCTCAAAGCGCTGACTCAAGGTGCACCCTGCTAGCGTATTTCAGATGGAGAGGTACCTCAATTGGTACCTCTAGTAATGTAATCAAAACTGACATTGGAACAAATATATTCCCCTAAAATTGAGTGCAACTATGGCTGGGGGAAATAACCAAAAAGAGGTTCAGTATAATTCTTTTTAACAGAATCTGGGTATTCTGCGGCGAGTGACTCACCTCCAAATCTAATCTTTCAAAGCCTCTCCACTATCTACAAGGCTCAAGACAGGAGTGTGATGGAATACTCACTACTTACCTGGATGGGTGCAGCCACATTAACATTCAAGAAGCTTGACATTTTCCATAACAGAGCAGCTCCCTGATTGGCACCCCTGCCATCAGAATCAATGTCCATCCCTCCATCACCAATGCACTGTGGCTGCAGTGTGTAGTTCAAGGTGAAGCCCCACATCGCCTTCTCAGGGCAACTGGGGACAGGCAATAAATGATGGCCTTGCCAGCGACGCCCCTTCCTGGGACTAAAGTAAACAGTTGCATAACATCATAAATTAACAGTATCGGTTAATCTTTCCAACCTAAGGATGTACGTTTCTTCCCTTGGATTCTGAATAGACAAATTACTAAGCCAGGTATAAAATTCTACTGCCTCATTCCCATTCACTGGTGTGATAAATGGCAAGCTTGTGACATTTAGCAGTATTCAGCATTTTCAGTAATCAGCTTTGCACACTTGCCGTGTCATTCTCGACTTGCCATATTATAAATATATTCCTGCGTTGCGAAGCAAGGCTCTGTGTAGAGGATCCAATTGTCACTTGTACCCGGTAGAAACGTGCACAATAGTAACACAATGCACTCAAAGCAGAAATTCAGAAACGCGTGTAAATGCTCCTTTGAAAAACTCCTGTAGGTATAGGTACGAAATAGAAAATTGACAGGCAATGCTTGGTAGGTTCTTGTTGTCATGTTTGTGCTCATACACATTGTTTGCAGGAGATTTAAACCAGTCAATTCACAGGGTTTTAGCCGTGCTTCTCTTTGTTTATATCCTTGACATTGTCATTACCTATGCAATTTTAAAGAAGCTGGTGAAGATCGATGCTGTACGATTCATGCTGCAGAACCACACTGTGAGTACCTTGTATTCATTAGAGAATAGTTGTATTTAAAATGTTTTTCCAGCCAGTTACAGTATGTTCGCATGGACCTTATTTAAGTGGATTTCACACCTGCCATTTTGTCATGAAAATTGAGCCATCACAAATGTTTCTGTCACATTTATTATGGAATGACCAGAGGTGTGAAATTAAAACCAGGCAAATTATTTCTCCCCTCAGTTTTATGAAACTTGAGTTCAGGACTCTGTGGACGCTGGCAGTGGGTCAGCCATCACTGACCCTCTCTGCATCTCCCTCCAGAATGTCCGTTCATTTGCGAACAAGGCCTTTGCCATCCATGAGCTTATTGTGGATGATTGCATCGACATCATGGCCCTGACGAAAACTTGGTTGAGGGGTGATGACACCTTAAATGAAGCCTCCCCGCCTGGCTATACCTTCCACCACTTGCCCCGCCCAGACCACTGTGGTGGCGGTGTGGCTCTCATCACCAAATCACACCTTGGTCTGCCCCCCTACTCTGACACTTTCTCATCCTTTGAGCATCTCACCTTATTCCACCCCTCTCACTTCTGATTTAAAATTCTCGTTCTCTACCATTCACCCAAGTACCATAACATTTTTATTACCGAGATATCTTCACTGCTTTCCTCCCTCAGCCTCTGCACCAAGCGGCTTCTCATCCTCGGTGATTTCAACCTCCATCTCAATTCATCATGCTCTCTCTCCTCTGAGTTCACTAGCCTCCTATCCTCCCTTCATCTCTCCCTCCATGTAAACTCCCCAACCCATATTCACGGCCACCCCCTCGACCTTGCCATCTCTCGTGGCCTCGCTACTTCTATCGTGTCAATCGCAGATAAGGCCATCTCTAACCACTCGTATCGCTCTCCACCCACATCCCCCTCCTCCCCCCCCCCCCCAACCCTACTTCCTTCTGTGTCCGCCCCTGGAAAAAAAACTCTCTCCCAACTCTCTTACAACTGCACTTACGAAATCCCAACTGTTCAGCCTTTGGCCCTCCATTCACCATGACAATTCTGCAGCTACCGATCTGCTCAACCAGACCCTCACCACCACTTTTGATGCCCAATCCCTATTAAAACAATTACACTCTCTCACCCTAGCCGTTCCCCCGGTACAGCCCTCATCTTCACTCCCTTAAGTCCAAGGGATGCAGACTTGAACGGATATGGCGGACAACTGCCATTCACCGCCAGATCTGCCAAGATTGCTCACTATTCCAGAATCCTTCTGGAATGCAAAGATAAACCCTGGCTTCTATTCTCTACTGCTAACCGTCTTCCTAAACCCCCTCCCCTGTCTCCTCCACCTTCACCTCCGACAACAAGTGTGAGGAGCTCTGGACTTCTTTGTCTCAAAGATTGAGATAATCCGTTCAGCTGCTTCTGCCACTTCCCTTCCTTCCCCAAGCCCACTGGGCCAAACTTCCTCTATGGTTTCCCCCTGCCCTACCCCTGAACTCGCATCTTTCTCCAGTTTCTCTCCGATCTCCCCTCATGACCTCTCCGTGCTCATCTTGTCCATGAGACCCACTTCCTGTTCCCTCGACCCTATTCCCACCAAAATGCTGACCACCCAACTTCCTTTTCTGGCTCCCATGTTAGCTGACATTGTTAATGGTTCTCTTTCCTCAGGTACTGTCCCCCTCTCCTTCACATCTGCCGTCATCACCTTTCTCCTCAAAAAAAACAACCCTCGACCCCTCCGTCCTTGCAAACTACCGCTCCATCTCCAACCTCCCTTTCCTCTCCAAAGTCCTTGACCGTGTTGTTGCCTCCCAAATCCGTGCCCATCTTTCCCGCAACTCCATGTTTGAATCTCCAATCAGGTATCCGCCCCTGCCACAGAACTGAAAAGTCTCTCGTCAAAGTCACAAATGACATCCTCTGTGACTGTGACAAAGATAAACTATTCCTCCTCGTCCTTCTTGACTTGTCTGCAGCCTTTGACACGGTTGACCACTCCATCCTCCTCTAACGCCTCTCCACCGTCATCCAGCTGGGTGGGACTGCACTCGCCTGGTTCCATTTTTATCTATCTAATCGTAGCCAGAGAATCACCTGCAATGACTTCTTTTCCCGCTCCCGCATTGTCACCTCTGGTGTCCCCCAAGGATCTATCGTTGGCTCCTCCTATTTCTCATTTACATGCTGCCCCTTGGCAACATCATCCGAAAATACAGCGTCAGTTTCCACATGTACGCTGACGACACCCAGCTCTACCTCACCACCAGTTCTCGACCCCTCCACGTTCTCTAAATTGTCAGACTGCTTGTCTGACATCCAGTTCTGGATGAGCAGAAATTTTCTTCAATTAAATATTGGGAAGACCGAAGCCATTGTTTACAGTCACCGCCACAAACTCCGTTCCCTAGCCACTGACTCCATGACTCTCCCTAACATCTGTCCAAGGCTGAACCACACTGTTCGCAACCTTGGTGTCATATTTGATCCTGAAATGTGTAGGGGGTGGTGTTTTGTGTCAGCTTTGCCTCTGACTTCTGAGCGGTTCGAATCGCTCCCACTCCCTTGGTTCTAGACCTTGGACTTATTTGGGGGTTGTGATAAAAGGTGCAGCAGACAACTGAGTTTGATGAAAGAACTTCGATCTTTATTCAAGAAGGTAAAACACAACACAAACACTCTTAACACTCTAAAAGTGGGGAACACTTCGGTACAAGCGAGGGAAATAACATTAGGAGAATACTTCACCCCTCCCAATCCCACTTCACTAGCTAGGTTGGACTCCAGAGAACCAGGGATAATGCTCACCAAACGAATCCTTGACAGTTGAGAGTTAGGGTTTAGAGTCTTTTGAGTAAAAGGTTTCGTAAGGCCCTTGTTGCCGCAAGGTGTCTGATGGTCACTGGAACTGTTGCTCTGGTTTCTTCTTGCGTGTCGGCCTGCTTCTGGAGCTGTTGGCCTTCTTTGTTGAAGTGCTTTCTGTTGAACTCTGCCTCTGTTTAAACTGTCGTCTTCCGAGCTGTGGAACTGCCTTCTTGCAGAACTGTAACTGTTGTGCTGGAGAACTGGAGAACTCCCTTCTTACTGCCTTCTTTAACTGCCCAACTTGCTTCTCCTGAACTCTGTAACTCCAGCACTGACTTCTGCTGAAAACAAGCTTTCAATTGAACTCGAAACTGCAGAACTGCCTTCTGTTGAACTTGAACTGTTGTTACTAGAGAACTGACTTCTTGAGAACGGGCCTTTTAATTATACCCATTGAAACTTCCTTATCAAAACCAAATCAAATCCCGGTCTCGTTAACAGTAACGACTTTACTAGCGTGTTAACTGGTTTGTAAATGTGTGAAGTGGTTTCAGGATAGCTCCATCCTGTCGATCTGTTGTTTAATCGGAGTTTGAATTGTCCTCATGTTTTGGGTTTCTTGACTGGGCCTAGGACTTCGATAGAATATTTGCTTTATGCATGTCTTTAATGGGTTCTGTAAACAGTTTTGATGGGGCCTGTCTTTGGGTGGGACTGTCTCCTCCTAGGGTCTATTGTCAAAATGTTAATGCTTGCTGGGGCTTTGAGTGAGGTCATCCCGGTTCCCCAGACATTGCAATTAACTGCAATACCCCAGACTGCTTTTACAGAGGTTGCACCCACCTTTTTGTTCCTTTACAGGCCCAGACATGTTTTTAAAATGCCAAAACTTGGGTTTTGATCTTATATTCCTTAGGTTAGGCCCAAATGCATTTTTATCACTCTGAGGTAGTTCCAAAGTCCTTTTTCCTCAGGTTTTGGGGATCTGCAAATTTTGGAAACCTTAGAAATGAGCTTCCGACCATATATCCGCAGCATAACTAAGACCGCCTATTTCCAGCTCTGCAACATCGCCCGTCTCCGCCCTTGCCTCAGCTCATCTGCTGCTGAAACCCTCATCCATGGCTTTGTTACCTCTAGACTTGACTATTCCAATGCACTCCTGGCTGGCCTCCCAGGTTCTACCCTATCACTATTATCGACACCAACACCTTAGCTGCCCGTGCTTGCAAACATCGCCCACCCACACCTATGCCACGAATATGCAGTCTCCAGAGAATACAACCGCTACACCAGCAAAGACATGCCGATCCAGGCCGACTTGAACAACCTACCACCAACCCGCCTCAAATCTAGAAGGCTATGTTGGACCGTTGCCGAATTCAGCGATCTCCCCACAGCCTTTGACCGATGGCGAAATGCTTGGAAGAACTGTGACATACGGAATGGATTCCTTATAGAGGACCCCATAGTACAACCTGAAGGATCAAACGTTCCTCGCAAACTGGACAACCATCAACCGCCTCAGAACTGGTCATGGTAGATGCTGCCACCTTCTCCATAGATGGAAGATTATAGCATCCCCATCATGCAACTGTGGAGCTCCTAATCAGACCCTGGAGCACATCATTGAGCACTGCCCTCAGAGGAAATTCGCAGGCAGCCTACAAGATATGCACGCTGTTACACCGATAGCTTTGGTCTGGATATCTGACTTAGATATTGACGTTTGATTTGCTTTGCTACTACCATACGAAAGAAGACGACCCTACGTAAACTTGAGGTCATCCAAAACTCGGCTGCCCGTGTCCTAACTCGCACCAAGTCCCGTTCACCCATCACCGCTGTGCTCGCTGACCTACATTGGATCCTGGTTTAGCAACGCCTCAATTTCAAAATTCTCATTCTTTTTTTCAATTCCCTGCATGGCCTTGCCCCTCCCTATCTCTGTAATCTCCTTCAGCCCCACAACCGCCTGAGATATCTGCGCTCCTCTAATTCTGCCCTCTTGAGCATCCCTGATTATAATCGCTCAACCATTGGTGGCTGTGCCTTCATAGAAACATAGAAGATAGGAGCAGGAGTAGGCCATTCGGCCCCTCGAGCCTGCTCCGCCATTCGATGAGATCATGGCTGATCATCCAAACTCAGTACCCTGTACCTGCTTTCTCCCCATATCCCTTGATGCCTTTATCTTTAAGAAATATATCGAACTCATTCTTGAATATATTTAATGACTTGGCCTCTACTGCCTTCTGTGGTAGAGAATTCCACAGGTTCACCACTCTCTGGGTGAAGAAATTCTTCCTCATTTCTGTCCTAAATGGCTTACCCCTTATCCTTAGATTATGACCCCTGGTTCTGGACTCTCCGACCATCAGGAACATTCTTCCTGCATCTAGCTTGTCCAGACCTGTCAGAATTTTACATGTTTCGATGAGATGCCCTCTCATTCTTCTATACTCCAGCGAGTATAAGCCCAATCGACCCAATCTCTCTTCATATGTCATTCCTGCCATCCCAGGTATTAGCCTTGTGAATCTTCGCTGAACTCCTTCCATGGCAAGAACATCCTTCCTCAGATAAGGCGACCAAAACTGCACACAGTACTCAAGGTGTGGTCTCACCAAGGCCCTGTACAACTGCAGCAGGACATCCCTGTTCCTATACTCAAACCCTTTCGCTATGAAGGCCAACATACCATTTGCCTTCTTCACCGCCTGCTGCACCTGCATGCTTACCTTCAGCGACTGGTGCACAAGGACACCCAGGTCTCGTTGCACTTCCCCTTCTCCCAATCTATTGCCATTCAGATAATAGTCTGCCTTTCTGTTTTTGACACCAAAGTGGATAACCTCGCATTTATCCACGTTATATTGCATCTGCTACACTTCTGCCCACTCACCCAACCTGTCCAAATCATCCTGGAGTTTCTCAGTATCCTCCTCGCAGCACACACGCCCACCCAGCTTTGTGTCATCTGCAAACTTGGAGATATTACATTTAGTTCCCTGATCTAGATCATTAATGTATATTGTGAATAGCTGGGGTCCAAGGACCGATCCCTGCGGTACCCCACTAGTCACTGCCTGCCACTCGGAAAAAGACCCATTAATTCCTACTCTCTGCTTTCTGTCCGCCAACCAGTTCTCTATCCAAGTCAATACCTTGCCCCCAATCCCATGTGCCTTAACTTTACACGCTAATCTCTTATGCGGGACCTTATCGAAAGCCTTTTGGAAGTCCAAATACACCACATCTACTGGTTCTCCCTTATCTATTTTCCCAGTTACATCCTCAAAAAATTCCAGTAGATTAGTCAAGCACGATTTACCTTTTGTAAATCCAAGTTGACTTTGTCCGATCCTGTCACTGTTTTTCAAGTGCTCAGCTATTACATCCTTTATAATGGACTCTAGCATTTTCCCCACTACTGATGTCAGGCTTACCGGTCTGTAATTCCCCGCTTTCTCTCTACCACCCTTTTTGAATAGTGGGGTAACATTAGCTACCCTCCAATCCATGGGTACAGTTCCAGATTCCATCGAATGTTGGAAGATGATCAGCAATGCATCTACTATTTCTAGGGCCACTTCCTTAAATACCCTAGGATGTAGATTATCAGGCCCTGGGGATTTATCGGCCTTCAATCCCGTCAATTTCCCTAACACCATTTCCCTGCAAATACTGATTTCTTTCAGTTCCTCCCTTTCATCAGACCCTATGTTCTCCAACATCTCTGGGAGGTTATTGGTGTCCTCCTTTGTGAAGACAGAACCAAAATATGTATTTAATTGGTCTGCCATTTCTTTGTTCCCCATTATAACTTCCCCCGCTTCTGACTGCAAGGGACCTACACTTGATTTCACTAATCTTTTTCTCTTCACATATCTATAAACTCTTACAGTCAGTTTTTATGTTCCCTGCAAGCTTACTTTCATATTCTATTTTCCCCTTCTTAATTAATCCCTTTGTCCTCCTTTGTTGAATCCTAAACTACTCCCAATCCTCAGGGTTCTGTTGCCTAGGCCCTAAGCTCTGGAATTCCCTCCCTAAACCTCTCCGCCTGTCTACCTCTCTTTCCTCCTTTAAGACGCTCCTTAAAACCTACCTCTTGGTCAACTGCCCTAATTTCTCCTTATGTGACTCAGTTTCAAATTTTTGGTCTTATAATACTCCTGTGAAGTGCCTTGGGACGTTTCACTACGTTAAAGACGCTATATAAATACAAGTCGTCGTTGTTGTTGTCACAGTTTGAAAGCTAACTATTTAACCCAGCTCCTTGAAAGGCCTAGTGTATAAAGGCACTGCAGTATAGACCAGATGGTCAAGGTTCAGCCCTATTTTGGACCAAATTACATGGTCTTAGCCAGTTCGAGGATTGGGATGCTACAACTGGCTTCAGCGCCCCTAGGTTTAGGGGAGGAAAAAAATGAACCCGGGTTCCAACTTCCTAGTGACCCCTTCTTGAAGGTGCTGTGTGAATGTCAGCTGAGAACAGGACCAGGCTTGGCTGTAATTCCCTCCACAGTGAAATAACCTGCCTGACCTCACTGTCTGGGTTCACACATGCAGAATAGCCACTTGTGTGAGGTACTTGAGAACTACTGGAGCCAATGCCTTCAGGAGATAAGGTGTGAAAATTGAAGCCTTCCCTTTGGTATTGAGTGGGTATAAATAGTCTTTAATTGCTTGTTCCTGTGCTTCTGTTTCGGACGGTCAGTGTGAACACTTCCCTTTCCTGGGCATCAGTGAACATTTCCGCCTTGGTGAGACTGTCCTGAGATGTCGCACGACCTTCTACACTGCGCTGACTCGCCTGCTTCTCGTAGACTTGGGTAAGCCGGAAAAGTTTATCTGTCAGATTTTGAAAGCTAACTATTTATCACAGCAGCTTGCCTCAGGCTTATACATGAAAAGGGTTATTGTTCAAGACTTTTTCTGGGATTTTTTTTCTTTTTATTAACCCGCCCCCTTCGATTCTTTTTAAAATTAAATTCGCAAGTATGTTAATGAAAATAATATCGTCCTAAAAAATAATGTTCCAATTCCTTTTTGTTTAGTGCAGATTTTGTAATTAAATAAAGTGGATTGCGCTAAATTCTGAGCTGCTTATACGAACACTTGTCAATCATTTGTAGCATGCATGGGAGCATCATGTAACATTTCATGGATCGCAGGGGGAAAAAATCGCCAGATTTTTTCACAAGTTCTTTACAGTATTTGTTTTGTCCTCCAATATTACCCCATTCTCTCCTGAAGCCAGTGACTCCCACTGGGCTACAAATTTTTATGTTCCGGCAGCCAAACTGTACCTCATCCAAGTGGCCATTCTTCCCGTGACCCTAGATGGTGCCCATCAGCCAGCTTTTCAACTGGAGAGGTCATCACCGCCGAGCCCAAACAGTGTCCTCATCTGACATTCATAGACTTCTGTTCAGGGTAGGAACCCTGACTGATATTTCCTCCTCCAAGCCCAGTGGCACTAAAACCAGTTGTAGTGCCCCAACTACTGCTCTGGCTCAGTTCAGACTGCTCAACCCAGACAGCAGTGGAGCCCATGGCTTTCTGATGTGTGTGGAGAGGGATCCAGTCATGGATACCATTGGGTGTGGAATCAAAGGGTTTTGGCCACAGATAGCATAGGGTGTGGGGAGAAATGGATCCTGTCATGGATAGCATTGGGTGTGGAATCAAAGGGTTTTGGCCACAGAGAGCATAGCGTGTGGAGAGAAAGGGATCCAGTCACAGATAACCTAGCGTGTGGAGAGAAAGCGATCCAGACACAGATAGCACAGGGTGTGGGGGAGAAAGTGATCCAGTCACAGATTACATAGGGTGTGGGGGGGAAGGGATCCAGTCACAGCTTACATAGGGTGTGTGTGGGGGGGGGAAGTGATCCAGTCACAGATTACATAGGGTATGGGGGGGGGAAGGGATCCAGTCACAGATTACATAGGGTGTGGGGGGGAAAGGGACCGTCACAGATTGCATAGGTTGTGGGGGCAAAGGGATCCAGTCACAGATAAGATAAGGTGTGAAGAGAAAGGGATCCAGTCACAGATAGCACAGGGTGTGAGGAGAAAGGGATCCAGTCACAGATTACATAGGGTGTGAAGAGAAAGGGATCCAGTCACAGATAGCATAGGGTGTGGGGGGAAAGGGATCCAGTCATAGATAGCATAGGGTGTGAGGAGAAAGGGATCCAGTCACAGATTACATAGGGTGTGAAGAGAAAGGGATTCAGTCACAGATAACCTAGAGACATTTACTTGCTCAGCACACTCTGGTTTCTCGGACACTTCCAGGTTTTGAATGTGATTCTTGCATTTGCAATATGCCCATACTAGTCTTTAGAATCTAGACTAATTAGACATAGAGAAGTTGTTTCCACTTGTGGAGGAGTCCAAAACTAGGGGTCATAAATACAAGATAGTCACTAATAAATCCAATAAGGAATTTGAGAAACTTCTTTTCCCAGAGAGTGGTCAGAATGTGGAACTTGCTACCCGATTGAGTAGTTGAGACGAATAGCATAGATGAATTTAAGGGGAAGCTAGATATGTACGTGAGGGAGAAAGGAATAGAAGGTTATGCTGATAGGGTTAGATGAAGTAGAGTGGAAAGACGCTCATGTAGAGCATAAACACCGGCATAGACCAGTTGGGCCGAATGGCCTGTTTCTGTGCTGTAAATTCTATGTGAATAGCAGAAGTATGGAAAGAAAAGGATCTAGTAATGGATTGCAGAGGTGTGGAGAGAAAAGGATCCAATAATGGATAGCAAAAGTATGGAGAAGACAGGATTCAGTAATGGATAGCAAAGGTGTTGAGAGAAGGAGATCAGATAACAGAAAGTGAGCAATGACCCTGCAGGGTTGGTGATCTAACTCACTATGAACAGTGCAAATGCTCGTCAGGTTAAAAACTCTGAATTGCAGGAAGTGATAAAAAGAAGAAACACAAATGCTAGAAATCTGAACTAAATGCTGGAAATACACAGCAGCTCTGTCAGATGAATGGTCTCTAGGTGAACTTGTGTTTTTCTCTCCCATGTACATTTTCAACACATTAAGTTTAATAGGTAGTAGATATTTATTTCCAGATCTTTGAAATGCTCTAATCAACTATTTGTTTCTCTAGCAGTAAGAAAAGTGAGAAATGAGCATTAATTAAAAATAAAATTATTCCTAATATATTCTGGAGAAAAGCAAATACCTGGAATTGAGTTTAAGACGATAATTCAATCCCCAGATTCTGCTGGCATTTGTAATTGGCATTATCAGAAGTGCTGGATTGAATTACTTCCTTGTAACTCACTGCCTGCTATCTATTATCTTCTTTTTAGTGTGCAGTGTACACAGTCATGCCTTCTTTGTAACCTTTAGCACAAGATTAGACCAGTGTTACTCCAAGCATTATAGGGACAGGAGTAGGCCATTCAGCCCCTCAAGCCTGTTCGTCATTCAGTGAGATTATGGCTGATCTGTATCTTAACTTTATCCACCCGTCGTGGCTCGATATCCTTTTATAGCCGTGGCTAGCAAAAATCTATCACTCTCAGATTTAAAATTATTAATTGAGTTAACATCTTCTGCTTTTTATAGGAGAGAGTTCAACGCTTCTACCACCCTTTGTGTGAAGAAGTGTTTCTTAACTTATCTCCGAATGGCCTGGCTCTGATTTTAAGGTTATGTCCCCTTGCCTTGGACTCCCCACCAACAGAAAAAGTTTCTCTCTATCGACCCTATCAGTTCCTTTCAAAATCCTAAAAACCGCAACCAAATCACCCCTTAACCTTCTATATTCCAGGGAATACAAGCCTAGTTTATGTAATCACTCCTCATAATCTAGCCCTTGAAGCTCTGGTAACATTCTGGTGAATCTGCGCTGCACTCTTTCCAAGGCCAATATATCCTTTCTAAGGTGTGGTGCCCGGAACTGTACACAGTACTCCGGATGTGGTCTAACCAGGGTTTTGTACAGCTGTAGCAAAACTTCCTCCCATTTATATTCTAGTCCTCTGATTATTTTTTGGACCTGACTACTACATTTTAGTGATCTGGTGTCTACATTTGGTGTCAGCCGTGGCTCAGTTGGTAGCACTCTCGCTCAGAGTCAGAAGGTTGCGGCTTCAAGTCGTTATCCAGAGATTTGAGCACTATAGTGCCACCACTGGGTAGGAGTGAGGGTATAAGTACAGCGTGACAAGTTTACATGGCAAGTTTCCATTATAAATGTGGACATCAAAATTTCTAAATGGAAAAGTTGACAGAAAGTGTGTGCACACGTAAGATTTTTAATAATTGGAGATGGCTATATTGAAAACATGACTTGATGCTAACACCTTCTATCAACTTGATTGGTCTGTGCACATCACATGTTGAAGCCATGTCTGAATCTTCCAATTCTTTTGAAATAATGTGACCCATTGCTGCAATTAGCTGTTTGTTTTCTAATGATTTGGTCCATGGGAATCATGCAACCTATTCCCTCCTTCCTTTTTTGTGTGTTTTGTAAGGTTGAGACTGTGGGCTAGTCCTTGCAAAACTTGGCTGCCCGTGTCCTAACTTGCACCAAATCCCATTCGCCCATCACCCCTGTGCTCGCTGACCTACATTGGCGCCCGGTTAAGCAGCGCCTCGATTTCAAAATTCTCATCCTTGTTTTCAAATCCCTCCATGGCCTCGCCCCTTCCTATCTCTGTAATCTCCTTCAGCCCCACAACCCCCCCACCCCGAGATATCTGCGGTCCTCTAATTCTGCCCTCTTGAGGATCCCTGATTATAATCGCTCAACCTTTGGTGGCTGTGCCTTCTGTTGCCTAGGCCCTAAGCTCTGGAATTCCCTGCCTAAACCTGTCCGCCTCGCTACCTCTCTCTCCTCCTTTAAGACGCTCCTTAAAACCTACCTCTTTGACCAAGCTTTTGGTCATCTGCCCTAATTTGTCCTTATGTGGATCGGTGTCAAATTTTTTGTCTTAAAATACTCCTGTGCAGCGCCTTGGGACGTTTTACTACGTTAAAGGCGCTATATAAATACAAGTTGTTGTTGTTGTTGTTTAACAGCTCTCAAGGCCAACTAAAGCTGCAGCCCGAGTCCTTTTACTTTATTTGCTTCAAAGTCCTTCTGCCAAGGTCGGCAGGAGCACTGGTACTGCGGGTCTCAGTGCTGCCCCAACAGTGGTTCTTAGGAAGGAGGAGCAGAGGATGAGGAACATTAGGAATAGAAGAAAAAGAGAGGCAGAGGTTTTGGCGGATCCTGTAATGCATACTCGATTGGGGATAAGTGAGTGCCAGCAAGCAGACAACTTGCACATTGAGTAGGATCCTTCTGGAGAACCCAAGTGACTGACTGATTCAGTACATCAGGGCCGGCGGGGACAATTGGCCAGCTCCACTCGTCCAGTAGCCCAAATCCCTGCTGTTGGGTAAGCTGGGGCACAAGGCTCCCAGATTGCTGAGTGCATACTTACCACAGGTCCTGGAAGCTAAATAGCTTGACAATTATTTTAGTGTTGGACTTGAGAGCATGACAATGTAGAGCATGTTCATGTTCAAAACCAATCCATCAGTCAGAACTACCCAGGGCTAAAGCTCCCTGCCAACAGGCAAAATTGTTTGTACACTACACCCGCCAGATGGATGCAGCGAGAGGCCTGAAGCATTTTCATGGTCGTGCTTCAATTCCATATTTTGGGCAAACTGCCAGTGCTCAGTGAGTGTACACAGGCAGCTGGACACTGGAGGAGGGAGGGTTGGGACAGAGAATTGTCGTCTCCTCCTAAGGACCATGCTCCTCCTGGCCCCGCTGGGTAGGCCACCCCACGCATGCTCCACCCATTGTTAATGAATGGTGCAAATGGGGTCCTACAGTGCCGGACCCTGATTTGCATAGGCAGTTAGGTTCCCGCCTGTTTCGGGTGTAAGTGCTGGCTATCCATTTGCAGGCTCACCTGAAATCACAACAGGTGGGCCTCGGGAAGTCAATGACAACAAGAACAACAACTTGCATTCATATAGCATCTTTAAAGTAGTAAAACGTCTCAAGTCGCCTCACAGGAATGCTATCAGACAAAAAATTGATACCGAGCCACATAAAGAGATATTAGGCTAGGTGACCAAAAAATTAGTGAGGAAATTGCAGAGCTTAAGGCTGAGACGGCTCAAGGCAAGGCCACCAATGGTGGGGCGATGGAAGTGGGGATGCACAAGAGGCCATGGAGGGATTTGAACATGAGGATGAGAATTTTAAAGCTGAGGTGTTGCTGGACCCAGGAGCCAGTGTAACGAGCACAGGATAATGAGAAAACAGGACTTGGTGCAAGTTAGAATACAGGGCAGCAGAGTTTGGATGAGTTCAAGTTTATGGAGGGTGGAAGATGGGAGGCTGCCCAGGAGAACATTGGAATAGTCAGAGGTAACAAAAGCATAGATGTGGGTTTCAGCAGCAGATGTAGGGGCGGAGAAGGGCGATGTTATGGGGCGTTTTCTTTTCAATTTTCAACTGCCGGCCACCCCATTATCCAGCATAAATAGGGCAGGCAGCAGTTGAAAATCGTCCCCAGTGTGACCAGGTGAATTAGAGTATCAAACACTTTACTTTTTAATCTATGAACAATGCCGTGGATATCTAGTTCATAAAATAATTTAATATCTAGAGTTTATCATTTTATTGTCCAAATGTATTCAGAAAGGTATACTGCTGCTGGTTCCAATAACTAAGAAAATAATACCATCGGCTCTACTGGTGGCTTAGTTGTCACTGCCTTGTCTGGAGTGAGCCAATAACAGCAGACCCAGGTTCAATCTTGGCTGGGCTAATACTATTATTGGCCTCAGTAACAGAGGGCTAGATGGGAAGAACCAGTCAGGGTTCCTGCTCCTAATTGTCATCCAGTGAATCCTGCTGGAATATGCCCGTGTGTGTAAATCAATTGAGGACATGATTGGGCTTATCTTTGATGCTTCTCTATGATTGAAAGCCCGCTGACACTCACTGTCTAGACTGGCCACTTGGATAAGGGACTGGAGGGCATCTGACACCTTTGGAACTGTTGTATCCCAGTGCCTTGGAGATGAGGGGAGAGGGAATAAGGTCTTGCATACTTTTATATGTGGTTAAGATTGCCAGTCTTTTCAAAACTTAAGAAAATAGTGGCCTTTTGTGCATCCCCAACTTTCTTCACCTCTCCATTGGCAGCCATGCCTTCAGCTGTCTCGGCCCTAAGCTCTGGAATTTCCTCCCTAAACCTCTCCGCATCTTTACCTTGCTCTCCTCCTTTAAGACGATCCTTAAAACCTACCTCTTGGACCAAGCTTTTGGTCACCTATCCTAATATCTCATGTGGCTCGTCAAATTTTGTCTGATAACGCTCCTGTGAAGCACTTTGGGACATTTTACTGGCACTAATGGCAAGTTGTTGTTGTTATAATTGTAACTTGGAAGGATAAATGACTTTGCCTAATATTTGTATGACTTTCCTTTCTCTCTCACTGCCACAAAAGAAAGCATTGGGAATGAGCAGTGGAAGTTACTAGATTGCCTGAAGAATTAAGGTCAAGCAACAAAGTTGAACTTGTTTGCATAACTCCTTTGGTGGCCTAATTGGTAAAGCAACACCCAGTAAGTTAGGCCAGAAGGTCCTAGCTCCATGTCTCCACTCTGTGCTGTTGCTGATCTCAGCTGGGGCAGCAGTAGCGATGCTATAATTGGTCTCAGGCCCTGGGCTACAGATGGAAAAAAATCAGACAGGGTTCCTGTTCCTTGCTGATGTCCAGAGATCCCAGCTGGGAAAGGCACAAATGGGCAATGGGTGAAGGCCAGCGTCAGGCCCTCCACTTGCTGCCTAGGTTCATGTGAAGAGTGGCCACTTGGGTGAGAGGGCTGTTGGTACCTTCAGGAGAAGGGTGGAGGAGATTATTGGAAAAGAAAGTTAAGCTTATTTGTGTTACTATGAATGAAGCAATGGTGTAACAATTCAGCTGTGTAATAGGCATTAAGCCAGGTTATTCCAGAGCATTTTGTTCAATAAGCTGCAGTCTACCCTGTTCTGTTATAGTATTTGCCAAAATCAGGTTAACCCCCCCCTAGTTACTGTAGACTATATTTACTCTTTTGTGAGTTGTTAGGGAAAGTCTGTTTTGTAATTGATATAATTTCTGTATGTAAATGAGATGTAATTAGCGTATTTATTAATATACTGTGATCAACACAATTATGCTGTCCAAATTTCATTACAGTTTTGAATTCTTTAGAAAGTCTTTTTTTATTACTGATTTACATATGCAAATAAAAATTAAGAGATTTAATTGCATAATTCATTAACATGTTGTCCTTATAATTGAAAGATTGTAAGGGTCTGTGTTGTACAGTAGTTCAGACTGTGGCCTTTCATTGCTGGGACCCGGGTTCATATCCAAACCGATTGGATGAGAGTCTCTACCTGCTGAGTGTAAGGATCCTATGTGAAACGATCACATAGTCTGAACCCATTTCCTAGTGGGTATGTAGCTGCAGAACCAAACAGCACTTAATTCGGAAGTAAATTGGCAATCTCACCCAGAGGCCATAGGATGAGTACTGGAAAACTAGAGAGCATTATAGTCACAAAGTGTGGCATTTTGTATATGGATGCAGGCAAGGTGAGAATATTGATGAATATAAAGAGCCCTTGACTAAGCCCACAGCTACCCTTTGTGCTCCTCTTGGTATTCTTCAAAGGACCCATCAAGGCACCCGTTGCTGCCTCCTTACAAGCAGCATACTTCAACTGTCCCCTCCTCTTCTCTCACTGATCTCCCCTTCCCCCTCCCCCACCCCGAGCACACCCACTGAGAACTAACGTTGCCAGCCTCCTTCCCGTCCCACCCACTCCACCAACCATTGCCCCATTGGATTCTGCCAGCAGATCAACAATCGCTGCAGCTCCATGCATTTCCCTCTAGAATGTCTGTTCACTCGTGAACAAGGCCCTTGCTATCCATGACCTTATTGTGGAAATTGCATTGACACCCCAGCTTTGATTGAAGCTTGGTTCGCAAGTGGCGATATCTTACCCCCTTACCGAAGCTATCCCACCTGGCTATACTTTCCACTACATGTCCCGCCCAAACTGCGTGGTGGCAGTCTGGCTCATCGAATCACTCCTTGGTCTCTCCCCTACTCCTCTGGTACCTTCTTCTCCTTCGAGTACTTCACCTTGTTCCACTTCTCGCACCTCTCCTTTTAATTCTTCGTTGATTACAGTCCACTCCAAGCCCCATCCCAAGTTTTTCCCAAGATATGAAGGGTTTTGATAGAGTAAATAAAGTGAAACTGTTCCACTGGCAGGCAGGTTGGTAACCAGAGGACACAGATTTAAGGTAATTGGTAAAAGAACCAAGGGGGAGATGAGAAATTTGTTTATGCAGTGCGTAGGTATGATCTGGAATACATTGCCTAAAAGGTTGGTGGAAGCAGATTCAATAGAAACTTCCAAAAGGAAATTGCATGTATACTTGAAAAGGAAAAATTTGCAGAGTTATGGGGAAAGAGCAGGGGAATGAGACTAATTGGATAGCTCATTCAAAGAGCCGGCACAGGTACAATGGGCTGAATGGCCTCCTCCTGTGCTGTATGATTCTGTATCCTCCCTCCTTTTCTCCTTCAGCTTCTGCACTGTGACTCCTTTTCCTCAGTGATCTCAATCTCCATCTCTGCTCCCTTTGCCCTGTGTCCTCTTAATTCACTGCCCTCCTGTCCTTCTTGAATCTCTCCCTCCATATAAACTCTCTCACCCCCATATTCACGCCCACCTCCTTGATCTTACCATCTCCCGTGGCCCATCTTCTCCCATTGTCTCGATCACCAACAAGGCCATCTCTGAACACTTCCTTGTATCTCGCACCATCAACAGCCCCATAACCCCCTTCCAACCATAATTTCTTATAGGTCCCCCCTTGGAAAAAATGTTCCCCAAGTCACTTACAACTGCACTTTCAAACACTCAACTCCTTAGCCTTTGGTTCTCCATTCGCCATGATATTTTTGCAGCCGTTCATTTGCTCAACTGCTCCCTCACCTCCACCTTCAATTCACTTGTCCCCAAAAAAACCTTTACTTCTTCCCATCCCGATCGTTCCCCCTGGTATGGCTTCCCGCTTTACTCCCTCAAGTCCAAGGAGTGCAGTTTTGAAGGTACGCAAAACTTCAGATCTGGCTGAACAACATCAAGCCTTCAAGCAATATCAGTCCGCTCTCTCCTCTGTTAAAACAGCCTACTATTCCAGGATCATCATGGATAGCAAAGATTAACCCCCGGTTTCTTTTCTCCACTACCAGCTATCTCCTTAAACACCTCACCCTGCCCCCTCCAACCCTCATCTTCAAACCAGTGTGAGGAGCTCATGGACCTCTTTGTCACTAAGATTGAGACTATCTGTTCAGCTCCCTTTGCCTCCCCACCCCCCACCCTTGCCCACCAAGCCAAACCTTCCCCCAAGCACTCCCCAATCTAGCCCATAACCCACACCACTCTAGTTTCTCTCCTCATGCCTCTCTGAGCTCATCTTGTCCATGAGATCTTCCTCCTGCTATCTTAACGCCACTCCCACTAAAATGCTGATCCCCATCTTTCCTTACTGGTTCTAATGCTCACTGACATTATAAAGGGTTCCCTCTCTTCAGATTCTGTCCCCCTCTATTCCAAAAACCCATCGTCATCACCCCCTCAAAAACCCACTGTCAGCCCCTCTCTCCACCTCCGCTTCTCAAATTTGTGCCCATCACTCTCGCAACTCCTCGTTGGAATCTCTCCAATCAGGTTTCTGCTCCTGCCACAGCACCAAAACAGCCCTATCTAATGTCACAAATAAAATTCTTTGTAACGGTGGTGCATTATCCCTCCTCCTGCCCCATAACTTCTCTACAGCCTTTGACACGGTCCATCTCGCCATCCTCCTCCAACACCTCTCCTCCGTTGCCCTCACTTGGTTTCATTCTTATCTATCCAACCATAGCTAGAGCATCTCCAACCATGGCTTCTCTTCCTACCCATGCATCATTACCTCCAGAGTCCCCCAACGATCTATCCTTGGCCCAATGTCCCCTCTAATTTTTCTTTTCGTGCGTGGTCCCTTTATATTTGCTGCGCGGCCGCACATGTGCAGTTTCTCTTTGAACTTGTGAGCGGCCTGCACGGGACCTCTGGATTGCTGCATGGCCGCGCGCCCACGCAGCTTAGGGGGAAAGTTGCCTTGACCCTCACCTATGTGCGCCAGCATCCCCAGACATGGGGCTAGCTTCCCCATGTATGCTGACCATACCTAGCTCTACCCCTACACTGCCTCTATGTTCTCAGTCTATTTGTCCGAAATCCAGTCTTGGATAAGCCACAATTTCCTCTAGTTAAAGATTGGGAAGATCAAAGCCATCGTCATCGGACCCTAACACAAACTTCGTACTCTTGCCCCCGATTAAATTTGCTGCTGAAACTCTCATCCATGCCTTTGCCACCTCCCGACTCGTCTATTTCAATGGTTTCCTGGCCGGCCTTCCATCCCCCATGCTCCATAAGCTTCAACTGATCCAAATCTCTGGTGTCCGTATCCTATCCTGCACCAAGTCCTGCTCAAGCATCACCCTGTCCTCACTGACTTAAATCGGCTCCTGGGATCCAAGCACCTCAATTTAAAAATTCTCCTCCTTTTGTTTAAATCCCTTCATGGCCTTCCCCCATCGGATCTTTATAAATCCTCCAGCCCACCCGACCTCTCTGTTCCTCTGACTCTGACCTCTCGTGCACCTCCCTCCCTCACCCAACCATTGGCGGCCGTGCCTTCAGCCATCTAGACCTCACACTCCGCAATTCCCTCCCTAAACCCTTCTGCCTATCCACCTCCATCTCCTCCATTAAGACCCTCCTTAAAACCCACCTCTCTGACCAAGCTTTTGGTCACACCTTCCTAATATCTCCTTCTTTGACTCAGTGTCTTGGGACATTTTTCTACATTAAATTATTAAATTACATTGTATAAATGTAAGTTTTGTTGGTGGTAGCTGTATGTTAGTCTGCAGCCCTGACAGTGAGTCCAGACATTCTCAGGTTGAAGGAAGCAAAGGACGGAGAGTGAAAGGTACCAGCATTTTTGAGAATAGAACAATTAAAATAACGTTTGTATTAAGCTTGAAGTATTCATCCTCTGGCCGTACTCCATCTGCCACTGGTAAGGTGTTACATGCAAGCATCTCCTTTGTGTGGTTGCTTCATCTGTTATGCACTCTCCATCATGTCAGATAGGTAATCTGGTAAAAATGTTGTGTTGTGGGATTATATGTTTTACAAAAGCTGTAGCTGTTCTTCTGAGTTTTGGGAGAATTTTTAATCGGGCTTTATGATCGTTTTCTGTGCATAGCTGCAGAAAATTTGCTACAACTAACAACAGATGCACCAGGTACCTGCAGTGTTTCTTGCTGAACCACGATTGCACAGTCTAAAACAGCTCCCAAAAGGGATCATGTGGAAAGACAAGAGTCTGATTCAAGAGAGCCAGCATGGGTTCAGAAAGGGCAGTGTCTGATCAATTTACTGGAGTTCCTTAAGGATGTCACAGAACTAGTGGGTAGGGGTGAGCTAGTGGATGTTGTGTAATTAGATTTCAGGAAGGTTTTTGTGCCACAAAACTAACTGACGTGGTGTTGGTACTTATGGAGGCATCAGAGTGGGAACTGGCTGCCAGTGGAGTCCCACAGGGGTCACTGTGGAGCTGCTGCTGTTTCTAATTGTTATCAATGACTTGGAGGGTGGAATGTTGTTCAAATCGTCTCAGTTTGCAGATGATACCAAACTGAGTGCAAAGGCCAATGATGCTAACTAATGTGTGATAATCCAAAGGGATCTGAACAGGTTAGCTCAATAAGCAGAGAAGTGACAGATGGAGTTTAACACATATGTATAAAGCACTGTGATTAGCTAGAAAATGTGAGAGTGTGAATTACATGTTAAATGGCAACATGCTTGAGGTATCAGCAGGAAAGAGATGTGAGGGTTTTGGTGGAGGGGTCATTAAAACTGTTGGTTCACTGTTTGCAGGTGGCGAATAAAATGTTTATATATATATATATAACTAAAGGTGTGAGTCAGTTGTGTGTCTAGCCTCGGTGAGATCTCATTTAGAGTACGACCTTCATTTTGGTCTATATTACAGGAGAGATGTAAAATTATTGGAGTAAGTCCAAAGTAAGGTACGAGGCCGAGTCCTGAATTTAGAGGGCTGAGTTATGAGGTCTAACCTGAGACTTTATTCTCTGGAGCACAGGAGGAAGCTGGAGGACTTGATAGAGGACTGTAAGATTATCATAGTTATAAAGAATTTAGATACAGGAATGTTCTTCTCTTGAGCAAGGATTTGAGGACCGGGGGAAACAGTTTAAAGTTAAGGGTATTTGAGGAGAACAGGAAATTTAAGTAACACGTTTTTGGTAATAGGTGATATTCATCTAGGTAGGGCAGCGTGTGAACTTTCTTTTGGCATAAGTATTCAGCCATCATGGAGACAGTTTGTTAAAGTGTGGAGCCAACTCCTGATACAGAACTTGTAAAAATGTTCGGCCATAATTTGCTGTGGCATGTCATCTTAGTCTTGTACTTGCACGTTTGGGTTTTTAAATTTTCTGTGTGGCAAGTTGCTGAAAGTGCGAGCTGATAACGTCGCAGCAAGGGAACCGGAGCTTCTGGGACATGAGTGAACAGGGCAAGTAACTGTATCTCCTTAACCAATCAGATTGAAGAATTGTGAAATTAACAGCACAAGGAGTCATAGAGTCATAACGGCACAAAAGGAGGCCATTCAGCCCATCAGGTCCGTGCCAGCTCTCTGTAGAGCAATCCAGTCAGACCCATTCCCCCGCTCTATCCCGTGGTCCTGCAAGTTTATTTCCCTCAAGTGCCTATCCAGTCTCCCCTTGAAAACATTGAGTGTCTCCGCTTCCACCACTTCCATCGGCAGCGAATTCCAGGTCATCACCGCTCGCTGTGTAAAAAAGTTTTTCCTCACATCCCCCCTGTATCTCTTGCCGAAAACCTTAAATCTGTGTCCCCTAGTCCTTGTACCATCAAGTAGTGGGAACAGCCTTTCCCCGTCTAGCCTATCCAAACCTGTCATAATCATAGAAGATAGGAGCAGGAGTAGGCCATTCGGCCCCTCGAGCCTGTTCATCATCCAAATTCAGTACCCTGTTCCTGCTTTCTCCCCATATCCCTTGATCCCTTTAGCCTTAAGAAATATATCTAACTCCTTCTTGAATATATTTAATGAGTTGGCCTCAACTGCCTTCTGTGGTAGAGAATTCCATAGGTTCACCACTCTTTGGGTGAAGAAATTCCTCCTCATCTCAGTCCTAAATGGCTTACCCCTTATCCTTAGACTGTGACCCCTGGTTCTGGACTCCCCGGCCATTGGGAACATCCTTCCTGCATCTAGTCTGTCTAGTCCTGTTAGAATTTTATAAGTTTCAATGAGATCCCCTCTCATTCTTCTAAACTCCAGCGAGTATAAGCCCAATCGACCCAATCTCTCCTCATACGTCATTCCTGCCATCCCAGGTATCAGTCTGGTGAATCTTCGCTGCACTCTCTCCATGGCAAGAACATCCTTCCTCAGATAAGGCGACCAAAACTGCACACAATACTCAAGGTGTGGTCTCACCAAGGCCCTGTACAACTGCAGCAAGACATCCTTGTTCCTGTACTCGAACCCTCTCGCTACGAAGGCCAACATACCATTTGCCTTCTTAACCGCCTGCTGCATCTGCATGCTTACCTTCAGCGACTGGTGCACAAGGACACCCAGGTCTCGTTGGACTTCCCCTTCTCCCAATCTATTGCCGTTCAGATAATAATCTGCCTTCCGGTTTTTGCCACCAAAGTATATAACCTCGCATTTATCCACATTATACTGCATCTGCCCAATCACCCAACCTATCCAAATCATACTGGAGTTTCTCGGCATCCTCCTCACAGCACACACGCCCACCCAGCTTTGTGTCGTCTGCAAACTTGGAGATATTACATCTCGTTCCCTCGTCTAGATCATTAATATATATTGTGAATAGCTGGGGTCCAAGGACCGATCCCTGCGGTACCCCACTAGTCACTGCCTGCCACTCGGAAAAAGACCCGTTTATTCCAACTCTTTGCTTCCTGTCTGCCAACCAGTTCTCTATCCAAGTCAGTACCCTGCCCCCAATCCCATGTGCCTTAACTTTACACGCTAATCTCTTATGCGGGACCTTATCGAAAGCCTTCTGAAAGTCCAAATACCACCACATCCACTGGTTCTCCCTTATCTATTTAACAGTTACATCCTCAAAAAATTCCAGTAGACTAGTCAAGCACGATTTACCTTTTGTAAATCCATGTTGACTTTGACCGATCCTGTCACTGTTTTCCAAGTGCTCTGCTATTACATCTTTTATAATGGACTCTAGCATTTTCCCCACTACTGATGTCAGGCTTACCGGTCTATAATTCCCCGTTTTCTCTCTACCACCTTTTTTGAATAGTGGGGTAACATTAGCTACTCTCCAATCCATGGGAACTGTTCCAGAGTCTATAGAATTTTGGAAGATGACCAGTAATGCATCTACTATTTCTAGGGCCACTTCCTTAAGTACCCTAGGATGTAGATGATCAGGCCCTGGGGATTTATCGGCCTTCAATCCCGTCAATTTCCCTAACACCATTTCCCTACAAATACTGATTTCTTTCAGTTCCTCCCTCTCATTAGACCCTATGTTCCCCGACATCTCTGGGAGGTTATTTGTGTCCTCCTTTGTGAAGACAGAACCAAAGTATGTATTTAATTGGTCTGCCATTTCTTTGTTCCCCATTATAAATTCCCCTGATTCTGACTGCAAGGGACCTACGCTTGACTTCACCAATCTTTTTCTCTTCACATATCTATAGAAGCTTTTACAGTCAGTTTTTATGTTCCATGCAAGCTTACTCTCATACTCTATTTCCCCCCTCTTAATTAATCCCTTTGTCCTCCTTTGCTGAATCCTAAACTGCTCCCAATCCTCAGGTTTGCTGCTTTTTCTGGCCAATTTATATGTCCTCTCCTTGGATCTTATGCTATCCCTAATTTCCCTTGTTAGCCACGGTTGATTCACATTTTTTGTTTTATTTTTATGCAAAACAGGGATGAACAAATTCTGTAGGTCATCCATGCGATCTTTAAATGTTTGCCATTGCCTATCCACCGTCAACCCTTGGAGTAACATTCCCCAATCAATCCTACCCAATTCGCGCCTCATACCATCGTAGTTTCCTTTATTTAAATTCAGGACCCTAGCCTCTGAGTCAAATACTTCACTCTCCATGTTCATGAAGAATTCGATCATATTATGATCGCTCCGCCCCAAGGGGCCTCGCACAACAAGATTGCTAATTATTCCTTTGTACACCTCTATCAAATCACCCCTCAACCTCCTTTGCTCTAATGAAAACAAATCCAGCTTCTCCAACCTGTCCTTGTAGCTAAGATCCTCCATCCCCGGAACCATTGTGGTAAATTTCCTCTGCACCCTCTCAAGGGCCTTCACTCCTTCCTAAAGTTTGGTAACCAAAACTGGGCGCAATACTCCAGTTGTGGCCTAACCAGCGCTTTATAAAGGTTCAGCATAACTTCTCTACTTTTGTAGTCAATACCTCTATTTATGAAGCCCAAGATCCCATATGCTTTGTTAACCACTCTCTCAATATGTCCTGCCACCTTCAGGGACCAATGCACATTAACTCCCAGGTCCCCCTGTCCCTGCACACTCTTTTAAAACTGTGCCATTAAGTGTATATTGCCTCTCCCTGTTCCTTCTGCCAGAATGCATCACCTCACACTTCTCTGTATTAAATTCCATCTGCCACTTGTCTGCCCATTCTGCTAGCCTTTCTATGTCCTGTTGCAGTCGATTGATATCATCATCACTGTTTGCCACACCCCCAAGTTTGGTGTCATCGACAAATTTAGAAATTCTACTCTGTATTCCAATATCCAGGTCATTTATATATATCAAAAAAAGCAGTGGCCCCAGCACTGACCCTTAGGGAACACCACTGTCTACCATCCCCCAGTCTGAAAAACAGCCATTTACCACAACTCGCTGTTTTCTGTCCTTAAGCCAATTCCTTATCCAAGCTGCCACTGACCCACCTATTCCATGAACCTCAATTTTGTTAACCAGCCTTCTATGTGGTACTTTGTCAAATGCCTTCCGAAAATCCATGTAGACAAGATCCAATGCATTCCCTTCATCAATCCTCTCTGTTACTTCATCAAAAAAGGACTGAGAAGGAAGTGTAAATTAGAGTGGGTGAATTCAATGCCAAATCAGATACAGAAAGAGAAATAAAGAGAGGGAAAGAGATTGAATTAAGAGAGAGAGTAAAAAAGAGACAAAGAAAAAGTAAAGAAAATAAATTTTACATTTTACATTTTTTAAATTTCCAGCGACATTTAAAACATGAAGAAATGAGACTCCACACTTGTAATAGTTAATTTTCAGTGCCAGAAGGGTTAACTGGCAGTAATTAACACTTATCATGTCGTTAAAAGGGTACTTAGACTAAAATGAACAAGACGTACCTTTCTGGCTAGTTCCAGACGTATCTACCGAGCAAATACAGCAACTTCACACCATTTCAATGGTGAGGCAGACAGTGAGATGCCGATTTTGCAAAACTAACGGCAACTCAGACGGCAACCTTTGGATTTTTGAGTTTAACCGCGCATCTGCCCCTCACCTGAAGTTGTTGTACCATTTGCACATAAATAAGGGCGCGTGCCATTAGCCTCATCGTTATTTTGACATCAAATTATGGCCAGTTGTGAAAACACATTATTAACTCGCTACCCTTCCAAATCTTTACCAGTTCAAGGATAGTTAGCACGAATTTGTTAAGGAAAGGTCGTGTCTGACAAACTTGATTGAATTTTTTGAGGAGGTAACAAGGAGGTTAGATGAGGGTAGTGCATTTGATGTAGTGTATATGGACTTTAGCAAGGCTTTTGATAAGGTTCCACATGGCAGACTGGTCACGAAGTTAAAAGCCCATGGATCCAGGGCAAAGTGTCAAGTTGGATTCAAAACTGGCTCGGAGGCAGGAAGCAGAGGGTAATGGTTGATGGGTGATTTTGTGACTGGAAGGCTGTTTCCAGTGGCGTTCCGCAGGGCTCAGTACTAGGTCCCTTGCTTTTTGTGGTATATATCAATGATCTAGACTTGAATATAGGGGGTATGATTAAGAAGTTTGCAGATGATACTAAAATCGGCTGTGTGGTTGATACTGAAGAAGGAAGCTGTAGACTGCAGGAAGATATCAATAAATTGGTCAGGTGGGCAAATGGACTTCAATCCGGAGAAGTGTGAGGTAATGCATTTGGGGAGGGCTAACAAGGAAAGGGAATACACATTAAATGGTAGGACATTGAGTAGTGTAGAGGAACAAAGGGACCTTGGAGTGCATGTCCACTGAAGGTAGCAGGCCAGGTAGATAAGGTGGTTAAGAAGGCATACGGAATGCTTGCCTTTATTAGCTGTGGCATAGAATACAAGAGCAGGGGGGTTATGCTTCAACTGTATAAAACACAAGTTAGGCCTCAGCTAGAGTACTGCGTGCAGTTCTGGTCACCACATTACAGGAAAGATGTGATTGCACTAGAGAGGGTACAGAGGAGATTTACAAGGAGTAGAGAATCTTAGCTATGAGGAAAGAATGGATAGGCTGGGTTTGTTTTCCTTGGAACAGAGGAGGCTGAGGGGAGACAGGGGAGACCTTATTGATGTGTATAAAATTATGAGGGGCCTAGATAAAGTGAATAGAAAGGACCTATTTCCCTTAGCAGAGGGGTCAAAAACCAGGGGGCACAGATTTAAAGTAATTGGTGGAAGGTTTAGAGGGGATTTGAGGGGAAATTTCTTCACCCAGAGGGTTGTGGGGATCTGGAACTCACTGCCTGAAAGGGTGGTAGAGGCAGAAACCCTAACCATATTTAAAAAGTACTTGGATGTGCACTTGGGATGCTGTAACCTGCAGGGCTACGGACCAAGAGCTGGGAAGTGGGATAAGGCTGGATAGCTCTTTGTTGGCTGCCACGGACACGATGGGCCAAAATGGCCTCCTTCCGTGCTGTAACTTTCTATGATTCTCTCCGTTGAGTTAGTAAGCAAGGTATGTATGGAATGATCCTTGTATGCCTTAGCGGATACAAGGGATTTATAGTTCAAAGTTATTTTAATTCAGTTTTGGAATTACTATGGTACAGGATGCATTCATGTTGCTATAAGATGTAAGATGATTGATTTGTGGACAACATCAATGTTGAAATTTTTGTTCTTTCCTCTGGGCAGTGGTTCTGCAAGCACCTCTGCCCTGCAGTGCTTCTCCCAAGTGGCCATCAACATGTGTTCCTTATTCATTCTTAGGATGTGGACGTCACTGGTAAGGCTGGCATTTATTGACCACCCCAAGTTGCAACTGAGTGGCTTGCTAGGCCACTTTGGAGAGCAGTTAAATGTCAACCACATTGGTGTGGGTCTGGACTCACATATAGGTCAGCCCTGGTAAGGACGGCTGGTTTCCTTCCCTAAAGGGCATTAGTGAACCAGTTGGTTTTTTGCAGCAATCCGGCAGCTTCCTGGTCACTTACCAGCTTTTTATTTCTAGGCTTTTTTCTAACTAATTCAAATTCACAAACTGCCATGGTGGGATTTGAACTCACCTTCTCTGGATTATTAATCTAGACGTCTGGATTACTAGTCCAGTAACAGAACCCATATTTCTAGAAAGCTAGTTCACCCAGATGGTGAGTGTTGGCAGGCTATCCAATCATGGAGACCAAAGTCCATTCCTGTTTTACCTGACAACAGTCACCAGATAGCAATCAGGAGTAGGATTCTGGTCTGAATGTTTCCCTCCCGAAGCCCAGGTGTGCGGAAGCCAATTATAGCATACCATTCAATGCCCCAGCTGGGATTAACATGGACCGGAGATCAAACCTGGGACCTTCTGATCGGTCTGGTCTCACTCAGTTCCACACCTGGCTGCAGCTCTACCCACTAACACTCTAGAAAGGTACTAAATTCCTATTGAGTTGTGTTTGCCAATGAGCTGTGCAACCAAATCTAGATTTTCTGAACAGACGGGAAAGAAAGCTAATAAAATATCAAAATACTGCGGATGCTGGAAATCCGAAATAACAACAGAAAACGCTGGAAAAACTCAGCAGACCAGGCAGCATCCATGGAGAGAGAAACAGAGTTAATGTTTCAGGTCGAAGACCTTTCGTCAGAACTGGAAAAAAGCAGGAAATGGAATAGATTTTAAAGCAGGTTTAGGGGCGGGGAAATGGGGCAGGGGATGAAAGAACAAAAGGGAAGGTCAGTGATAGGATAGAAAGCTAGTTCAGGGGGCTGTGATCTGAAAGCTAAAAGATGGTAGTCAACCCTGCTTAATAAAAGAAAAAGATCATTGCGCCAAGGCAATGTAATAGAACAATCTGTTGTACATTCTACTTCTCAGTGATTTTTTTTTAGCAGTGAGGCCTTAACTGACACTTGATTAAACTGTATCCGTTTCTGAATAAACAACGCTCTTTGGAGTGGTTAGCAAAATGCAAATCTACCCTAAGAAGCAACAGTAGTCCTACATTAATTGGTCTTTACTTTAGAAAGCATTTGGTTTTTGTTCAAGAACCATCTTGCAACTTGTACAGTATTGTATTTAATTAGACTCATGTGTCTCATGTTGTGATGTTCTGCAACAATAGACTTGCTTGGCAGTGGATACGGATATAATTTATCAAATTGGCACCCAGACTGTTTTTTTTCAAAATATATCTGTGCATGTCACAAGGAGGTAGAAATTTAACTTGCAAAATAAAATGCACCATATTCTGCAAAAATTCTTGTTTGGTATGTAAAATTAATTGTTTCCTCTTACCTAGTCCTGTAAACTAGCTCACTGCTATAAAAGAACAGTATATCTTCTCATTTTTCCCAGTTATCATCCAGTCTGCAGTGTACAGAGTGCATTACAAATCCGGACTGTAGTGTACAGAGTCCATTACAAATCCAGACAGCAGTGTACAGAGTGCATGACAAATCCAGACTGTAGTTACAGAGTGCATTACAAATCCAGACTCTAGTTACAGAGTGCATTACAAATCCGGACTGTAGTGCACAGAGTGCATTACAAATCCAGACAGTAGTGTACAGAGTGCATTACAAATCCAGACAGCAGTGTACAGAGTGCATTACAAATCCAAACTGTAGTATACAGAGTGCATTACAAATCCAGACTGCAGTGTACAGAGTGCATTACAAATCCAGACAGGAGTGTACAGCGTGCATTACAAATCTAGACAGTAGTTACAGAGTGCATTACAAATCCAGACAGTAGTATACAGAGTGCATTACAAATCGAGACTGCAGTGTACAGAGTGCATGACAAATCCAGACAGCAGTGTACAGACTGCATTTCAAGTCTAGACTAGTTCCAGGGTGTATTCCAAATCCAGACAGCAGTGTACAGAGTGCATTACAAATCCAGACAGCAGTGTACAGAGTGCATTACAAATCTAGACTGTAGTGTACAGAGTGCATTACAAATCCAAACTGTAGTATACAGAGTGCATTACAAATCCAGACAGCAGTGTACAGAGTGCATTACAAATCCAGACTGTAGTTACAGAGTGCATTACCAATCCAGACTGTAGTATACAGAGTGCATTACAAATCCAGACAGCAGTGTACAGAGTGCATTACAAATCCAGACTGTAGTGTACAGAGTGCATTACAAATCCAGACTGTAGTTACAGAGTGCATTACCAATCCAGACTGCATTACAAATCCAGACTGCAGTATACAGAGTGCATTACAAATCCAGACTGCAGAGTACAGAGTGCATTACAAATCCAGACAGCAGTGTACAGAGTGCATTACAAATCCAAACTGTAGTATACAGAGTGCATTACAAATCCAGACAGCAGCGTACAGAGTGCATTACAAATCCAGACAGCAGTGTACAGAGTGCATTACAAATCCAAACTGTAGTATACAGAGTGCATTACAAATCCAGACTGCAGTGTACAGCGTGCATTACAAATCTAGACAATAGTTACAGAGTGCATTACAAATCCAGACAGTAGTATACAGAGTGCATTACAAATCGAGACTGCAGTGTACAGAGTGCATGACAAATCCATACAGCAGTGTACAGACTGCATTACAAGTCTAGACTAGTTCCAGAGTGCATTCCAAATCCAGACAGCAGTGTACAGAGTGCATTACAAATCCAAACTGTAGTATACAGAGTGCATTACAAATCCAGACAGCAGTGTACAGAGTGCATTTCAAATTCAGACTGTAGTGTACAGAGTGCATTACAAATCCAGACAGTAGTATACAGAGTGCATTACAAGTCTAGACTAGTTCCAGAGTGCATTCCAGATCCAGACAGCAGTGTACAGAGTGCATTACAAATCCAAACTGTAGTATACAGAGTGCATTACAAATCCAGACTGTAGTGTACAGAGTGCATTACAAATCCAGACTGTAGTGTACAGAGTGCATTACAAATCCAGACTGTAGTTACAGAGTGCATTACCAATCCAGACTGCATTACAAATCCAGACTGCCGTGTACAGAGTGCATTACAAATCCAGACTGCAGTGTACAGAGTGCATTACAAATCCAGACTGCAGTGTACAGAGTGCATTACAAATCCAGACAGCAGTGCACAGAGTGCATTACAAGTCCAGACTGCAGTGTACAGAGTGCATTACAAATCCAGACTGTAGTGTAGAGTGCATTACAAATCCAGACTGCAGTGTACAGAATGCATTACAAATCCAGACTGCAGTGTACAGAGTGCATTACAAATCCAGACTGTAGTTACAGAGTGCATTACCAATCCAGACTGCATTACAAATCCAGACTGCAGTGTACAGAGTACATTACAGATCCAGACTGCAGTGTACAGAGTGCATTACAAATCCAGACTCAGTGTCCAGAGTGCATTACAAATCCAGACAGCGGTATACAGAGTGCATTACAAATCCAGACAGCAGCGTACAGAGTGCATTACAAATCCAGACTGCAGTATAGACTGCATTACAAATCCAGACTGCAGTGTACAGAGTACATTACAAATCCAGACTGTAGTTACAGAGTGCATTGCAAATCCAGACAGCAGCATAGAGTGGATTATAAATCCAGACTGCAGTGTACAGAATGCATTACAAATCCAGACTGCAGTGTACAGAGTGCATTACAAATCCAGACTGTAGTTACAGAGTGCATTACAAATCCAGACTGTAGTTACAGAGTGCATTGCAAATCCAGACAGCAGCGTAGAGTGGATTATAAATCCAGACTGCAGTGTACAGAATGCATTACAAATCCAGACTGCAGTGTACAGAGTGCATTACAAATCCAGACTGTAGTTACAGAGTGCATTACAAATCCAGATAGCAATGTACAGAGTGCATTACAATACCAGAGTGCATTACGAATCCAGACTGTAGTGTACAGAGTGCATTACAAATCCAGACAGTAGTGTACAGAGTGCATTACAAATCCAGACAGCAGTGTACAGAATGCATCACAAATCCAGACTGTAGTTACAGAGTGCATTACAAATCCAGACTGTAGTTACAGAGTGCATTTCAAATCCAGTTAGCAATGTACCGAGTGCATTACAAATCCAGAGTGCATTAGAAATCCAGACTGCAGTTTACAAAGTGCATTACAAATCCAGACTGCAATGTACCGAGTGCATTACAAATCCAGAGTGCATTAGAAATCCAGACTGCAGTTTACAAAGTGCATTACAAATCCAGACTGCAATGTACAGAGTGCATTACAAATCCAGACTGTAGTTACAGAGTGCATTACAAACCCAGACAGCAGTATACAGATTACATTACAAATCCAGACTGCTGTGTAGAGTGCATTACAAATCCAGACAGCAGTGTACAGAGTGCATTACAAATCCAAACTGTAGTATACAGAGTGCATTACAAATCCAGACTGTAGTGCACAGAGTGCATTACAAATCCAGACTGTAGTGTACAGAGTGCATGACAAATCCAGACTGTAGTTACAGAGTGCATTACAAATCCAGACTCTAGTTACAGAGTGCATTACAAATCCGGACTGTAGTGCACAGAGTGCATTACAAATCCAGACTGCTGTGTAGAGTGTATTACAAATCCAGACAGTAGTGTACAGAGTGCATTACAAATCCAGACAGTAGTGTACAGAGTGCATTACAAATCCAGACAGCAGCGTAGAGTGGATTATAAATCCAGACTGCAGTGTACAGAATGCATTACAAATCCAGACTGCAGTGTACAGAGTGCATTACAAATCCAGACTGTAGTTACAGAGTGCATTACAAATCCAGATAGCAATGTACAGAGTGCATTACAATAGCAGAGTACATTACGAATCCAGACTGTAGTGTACAGAGTGCATTACAAATCCAGACAGTAGTGTACAGAGTGCATTACAAATCCAGACAGCAGTGTACAGAATGCATCACAAATCCAGACTGTAGTTACAGAGTGCATTACAAATCCAGACTGTAGTTACAGAGTGCATTTCAAATCCAGACTATAGCTAGAGTGCATTACAAATCCAGATAGCAATGTACCGAGTGCATTACAAATCCAGAGTGCATTAGAAATCCAGACTGCAGTTTACAAAGTGCATTACAAATCCAGACTGCAATGTACCGAGTGCATTACAAATCCAGAGTGCATTAGAAATCCAGACTGCAGTTTACAAAGTGCATTATATATCCAGACTGCAATGTACAGAGTGCATTACAAATCCAGACTGTAGTTACAGAGTGCATTACAAATCCAGACTGTAGTTACAGAGTGCATTACAAACCTAGACAGCAGTGTACAGATTACATTACAAATCCAGACTGCTGTGTAGAGTGCATTACAAATCCAGACTGCAGTGTACAGAGTGCATTACAAATCCAGAGTGCATTAGAAATCCAGACTGCAGTTTACAAAGTGCATTACAAATCCAGACTGCAATGTACAGAGTGCATTACAAATCCAGACTGTAGTTACAGAGTGCATTACAAACCCAGACAGCAGTATACAGATTACATTACAAATCCAGACTGCTGTGTAGAGTGCATTATAAATCCAGACAGTAGTGTACAGAGTGCATTACAAATCCAGACAGTAGTGTACAGAGTGCATTACAAATCCAGACAGCAGCGTAGAGTGGATTATAAATCCAGACTGCAGTGTACAGAATGCATTACAAATCCAGACTGCAGTGTACAGAGTGCATTACAAATCCAGACTGTAGTTACAGAGTGCATTACAAATCCAGATAGCACTGTACAGAGTGCATTACAATAGCAGAGTACATTACGAATCCAGACTGTAGTGTACAGAGTGCATTACAAATCCAGACAGTAGTGTACAGAGTGCATTACAAATCCAGACAGCAGTGTACAGAATGCATCACAAATCCAGACTGTAGTTACAGAGTGCATTACAAATCCAGACTGTAGTTACAGAGTGCATTTCAAATCCAGACTATAGCTAGAGTGCATTACAAATCCAGATAGCAATGTACCGAGTGCATTACAAATCCAGAGTGCATTAGAAATCCAGACTGCAGTTTACAAAGTGCATTACAAATCCAGACTGCAATGTACCGAGTGCATTACAAATCCAGAGTGCATTAGAAATCCAGACTGCAGTTTACAAAGTGCATTATATATCCAGACTGCAATGTACAGAGTGCATTACAAATCCAGACTGTAGTTACAGAGTGCATTACAAATCCAGACTGTAGTTACAGAGTGCATTACAAACCTAGACAGCAGTGTACAGATTACATTACAAATCCAGACTGCTGTGTAGAGTGCATTACAAATCCAGACAGTAGTGTACAGAGTGCATTACAAATCCAGACTGTAGTTACAGAGTGCATTACAAATCCAGACTGTAGTTACAGAGTGCATTACAAACCCAGACAGCAGTGTACGGATTACATTACAAATCCAGACTGCTGTGTAGAGTGCATTACAAATCCAGACAGGAGTGTACAGAGTGCATTACAAATCCAGACTGTAGTTACAGAGTGCATTACAAATCCAGACTGTAGTTACAGAGTGCATGACAAATCTAGACTAGTTCCAGATTGCATTACAAATCCAGACAACAGTGTACAGAGTGCATTACTAATCCAAACTGTAGTATACAGAGTGCATTACAAATCCAGACTTCAGTGTACAGAGTGCATTACAAATCCAGACAGCAGTGTACAGAGTGCATTACAAATGCAGACTGCTGTGTAGAGTGCATTATAAATCCAGACTGTAGTGTACAGAGTGCATTACAAATCCAGACTGTAGTTACAGAGTGCATTACAAATCCAGACTGCAGTGTAAAGAGTGCATTACAAATCTAGACTGCAGTGTACAGAGTGCATTACAAATCCAGACTGCAGTGTACAGAGTGCATTACAAATCCAGACAGCAGTGTACAGAGTGCATTACAAATCCAGACTGTAGTATACAGAGTGCATTACAAATCCAGACAGCAGCGTACAGAGTGCATTACAAATCCAGACAGCAGTGTACAGAGTGCATTACAAATCCAAACTATAGTATACAGAGTGCATTACAAATCCAGACTGCAGTGTACAGCGTGCATTACAAATCTAGACAGTAGTTACAGAGTGCATTACAAATCCAGACAGTAGTATACAGAGTGCATTACAAATCGAGACTGCAGTGTACAGAGTGCATGACAAATCCATACAGCAGTGTACAGACTGCATTACCAGTCTAGACTAGTTCCAGAGTGCATTCCAAATCCAGACAGCAGTGTACAGAGTGCATTACAAATCCAAACTGTAGTATACAGAGTGCATTACAAATCCAGACAGCAGTGTACAGAGTGCATTACAAATTCAGACTGTAGTGTACAGAGTGCATTACAAATCCAGACAGTAGTATACAGAGTGCATTACAAGTCTAGACTAGTTCCAGAGTGCATTCCAGATCCAGACAGCAGTGTACAGAGTGCATTACAAATCCAAACTGTAGTATACAGAGTGCATTACAAATCCAGACTGTAGTTACAGAGTGCATTACCAATCCAGACTTCATTACAAATCCAGACTGCCGTGTACAGAGAGCATTACAAATCCAGACTGCAGTGTACAGAGTGCATTACAAATCCAGACAGCAGTGTACAGAGTGCATTACAAGTCCAGACTGCAGTGTACAGAGTGCATTACAAATCCAGACTGTAGTGTAGAGTGCATTACAAATCCAGACTGCAGTGCACAGAATGCATTACAAATCCAGACTGCAGTGCACAGAGTGCATTACAAATCCAGACTGTAGTTACAGAGTGCATTACCAATCCAGACTGCATTACAAATCCAGACTGCAGTGTACAGAGTACATTACAAATCGAGACTGCAGTGTACAGAGTGCATTACAAATCCAGACTGCAGTGTCCAGAGTGCATTACAAATCCAGACAGCGGTATACAGAGTGCATTACAAATCCAGACAGCAGCGTACAGAGTGCATTACAAATCCAGACTGCAGTATAGACTGCATTACAAATCCAGACTGCAGTGTACAGAGTACATTACAAATCCAGACTGCAGTTACAGAGTGCATTACAAATCCAGACAGCAGCGTATAGTGGATTATAAATCCAGACTGCAGTGTACAGAATGCATTACAAATCCAGACTGCAGTGTACAGAGTGCATTACAAATCCAGACTGTAGTTACAGAGTGCATTACAAATCCAGATAGCAATGTACAGAGTGCATTACAATACCAGAGTGCATTACGAATCCAGACTGTAGTGTACAGAGTGCATTACAAATCCAGACAGTAGTGTACAGAGTGCATTACAAATCCAGACAGCAGTGTACAGAATGCATCACAAATCCAGACTGTAGTTACAGAGTGCATTACAAATCCAGACTGTAGTTACAGAGTGCATTTCAAATCCAGACTATAGCTAGAGTGCATTACAAATCCAGATAGCAATGTACCGAGTGCATTACAAATCCAGAGTGCATTAGAAATCCAGACTGCAGTTTACAAAGTGCATTATATATCCAGACTGCAATGTACAGAGTGCATTACTAATCCAGACTGTAGTTACAGAGTGCATTACAAATCCAGACTGCTGTGTAGAGTGCATTGCAAATCCAGACAGTAGTGTACAGAGTGCATTACAAATCCAGACTGTAGTTACAGAGTGCATTACAAATCCAGACTGTAGTTACAGAGTGCATTACAAACCCAGACAGCAGTGTACGGATTACATTACAAATCCAGACTGCTGTGTAGAGTGCATTACAAATCCAGACAGGAGTGTACAGAGTGCATTACAAATCCAGACTGTAGTTACAGAGTGCATTACAAATCCAGACTGTAGTTACAGAGTGCATGACAAATCTAGACTAGTTCCAGATTGCATTACAAATCCAGACAACAGTGTACAGAGTGCATTACTAATCCAAACTGTAGTATACAGAGTGCATTACAAATCCAGACTTCAGTGTACAGAGTGCATTACAAATCCAGACAGCAGTGTACAGAGTGCATTACAAATCCAGACTGCTGTGTAGAGTGCATTATAAATCCAGACTGTAGTGTACAGAGTGCATTACAAATCCAGACTGTAGTTACAGAGTGCATTACCAATCCAGACAGTAGTGTGCAGAGTGCATTACAAATCCAGACAGCAGTATACAGAGAGCATTACAAATCCAGACTGCAGTGTACAGAATGCATCACAAATCCAGACTATAGCTAGAGTGCATTACAAATCCAGATAGCAATGTACCGAGTGCATTACAAATCCAGAGTGCATTAGAAATCCAGACTGCAGTTTACAAAGTGCATTACAAATCCAGACTGCAATGTACCGAGTGCATTACAAATCCAGAGTGCATTAGAAATCCAGACTGCAGTTTACAAAGTGCATTACAAATCCAGACTGCAATGTACAGAGTGCATTACAAATCCAGACTGTAGTTACAGAGTGCATTACAAACCCAGACAGCAGTATACAGATTACATTACAAATCCAGACTGCTGTGTAGAGTGCATTACAAATCCAGACAGTAGTGTACAGAGTGCATTACAAATTCAGACTGTAGTTACAGAGTGCATTACAAATCCAGACTGTAGTTACAGAGTGCATTACAAACCTAGACAGCCGTGTACAGATTACATTACAAATCCAGACTGCTGTGTAGAGTGCATTACAAATCCAGACAGCAGTGTACAGAGTGCATTACAAATCTAGACTAGTTCCAGATTGCATTACAAATCCAGACAGCAGTGTACAGAGTGTATTACAAATCCAAACTGTAGTGTAAAGAGTGCATTACAAATCCAGACTGTAGTGTACAGAGTGCATTACAAATCCAGACTGCAGTGTACAGAGTGCATTACAAATCCAGACTGCATTACAAATCCAGACTGCAGTGTACAGAGTGCATTACAAATCCAGACTGCAGTGTACAGAGTGCATTACAAATCCAGACTGCAGTGTACAGAGTGCATTACAAATCCAGACTGTAGTATACAGGGTGCATTACAAATCCAGACTGCAGTGTACAGAGTGCATTACAAATCCAGACTGCAGTGTACAGAGTGCATTACAAATCCAGACTGCGGTGTACAGAGTGCATTACAAATCCAGACAGCAGTGTACAGAGTGCATTACAAATCCAGACTGCAGTGTACAGAGTGCATTACAAATCCAGACTGTAGTTACAGAGTGCATTACAAATCCAGACTGCAGTGTCCAGAGTGCATTACAAATCCAGACAGCAGTATACAGAGTGCATTACAAATCCAGACAGTAATGTACAGAGTGCATTACAAATCCAGACAGTAGTGTACAGAGTGCATTACAAATCCAGACAGTAGTGTACAGAGTGCATTACAAATCCAGACTTGTGCACAGAGTGCATTACAAATCCAGACTGTCGTGTACAGAGTGCATTACAAATCCAGACAGTAGTGTACAGAGTGCATTACAAATCCAGACTGCAGCGTACAGAGAGCATTACAAATCCAGACAGCAGCGTAGAGAGTGCATTACAAATCCAGACTGCAGTATAGACTGCATTACCAATCCAGACTGCAGTGTACAGAGTACATTACAAATCCAGACAGTAGTTACAGAGTGCATTATAAATCCAGACAGCAGCGTAGAGTGGATTATAAATCCAGACTGCAGTGTACAGAATGCATTACAAATCCAGACTGCAGTGTACAGAGTGCATTACAAATCCAGACAGCAGTGTACAGAATGCATTACAAATCCAGACTGTCGTTACAGAGTGCATTACAAATCCAGATAGCAATGTACAGAGTGCATTACAATACCAGAGTGCATTACGAATCCAGACTGTAGTGTACAGAGTGCATTAGAAATCCAGACAGTAGTGTGCAGAGTGCATTACAAATCCAGACAGCAGTATACAAGAGCATTACAAATCCAGACTGCAGTGTACAGAATGCATCACAAATCCAGACTATAGCTAGAGTGCATTACAAATCCAGATAGCAATGTACCGAGTGCATTACAAATAGAGTGCATTAGAAATCCAGACTGCAGTTACAGAGTGCATTACAAACCTAGACAGCAGTGTACAGATTACATTACAAATCCAGACTGCTGTGTAGAGTGCATTACAAATCCAGACAGTAGTGTACAGAGTGCATTACAAATCCAGACTGTAGTTACAGAGTGCATTACAAATCCAGACTGTAGTTACAGAGTGCATTACAAACCCAGACAGCAGTGTACGGATTACATTACAAATCCAGACTGCTGTGTAGAGTGCATTACAAATCCAGACAGTAGTGTACAGAGTGCATTACAAATCCAGACTGTAGTTACAGAGTGCATTACAAATCCAGACAGCAGCGTAGAGTGGATTATAAATCCAGACTGCAGTGTACAGAATGCATTACAAATCCAGACTGCAGTGTACAGAGCGCATTACAAATCCATAAAGCAGTGTACAGAATGCATTACAAATCCAGACTGTAGTTAGAGTGCATTACAAATCCAGACTGTAGTTACAGAGTGCATTACAAATCCAGATAGCAATGTACAGAGTGCATTACAATACCAGAGTGCATTACAAATCCAGACTGTAGTGTACAGAGTGCATTAGAAATCCAGACAGTAGTGTGCAGAGTGCATTACAAATCCAGACAGCAGTATACAGAGAGCATTACAAATCCAGACTGCAGTGTACAGAATGCATCACAAATCCAGACTATAGCTAGAGTGCATTACAAATCCAGATAGCAATGTACCGAGTGCATTACAAATCCAGAGTGCATTAGAAATCCAGACTGCAGTTTACAAAGTGCATTACAAATCCAGACTGCAATGTACAGAGTGCATTACAAATCCAGACTGCAGTTACAGAGTGCATTACAAACCCAGACAGCAGTGTACAGATTACATTACAAATCCAGACTGCTGTGTAGAGTGCATTACAAATCCAGACTGTAGTTACAGAGTGCATTACAAATCCAGGCTGTAGTTACAGAGTGCATTACAAACCTAGACAGCAGTGTACAGATTACATTACAAATCCAGACTGCTGTGTAGAGTGCATTACAAATCCAGACAGTAGTGTACAGAGTGCATTACAAATCCAGACTGTAGTTACAGAGTGCATTACAAATCCAGACTGTAGTTACAGAGTGCATTACAAACCCAGACAGCAGTGTACGGATTACATTACAAATCCAGACTGCTGTGTAGAGTGCATTACAAATCCAGACAGTAGTGTACAGAGTGCATTACAAATCCAGACTGTAGTTACAGAGTGCATTACAAATCCAGACTGCAGTTACAGAGTGCATTACAAATCTAGACTAGTTCCAGATTGCATTAGAAATCCAGACAGCAGTGTACAGAGTGCATTACAAATCCAAACTGTAGTATACAGAGTGCATTACAAATCCAGACTGCAGTGTACAGAGTGCATTACAAATCCAGACAGCAGTGTACAGAGTGCATTACAAATCCAGACTGCTGTGTAGAGTGCATTACAAATCCAGACAGTAGTGTACAGAGTGCATTCAAAAAGGGTGGTAGAGAGAAAACGGGGAATTACAGACCGGTAAGCCTGACATCGGTAGTGGGAAAAATGCTAGAGTCCATTCTGAAAGATGTAATAGCTGAGCACTTGGAAAACAGTGACAGGATCGGACAAAGTCAACATGGATTTACAAAAGGATAATCATGCTTGACTAATCTACTGGAATTTTTTGAGGATGTAACTGGTAAAATAGATAAGGGAGAACCAGTGGATGTGGTGTATTTGGACTTCCAAAAGGCTTTTGATAAGGTCCCGCATAAGAGATTAGCGTGTAAAGTTAAGGCACATGGGATTGGGGGCAAGGTATTGACTTGGATAGAGAATTGGTTGGCAGACAGAAAGCAAAGAGTTGGAATAAACGGGTCTTTTTCCAAGTGGCAGGCAGTGACTAGTGGGGTACCGCAGGGAATGGTCCTTGGACCCCAGCTATTCACAATATATATTAATGATCTAGACAAGGGAACTAGATGTAATATCTCCAAGTTTGCAGACGACACAAAACTGGGTGGGCGTGTGTGCTGCGAGGAGGATGCCGAGAAACTCCAGGATGATTTGGACAGGTTGGGTGATTGGGCAGAAGCGTGGCAGATGCAATATAACGTGGATAAATGCGAGGTTATCCACTGTGGTGTCAAAAACAGGAAGGCAGATTATTATCTGAACGGCAATAGATTGGGAGAAAGGGAAGTCCAATGAGACCTGGGTGTCCTTGTGCACCACTCGCTGAAGGTAAGCATGCAGGTGCAGCAGACGGTTAAGAAGGCAAATGGTATGTTGGCCTTCATAGCGAGAGGGTTTGAGTACAGGAACAAGGATGTCTTGCTGCAGTTGTACAGGGCCTAGGTGAGACCACACCTTGAGTACTGTGTGCAATTTTGGTCGCCTTATCTGAGGAAGGATGTTCTTGCCATGGAAGGAGTTCAGCAAAGATTCACAAGGCTGATACCTGGGATGGCAGGAATAAAGTATGAAGAGAGATTGGGTCGATTAGGCTTATACTCGCTGGAGTTTAGAAGAATGAGAGGGGATCTCATTGAAACTTATAAAATTCTGACAGGACAGGACAAACTAGATGCAGGAAGGATGTTCCCGATGGTCGGGGAGTCCAGAACCAGGGGTCACAGTCTAAGGATAAGGAGTAAGCCATTTAGGACAGAAATGAGGTGGAATTTCTTCACCCAGAGAGTGGTGAACCTGTGGAATTCTCTGCCGCAGAAGGCAGTAGAGGCCAATTCATTAAATAGATTCAAGAAAGAGTTGGATATATTTCTTCAGGCTAAAGGGATCAAGGGATATGGGGAGAAAGCAGGGACAGGGTACTGAATTTGGATGAGCAGCCATGATCGCATTGAATGGCGGAGCAGGCTAGAGGGGCCGAATGGCCTACTTCTGCTCCTATCTTCTATGATTCAAATCCAGACTGTAGTTACAGAGTGCATTACCAATCCAGACTGCATTACAAATCCAGACTGCAGTGTACAGAGTGCATTACAAATCCAGACTGTAGTTACAGAGTGCATTACCAATCCAGACTGCATTACAAATCCAGACAGCAGTGTACAGAGTGCATTACAAATCCAGACTGTAGTTACAGAGTGCATTACCAATCCAGACTGCATTACAAATCCAGACTGCAGTGTACAGAGTGCATTACAAATCCAGACAGTAGTGTACGAAGTGCATTACAAATCCAGACAGCAGTGTACAGAGTGCATTACAAATCCAGACTGTAGTTACAGAGTGCATTACCAATCCAGACTGCATTACAAATCCAGACTGCAGTGTACAGAGTGTATTACAAATCCAGACTGCAGTGTACAGAATGCATTACAAATCTAGACTGTAGTTGGAGTGCATTACAAATCCAGACTGCAGTGTACAGAGTGCATTACAAATCCAGACAGTAGTGTACAAAGTGCATTACAAATCCAGACAGCAGTGTACAGAGTGCATTACAAATCCAGACTGCAGTTACAGAGTGCATTACCAATCCAGACTGCATTACAAATCCAGACTGCAGTGTACAGAGTGTATTACAAATCCAGACTGCAGTGTACAGAATGCATTACAAATCTAGACTGTAGTTGGAGTGCATTACAAATCCAGACTGCAGTGTACAGAGTGCATTACAAATCCAGACTGCAGTGTACAGAGTGCATTACAAATCCAGACAGTAGTGTACGAAGTGCATTACAAATCCAGACAGCAGTGTACAGAGTGCATTACAAATCCAGACTGTAGTTACAGAGTGCATTACCAATCCAGACTGCATTACAAATCCAGACTGCAGTGTACAGAGTGTATTACAAATCCAGACTGCAGTGTACAGAATGCATTACAAATCTAGACTGTAGTTGGAGTGCATTACAAATCCAGACTGCAGTGTACAGAGTGCATTACAAATCCAGACAGTAGTGTACAAAGTGCATTACAAATCCAGACAGCAGTGTACAGAGTGCATTACAAATCCAGACTGTAGTTACAGAGTGCATTACCAATCCAGACTGCATTACAAATCCAGACTGCAGTGTACAGAGTGTATTACAAATCCAGACTGCAGTGTACAGAATGCATTACAAATCTAGACTGTAGTTGGAGTGCATTACAAATCCAGACTGTAGTTACAGAGTGCATTACAAATCCAGACTGCAGTGTACAGAGTGCATTACAAATCCAGACTGCAGTGTACAGAGTGCATTACAAATCCAGACAGCAGTGTACAGAGTGCATTACAAAAACAGACAGTAGTGCACAGTGCATTACAAATCCAGACTTCAGTGTACAGAATGCATTACAAATCCAGGTAGCAATGTACCGAGTGCATTACAATTCCAGAGTGCATTACAAATCCAGACTGCAGTGTACAAAGCGCATTACAAATCCAGACTGTAGTTACAGAGTGCATTATAAATCCAGACTGTAGTTACAGAGTGCATTACAAATCCAGACAGTAGTGTTCAGAGTGCATTACAAATCCAGACAGTAGTGTACAGCGTGCATTAAAAATCCAGACTGCAGTGTACAGAGTGCATTACAAATCCAAACTGTAGTGTACAGAGTGCATTACAAATCCAGACTGTAGTGTACAGAGTGCATTACAAATCCAGACTGCAGTGTACAGAATGCATTACAAATCCAGACTGCAGTGTACAGAGTGCATTACAACTCCAGACTGCAGTGTACAGAAGCATTACAAATCCAGACTGCAGCGTAGATTGGATTATAAATCCAGACTGCAGTGTAACATAAGAACATAAGAAATAGGAGCAGGAGTAGGCCAATCGGCCCCTCGAGCCTGCTCCGCCATTCAATAAGATCATGGCTGATCTGATCCTAACCGCCAATCTACTATCTATCACAGAACCATCTCCTGCATCTAACAGAATTGCACACACGAAATAGGAGCAGAATCAGGCTACAAAGTCCCTGGGCCCGCTCCACTACCCACAGGGCCATGACCGATCCGAACCTAGACTCATGTCCAAATTCCTGCCCGCTCCCCGTAACCCTTAATGCCCTTTACTTCTAGGAAACTGTCTATTTCTGTTTTAAATTTATTTAATGATGTAGCTTCTACAGCTTTTTGTGGCAGCATATTCCATGGACCTACCACCCTCTGAGTGAAGTAGTTCCTCCTCATCTCAGTTTTGAAAGAGCAGCCCCTTATTCTAAGACTATGTCCCCTAGTTCTAGTCTCACCCGTCATCGGGAACATCCTCCCCGCATCCACCCGATCCAACCCCTTCACAATCTTATATGTTTCAATAAGATCGCCTCTCATTCTTCTGAACTCCAATGAGTAGAGTCCCAATCTACCCAACCTCTCCTCATATGACCACCCCCTCATCCCCGGGATTAACCGAGTGAACCTTTTTTGCACTGCCTCGAGAGCAAGGATGTCTTTCCTTAAGTAAGGACACCAAAACTGTATGCAGTATTCCAGGTGCGGTCTCACCAATACCTTGTACAACTGAAGCAATACCTCCCTATTTTTATATTCTATCCCCCTAGCAATGAAAGCCAACATTCCATTTGCCTTCTTAATCACTTGCTGCACCTGCATACTAACCTTTTGAGTTTCGTGCACCAGGACCCCCAGATCCCTTTGCACTTCAGTACTCTCCAGTTTCTTGCCATTAAGATAATAAATTGCTCTAGGATTTTTCCTGCCAAAGTGCATCACCTCACACTTTCCAGTGTTGTATTCCATCTGCCAAATCTCTGCCCACTTACTTAGCCTGTCTATGTCCCCTTGCAGGTTTTTTATGTCCTCCTCACTCACTACTTTCCCTCCCATCTTTGTATCATCTGCAAATTTTGATATGTTACACTTGGTCCCTTCCTCCAAATCGTTAATATAGATTGTAAAGAGTTGGGGACCCAGCACTGACCCCTGTGGAACACCACTAGTTACTGATTGCCAGTCTGAGAATGAACCATTTATCCCAACTCTTTGCTTTCTGTTAGATAGCCAATCCTCTATCCATGCCAGAATATTACCCCCAATCCCGTGATTTTTTACCTTAAGCAATAATCTTTTGTGTGACACCTTGTCAAATGCCTTTTGGAAGTCTAAATACACTACGTCCACTGGTTCCCCTTTATCCACTCTATATGTTACTTCCTCAAAGAACTCCAGCAAATTTGTCAAACATGACTTCCCCTTCGTAAAACCATGCTGACTTTGTCCTATTAAATTATGATTATCCAAATGTCCTGTTACTGTTTCCTTAATAATGGACTCCAAAATTTTACCTACCACAGATGTTAGGCTAACCGGTCTATAGTTACCAGCCTTCTGTCTACTGCCCTTTTTAAATAAGGGTGTTACATTAGCAGTTTTCCAGTCTGCCGGCGGGACCTTAGCGAAATCCAGGGAGTTTTGAAAAATTATTACCAATGCATCTACAATCCCTACCGCCACTTCCTTCAAGACTCTAGGATGTAAGCCATCAGGTCCAGGTGATTTATCCGCCTTGAGTCCCATTATTTTACCGAGTACCACTTCCTTAGTGATTTTGATCGTGTTTAGCTCCTCTCCCCCTATAGCCCCCTGTTTGTCCAGTGTTGGGATATTCTTAGTGTCCTCTACTGTAAAGACTGATACAAAATATTCATTCAGTGTTTTTGCCATCTCCATATTTCCCACCATTAATTTCCCGGTCTCATCCTCTAAGGGACCAACATTTACTTTAGCCACCCTTTTTCTTTTTATATAACTATAAAAACTCTTACTATCTGTTTTTATATTTTTTGCTAATTTACTTTCATAATCTATCTTCCCTTTCTTAATCAATCTTTTTGTTATTTTTGCATTACAAATCCAGACTGCAGTGTACAGAGTGCATTACAAATCCAGACAGCAGTGTACAGAGCGCATTACAAATCCAGACAGCAGTGTACAGAATGCATTGCAAATCCAGACTGTAGTTACAGAGTGCATTACAAATCCAGACTGTAGTTACAGAGTGCATTACAAATCCAGATAGCAATGTACAGAGTGCATTACAATACCAGTGTGCATTACGAATCCAGACTGTAGTGTACAGAGTGCATTACAAATCCAGACAGTCGTGTACAGAGTGCATTAGAAATCCAGACAGTAGTGTACAGAGTGCATTACAAATCCAGACAGCAGTATACAGAGTGCATTACAAACCCAGACAGCAGTGTACAGATTACATTACAAATCCAGACTCCTGTGTAGAGTGCATTACAAATCCAGACTGTAGTGTACAGAGTGCATTACAAACCCAGACAGCAGTGTACAGATTACATTACAAATCCAGACTCCTGTGTAGAGTGCATTACAAATCCAGACAGTAGTGCACAGAGTGCATTACAAATCCAGACTGTAGTGTACAGAGTGCATTACAAATCCAGACTGCAGTTACAGAGTGCATTACAAACCTAGACAGCAGTGTACAGATTACATTACAAATCCAGACTGCTGTGTAGAGTGCATTACAAATCCAGACAGTCGTGTACAGAGTGCATTACAAATCCAGACTGTAGTTACAGAGTGCATTACAAATCCAGACTGTAGTTACAGAGTGCATTACAAATCTAGACTAGTTCCAGATTGCATTAGAAATCCAGACAGCAGTGTACAGAGTGCATTACAAATCCAAACTGTAGTATACAGAGTGCATTACAAATCCAGACTGCAGTGTACAGAGTGCATTACAAATCCAGACAGCAGTGTACAGAGTGCATTACAAATCCAGACTGCTGTGTAGAGTGCATTACAAATCCAGACAGTAGTGTACAGAGTGCATTCAAAAAGGGTGGTAGAGAGAAAACGGGGAATTACAGACCGGTAAGCCTGACATCGGTAGTGGGGAAAATGCTAGAGTCCATTCTAAAAGATGTAATAGCTGAGCACTTGGAAAACAGTGACAGGATCGGACAAAGTCAACATGGATTTACAAAAGGATAATCATGCTTGACTAATCTACTGGAATTTTTTGAGGATGTAACTGGTAAAATAGATAAGGGAGAACCAGTGGATGTGGTGTATTTGGACTTCCAAAAGGCTTTTGATAAGGTCCCACATAAGAGATTAGCGTGTAAAGTTAAGGCACATGGGATTGGGGGCAAGGTATTGACTTGGATAGAGAATTGGTTGGCAGACAGAAAGCAAAGAGTTGGAATAAACGGGTCTTTTTCCAAGTGGCAGGCAGTGACTAGTGGGGTACCGCAGGGAATGGTCCTTGGACCCCAGCTATTCACAATATATATTAATGATCTAGACAAGGGAACTAGATGTAATATCTCCAAGTTTGCAGACGACACAAAACTGGGTGGGCGTGTGTGCTGCGAGGAGGATGCCGAGAAACTCCAGGATGATTTGGACAGGTTGGGTGATTGGGCAGAAGCGTGGCAGATGCAATATAACGTGGATAAATGCGAGGTTATCCACTGTGGTGTCAAAAACAGGAAGGCAGATTATTATCTGAACGGCAATAGATTGGGAGAAAGGGAAGTCCAATGAGACCTGGGTGTCCTTGTGCACCACTCGCTGAAGGTAAGCATGCAGGTGCAGCAGACGGTTAAGAAGGCAAATGGTATGTTGGCCTTCATAGCGAGAGGGTTTGAGTACAGGAACAAGGATGTCTTGCTGCAGTTGTACAGGGCCTAGGTGAGACCACACCTTGAGTACTGTGTGCAATTTTGGTCGCCTTATCTGAGGAAGGATGTTCTTGCCATGGAAGGAGTTCAGCAAAGATTCACAAGGCTGATACCTGGGATGGCAGGAATAAAGTATGAAGAGAGATTGGGTCGATTAGGCTTATACTCGCTGGAGTTTAGAAGAATGAGAGGGGATCTCATTGAAACTTATAAAATTCTGACAGGACAGGACAAACTAGATGCAGGAAGGATGTTCCCGATGGTCGGGGAGTCCAGAACCAGGGGTCACAGTCTAAGGATAAGGAGTAAGCCATTTAGGACAGAAATGAGGTGGAATTTCTTCACCCAGAGAGTGGTGAACCTGTGGAATTCTCTGCCGCAGAAGGCAGTAGAGGCCAATTCATTAAATAGATTCAAGAAAGAGTTGGATATATTTCTTCAGGCTAAAGGGATCAAGGGATATGGGGAGAAAGCAGGGACAGGGTACTGAATTTGGATGAGCAGCCATGATCGCATTGAATGGCGGAGCAGGCTAGAGGGGCCGAATGGCCTACTTCTGCTCCTATCTTCTATGATTCAAATCCAGACTGTAGTGTACAGAGTGCATTACAAATCCAGACTGTAGTTACAGAGTGCATTACCAATCCAGACTGCATTACAAATCCAGACTGCAGCGTACAGAGTGCATTACAAATCCAGACTGTAGTTACAGAGTGCATTACAAATCAAGACAGTAGTGTACAAAGTGCATTACAAATCCAGACTGTAGTTACAGAATGCATTAGAAATCCAGACTGTAGTTACAGAGTGCATTACAAATCCAGACAGTCGTGTACAGAGTGCATTACAAATCCAGACTGTAGCGTACAGAGTGCATTACAAATCCAGACAGCAGTGTACAGAGTGCATTACAAATCTAGACTGTAGTGTACAGAGTGCATTACAAATCCAGACTGCAGTGTACAGAATGCATTACAAATCCAGACTGCAGTGTACAGAGTGCATTACAAATCCAGACAGTAGTGCACAGTGCATTACAAATCCAGACTGCAGTGTACAGAATGCATTACAAATCCAGATAGCAATGTACCGAGTGCATTACAAATCCAGAGTGCAATACAAATCCAGACTGCAGTGTACAAAGTGCATTACAAATCCAGACTGTAGTGTACAGCGCGCATTCCAAATCCAGACAGTAGTGTACAGAGTGCATTACAAATCCAGACAGTAATGTACAGAGTGCATTACAAATCCAGACAGTAGTGTACAGAGTGCATTACAAATCCAGACTGCAGTGTACAGAGTACATGACAAATGCAGACTGCAGTGTACAGAATGCATTACAAATCCAGACTGCAGTGTACAGAGTGCATTACAAATCCAGACAGTAGTGTACAGAGTGCATTACAAATCCAGACAGTAGTGTACAGAGTGCATTAAAAATCCAGACTGCAGTGTAGAGTGCATTACAAATCCAGACTGCAGTGTACAGAATGCATTACAAATCCAGACTGCAGTGTACAGAGTGCATTACAAATCCAGACTGCAGTGTACAGAGTGCATTACAAATCCAGACAGTAGTGCACAGTGCATTACAAATCCAGACTGCAGTGTACAGAATGCATTACAAATCTAGTCTGTAGTTACAGAGTGCATTACAAATCCAGATAGCAATGTACCGAGTGCATTACAAATCCAGACTGTAGTTACAGAGTGTATTACAAATCCAGACAGTAGTGTACAGAGTGCATTACAAATCCAGACAGTAGTGTACAGAGTGCATTAAAAATCCAGACTGCAGTGTAGAGTGCATTACAAATCCAGACTGCAGTGTACAGAATGCATTACAAATCCAGACTGCAGTGTACAGAGTGCATTACAAATCCAGACTGCAGTGTACAGAGTGCATTACAAATCCAGACTGCAGTGTACAGAGTGCATTACAAATCCAGACAGTAGTGCACAGTGCATTGCAAATCCAGACTGCAGTGTACAGAATGCATTACAAATCCAGTCTGTAGTTACAGAGTGCATTACAAATCCAGATAGCAATGTACCGAGTGCATTACAAATCCAGAGTGCATTACAAATCCAGACTGCAGTGTACAAAGTGCATTACAAATCCAGACTGTAGTTACAGAGCGCATTACAAATCCAGACTGCAGTGTACAGAGTACATTACAAATCCAGACTGTAGTGTACAGAGTGCATTACAAATCTAGACTGTAGTGTACAGAGTGCATTACAAATCCAGACAGTAGTGCACAGTGCATTACAAATCCAGACTGCAGTGTACAGAATGCATTACAAATCCAGATAGCAATGTACCGAGTGCATTACAAATCCAGAGTGCATTACAAATCTAGACTGCAGTTTACAAAGTGCATTACAAATCCAGACTGTAGTTATAGAGTGCATTACAAATCCAGACTATAGTTACAGAGTGCATTACAAATCCAGACTGTAGTTACAGAGTGCATTACAAATCCAGACAGTAGTGTACAGAGTGCATCACAAATCCAGACTGCAGTGTACAGAGTACATTACAAATCCAGACAGCAGTGTGCAGAGTGCATTACAAATCCAGAGAACAGTGTACAGAGTGCATTACAAATCCAGACTGTAGTTACCGAGTGCATTATAAATCCAGATAGTGGTTACAGAGTGCATTACAAATCCAGACTGTAGTTAGAGAGTGCATTACAAATCGAGACTGTAGTTGGAGAGTGCATTACAAATCCAGACTGTAGTTACAGAGCGCATTACAAATCCAGACTGCAGTGTGCAGAGTGCATTACAAATCCAGACAGCAGTGTACAGAGTGCATTTCAAATCCAGACTGCTGTGTAGAGAGCATTACAAATCTAGACAGTAGTGTACAGAGTGCATTACAATTCCAGACTGCACTTACAGAGTGCATTACAAATCCAGACTGCAATGTCTATAGTTTTTCTTTCGCTACTGGAATGTGGGCGTCGCTGGCAAGGCCAGCATTTATTGCCCATCCCTAATTGCCCTTGAGGGGGTCGTGGTGAACCGCCTTCTTGAACTGGTGAAGGTACTCCCACAGTGCTATTAGGGAGGGAGTTCGAGGATTTTGACCCAGCGACGATATCGGAATGGCAACATATTTCCAAGTCAGGATGGTGTGTGACATGGAGGGGAACTTGGAGATGATGCTTTTCTCATGTGCCTACAGCCCTTGTCCTTCTAGGTGGTAGAGGTCGCGGGTTTGGGAGGTGCTGTCGAAGAAGCCTTGGTGAGTTGCTGCAGTGCATCTTGTTGATGGTACATACTGCAGCCATGTTGTGCCGATGTTGGAGGGAGTGAATGTTTAAGGTGGTGTCTGGGGTGCCAATCAAGCGGGCTGCTTTGTCCTGGATGGTGTCGAGCTTCTTGAGTGTTGTTGGAGCTGCACTCCTCCAGGCAATTGGAGAGTATTCCATCACACTCCTGGCTTGTGCCTTGTAGATGGTGGAAAGGCTTTGGGGAGTCAGGAGGTGAGACACTTAAGGCAGAATACCCAGCCTCTGACCTGCTCTTGTAGCCACAATATTTATGTGGCTGGTCCAGTTAAGTTTCTGGTCAATGGTGACCCCCAGGATGTTGATGGTGGGGGAATTCGACGATAGTAATGCCGTTGAATATCAAGGGGCGATGGTTAGACTCTCGCTTCTTGGCAATAGTCATTGCCTAGCACTTGTGTGGCGCGAATGTTACTTGCCATTTATCAGACCAAGCCTGAATATTGTCCAGGTCTTGCTGCATGTGGGCATGGACTGCTTCATTATCTGAGGAGTAGTGAATGGAACTGAACACTGTGCAGTCATCAGCGAACATCCCCATGTCTGACCTTATGATGGAGGGAAGGTCATTGATGAAACAGCTGAAGATGGTTGGGCCTAGTACACTGCCCTGAGGAAATCTTGCAGCGATGTCCTGGGGCTGAGATGATTGGCCTCCAACAACCACAGCTATCTTCCTTTGTGCTAGGTATGACTCCAGCCAGTGGAGAGTTTTCCCCGATTCACATTGACTTCAATTTTGCTCGGGCTCCTTGATGCCATACTCGGTCAAATGCTGCCTTGATGTCAAGGGCAGTCACTCGCACCTCACCTCTGGAATTCAGCTCTTTCGTCCATGTTTGGACCGAGGCTGTAATGTGGTCTGGAGCCAAGTGGTCTTGGCGGAACCCAAACTGAGCATTGGTGAGCAGGCTATTGTTGAGTAAGTGCCGCTTGATAGCACTGTCAACGACACCTTCCATCACTGTGCTGATGATTGAGAGTAGACTGATGGTAATTGGCCGGATTGGATTTGTCCTGCTTTTTGTGGACAGGACATACTTGGGCAGTTTTCCACATTGTCGGGTAGATGCCAGTGATGCCAGCTATACTGGAACAGCTTGTTAGAGGCGTGGCTAGTTCTGGAGCACAAGCCTTCAGTACGACAGCCGGGATGTTGTCAGGACCAGTAACCTTTGCTGTATCCATTGCGCTCAGCCGTTTCTTGATATCAGGAGGAGGCCGAGATGTATCATCCACTCGGCACTTCTGGCTGAAGATGGTTGCAAACACTTCAGCCTTTTCTTTTGCACTTGCGTGCTGGGCTCCTCCATCATTGAGGATGGGGATGTTCATGGAGCCTCCTCCTCCTGTTAGTTGTTTAATTATTCATCACCATTCACGACTGGATGTGGCAGGACTGCAGAGCTTTGATCTGATCCGTTAGTTGTGAGATCGCTTAGCTCTGTCTATAGTATGCTGCTTATGCTGTTTAGCATGCATGTAGTCCTGTGTTGCAGCTTCCCCAAGTTGGCACCGCATTTTTAGGTTACACCTGGTGCTGTTCCTGGCATGCTCTTCTACACTCCTGTTGAACCAGGGTTGGTCCCCTGGCTTGATGGTAATGGTAGAGTGAAGGATATGCCAGGCCATGAGGTTACAGATTGTGGTGGAATACAATTCTGCTGCTGCTGATGGCCCACAGCACCTCATGGATGCCCAGTTTTGAGCTGCTAGATCTGTAATGAATCTGTCCCATTTTGCATGGTGGTAGCGCTACAAAACACGATGGAGGGTGTCCTCAGTGTGAATACTGGACTTCATCTCCACAATGACTGTGCAGTGGTTACTGCTGCCAATACTGTCATGGACAGATGCATCTGCGACAGGTAGATTGGTGAGGACGAGGTCAAGTAGGTTTTTCCCTCATGTCGATTCTCTTACCACCTGCCGCAGGCCCAGACTGGCAGCTATGTCCTTCAGGGCTCGGTCAGTAGTCGTGCTAACAAGCCACTCTTGGTGATAGACATTGAAGTCCCCCTCCCAGAGTACATTCCGTGCCCTTGCTACCCTCAGTGCTTCTTCCAAGTGGCGTTCAACATGGAGGAGCGCTGATTCATCAGCTGAGGGAGGGCGGTAGATGGTAATCAGCAGGAGGTTTCCTTGCCCATGCTTGACCTGAAGCCATAAGACTTCATGGGGTCCGGAGTCAGTGTTGAGGACTCCCAGGGCCACTCCTTCCCGACTGTATACCACTGTGCCGCCTCTTCTGGTGGGTGTCTGGGACGTTGGCTGAAAAAATAACTAGTCTGTGGGACTCCAATTTTGGCACAAGTCCCCAGATGTTAGTGAGGAGGACTTTGCAGGGTCGAGTGGGCTGGGTGTGCCTTTGTCGTTTCCGAAGCCGGTGCCGGGTGTTCCGTCCTGTTTTATTCTTATTGTTTTCTGTAGCGGTTTGGTACAACTGAGAGGCTAGGCCATTTCAAAGAGCAGTTAAGAGTCAACCACATTGCTGTGGGTTTGGAGTCACATATAGGCCAGACCAGGTAAGGAAGGTAGATTTCCTTCCCTAAAGGAAATTAGTGAACCAGATGGGTTTTTCGACAGTCCGGTAGTTTCATGGCAGCTTTTTATTCCAACTGAATTTAAATTCCCCAGCTGCCGTGGTGGGATTTGAACTCATGTCTCCGGATCATTAGTCCAAGCCTCTGGATTACTAGTCCAGTAAAATAACCACTGTGCTACCGTTCCCTACAGATTGCATTACAAATCCAGACTGCAGTTACAGAGTGCATTACAGGAGGACTCAGTAGTGGTGTGGGGTTGATTTAAGTGTTAACAGTGGTAATTGTGCAGCTCCCCCAATGGCTTGCTGGATACAAGCAGCACCTGGTGTAACACTAAAGAACAGGATGTCCCAGGTTCGACTCGCATAATTTAAGCCAGCGCACCCTGTTGGGCTGGTAATAGTAGCCCAGTGATCGAAAGATATGGTTGGGGGGAGGGTGAGGGGAATCAGCCAAGGTTCGCCGTCCTGATCACTGGATGAAGGTAAGAGTTGGGCCCCGCAGTGATACCTCTGTTGTCAAATAGCCTGTCTAGGCTTGCAAGTGACAATTGGCCATTTGGGCAAGGTCCTCGGGGGTGGTCTGTACTCGAGTCAGTACCTTCAGGAGAGGAGGGAAGAAAGTTGGGGGAACAAACAGTAATTGTAGAAGAACTCTTGAGTGAGCTGACGAACATAGTAACATTGATGAACCCTCTTCAAAAATATATTAAATCAGGTTGAAATAAAATAAAAGATAGAGCTGCGCATTAAAAATTAATTCTTAGTCTACCTCCTTAAACAATGCAAAGATAAACATTGCTGTAGCATATGCTATTACCGAATCATGCAATGTTTTATGAACCACTCGATGTAGCAATTTAAACATGATTATTTTGGCATCTGTCAAGGTTAATTTACATATCCATGAGAAAGCGTTTGCTCTGCGGCAGGCAGCTGTGCCTCATTAGATGTCAAGTAAACAAATCATTATAAAACTGTTTTCATTAAGGGAGCAATGATTAAAAAAAGCGATTATCGCCCATAATTGATTAATTAATACTAAAAGAGACAGTATTGCTTTCATTGACTTATATAGTTTGAATTAAAAGAACAAAATATTAAACCTACATAACACCATATTCTCCCACTCACGTATATCCCTATCTTCCAAGAACATCTAAGGCCTACAAAATAAATAGAGTTAAAGGATATGACATCTATTCCATTAATGAAAGAATCATTTACACATGATTGTGTATATGCTGAACTATATTCTTATTTTTAAGAAGAAAAGCACTTGAGTAATGATTACAGATGTGGAATTTGTTACATTGTTCAGACTTGATTTTTCTTAGATTTCCTCATGTTATACCAGCGATTTGTTTACAAATAAATGTTCACACTCTAAGCTTGGTTAACGATAGGTCTGGTCTGGATTTATAGTTGTACTGTAAGCTGTCATAGCAGAGCTGTATAAGAATTCACCCTTCTTTTGCTTTCTTACCTGTGTTTCTGTGCCTGAAGTGAGTTCTTAAGCCTGCTTTTCTCAGCATGATTTATCTGCAGGAATGCAATGTCATTGCATTGCTGCAAAGGAAAGACTCGCATTTGTCTAGTGGCTCATCACGTCTCTCAGTAACATCTCTAAGTGCTTCACATAGAAAGGATTACTTTGGAAATCAGTGACTGTTATTATATAGGCAAATGTGACAGTCATTTTTAGCATAGCAAGATCCCACAAACCACAGTGCGATAAATGCCCAGCTAATTCTGTTTTTGGTGTTATTGAGGGAGAAATGTTGTCTGGAATACTGGGAGATCTCCCAAATCCTCGTCAAAGAATGTTGTGGGAGCTTTAATGTCCACCCACAGCACTGGGGCCTTAATTTAACATCTCATCCGAAGGATAGCACCACCAACCATGTGCCTCTACAGAATGTTCATTGATGTTTAGACAAGTGGCGGGAGGGAAAAATGTAAATATTACTAGAATTCTGCTGAGCTTAGTGCATTAAATATGTTTTTTCAGGTTGACGGACAGTTATTCAGATAAGTTGCCATCTCCCGACTTCATGTACTACCTGGTAAATTGGTTGTCCTATTGTAATACACTCAGGCCCACTTCCCTAATAGCTCAGTAAACCTAACCAGTGGATAGCTGAGGCTCAATGGTCCCAGATTTGATCCCCAGTCAGTGCTGAGTTAACAGTCTGGGCAGCAGTAGGGGTCCTACAATTAACCTCAGCGGCCCTGGACTAGGGAGGGGTAATTCAGCCAGGGTCCCCACTTCTGATCACTATCAAATGGCCCCCATTGGAAATGTGGATATATGAATATTGAGTGAGGACAGGATCCAGTTCAACTTCTAATGCACTGCCCCCTCCACCTTCCCCCCCCCCCCCCCCCCCCCCCCAGTGATGAATGGCCACTTGGCTGAGGTGTTGGTGCCTATGAAACAGTGTTTGACAGGAGGGTAGGCAGTTTACCAATGTTATGTGAAGTGGGGAGAGGTCAACTTATCTAAATAATCATCAGTCCAAGAAAGCAATGGTAAGCTGCATTCTAATGATAGTGAGCTTTCCCTTCCCCACTCCTTCTATGAACATCAACGAACATTTCTTATACAGAGATCCTCGGGCCTTCAGCGGAGAAAATAGGTGAAAAAAAATCTCTGACAGCCATGATGTTGGAACTAAAGCTAATTGGCCTTTATCAGGTTGTAAAATAAAGTGCAAAAAATGCATTACAAAATGATCGGAATCCAGTTATAGAGTAACTATGATCTCTCTTACATTTTAGCTGAATGTTTGTGGCGCCTGCTCTTGATTGCTAAAAGGGTGACAACTTGTCTTGGGCTTTTCATTCCCTGAACACTTTGTGACTTGAGACCATTTGGATAAAAGCACTTCAGGCCATGAGGGAGAATAGATCAGTTATGCTCAAATTTATAACTGGTAAACCATCTTTTATACATATAGAAATATGTCACAATACTTAATCTGAATATTTTAGTTTTTTAGTTAGTGTATCAGTACACAGCTGTTTCTTATTGCAATGTGCTGCCATAGAAACAAAGAATTGAAGGCAAATGCCTTCCTCATCCCCAAAAAGTAGCTCAAAACCACATTAATTAATATAAAAAGTTTGTGCATGTTAAGTGTCTGCTTGGCTCAATTGCTAAGACTCTCGACCTTTGAGTCAGAAGGTTGTGGGGTCATGCCCCACTGCAGGACCTGAGCATATTATCTAGGCTGACACTTAAGTGCAGTACTGAGGGAGGGCAATCTTTTAGATGAGACATTAAACCAGGGTTTTGTGGGCGTTCAAGATCACATGATGTATTCATAGAAGGCCAGAGAGTTATTCCAGTGTGCTGGCAAACATTCCCCCTTCAAACAACAGCATCAAGAAAATAGATTAATGTTCAATCATTGCTGTACACAAAATGGCTTCATTCGTGTGCACAGTTCTGGTCTCCATATTATAAAAAGAATGTAGAGGCACTGGAGAATGTGCAAAAAATATTTACCAGGATGATACTCGAACTGAGAGGATATACTTATCAGGAAAGGCTGAACAAGCTGGGCCTCTTTTCTTTAGAAAAGAGAAGGCTAAGGGGTGATCTGATAGAGGCCTTTAAAATTATAAAGGGGTTTGATGGGGTAGACGTAGAGAAGATGTTTCCACTTGTGGGGAGACTAAAAGTGGGCCATCAATATAAGATAGTCACTAATAAATCCAATAGGCAATTCAGAAGAAACTTCTTCACCCAAAGAGTGGTTAGAATGTGGAACTCGCTACCACAAGGAGTAGTTGAGGCGAATAGCATGGATGCCTTTACGGGGAAGCTAGATAAGCACATGAGGGAGAAAGGAATAGAAGGATATGATGAGATGAAGAGGGGTGGGAGGAGTCTCGTATGGAACTTAAACACCAGCATAAAAGTCAGAAAAACCTTGGAATGTTTTAAAATAAATCAATTCAATGTCACGATATTTGGGACCATTCCACTGTTGGGCCAAATGGTTTGTTTCTGTGCTGTAGATTCTATGTAGTTAGAGATAATTCCCAAGTACTCATTGAATGTAAAGCACTTTTTGGTATCCTGAGAGACATGCTAAGGTGCTGTTTGATGCAAATTTGTTCTTTCTTGCTTACATAGTTTTGTCATGGTCCCCTTCAGTGTAAAATCTAAAAATAGAAAATATTGCAAATGCACTGGCTTAGTCAACGTTTGAAAGAGAATTAGCACAGGCATGATGGGCAGAATAGCCTCCTTCTGTGCTATATGATTCTATGTTTTAGGTGTAGCCCTTCATTATTGGTTCTGTTGAAGTTTCACTATCAGAAGCACTGACCTGTCTTTCTCTTGCAAATGCTGACTGACCTGCTCTGTATTTCCAGCATTTGCCGTTTTTATTTCAGGTAGTCTGTGCTTACAGTTCTTATTCTTATCCCTGTAAGTATGCAGATGATGCCACTTTGATATTTAAATAGGGCTTCAAGATTGCAATTTTCTGCTGGGAGTCAGAGGGTGCTAGCCAGCCAGCCAATCAACCCACTCCGTTTTAATTAATATAATGGAGCTTCAAGTCTTCACGCTGATATTTACAACAGCCTGTCACTTACTGTGACTTCTCTCTTTATCATTTCAGCAGCATCTGAATGAATTATTGTTAAATATTACCTATTAAATAGAGTGTACCACTGAGTATAATTCAAAAGGAAAGTAACATTAGTGAGATTTTGTTTTGAATGCAACCTTTGTGCCAACGTTTGACGATCAGAGGGCGTAAAATTCTTTCTCTTCCCCACTCAATACTCTCCTTTCCTGAAGGGGCTGATTCTTGCGGGGATACTGTTCCACAAATACCAGTAGCGTCCAAACCTTGTCCATGTGGCCATTCTTCATCTCAGCCTAGGTAATTTGTGAATGTCAAAAGACTCCTCGACTGTAGAGGACATTACAATCAGAACCAATCCTACTCTTACCTAATATGGGGACTTCTAATAAACTATTCATCAGTGATTGATACCCTGGTGGTATTTTCTTACAATCATAGAACATTCCAGCAGAGGAACAGCCATTTGGCATATCAGATGTCTCCACGTGAGCCCCAGTCTAATCCCAATCTCTTGCTCACTTCCCATTTCCTTTAGTATTCATGTTTTTCAAGCAACTATTGAATTCCATTGTTTGTAAAGTATGGACTTTGGGGTTTGTGATAGAGAATTTAACATTCTACACACCCTCTGTGTAAACTATATTGTCTACCCTCTTAATTCCGTTTGTGGTTATTTTACATTTGGGCCCTCAAGTGAATACAATCTACAATCATTGACTTTATCATAATCTTGAAGGCCTCTGTGAGGTAACCGCTTAACCTTCTCAGCTGTGGTCAAAAAAGCCCAAACGTCTAAAGTCCCTCTTCATAATTGTAATGGTAACATCCTCGCAAATCTACACTGCTCCTTTCCCATTCCTTTTATATTCCTCCTATGATGGGGTGCCCAAAACTGTACATAATACTCTACCCACAGCTTTAATAAGGTCTTGTATATGTTCAACATTACCTCCTAGAACCATCGAAGTTTCCAGCACAGAAGCAGGCCATTTGGCCCTTTGTGTCTGTGTTTGCTAGAGTAATCCAGAACTACTCCCACTGCCCCATGTGCTCTCATAGTCCTGTATCTTACTCTGCTTCTGCTATTTATCCAAGCTAACGTTAATAATACAATGGTCTCTGCCTTAATCACTCCCTGTGGCAAATCATCAGTGATTACAAAAGAAAAGGATATTGGGGAGGAGGTAAATTGGTTAAAAGCAAGATGAAAGATATAATAAATAAAAGCAAAGTAGCAGAGAAGTTAGTTAAGCTAAAGAAGGATGAAGTGCTGGGATCTGACAGGCTACATCCAAGGATCCTGGGAGAAATGGGGGAAGAAATAGTGGATTGGAGGGTAGCTAATGTAACCCCACTATTTAAAAAAGGTGGTAGAGAAAAAAAGGGGAATTATAGACCGACCGGTAAGCCTGACATCGGTAGTGGGCAAAATGCTAGAGTCCATTATAAAAGATGTAATAGCAGAGCACTTGGAAAACAGTGACAGGATCGGACAAAGTCAACATGGATTTACAAAAGGTAAATCATGCCTGACTAATCTACTGGAATTTTTTGAGGATGTAACTGGTAGAATAGATAAGGGAGAACCAGTGGATGTGGTGTATTTGGACTTTCAGAAGGCTTTCGATAAGGTCCCGCATAAGAGATTAGCGTGCAAAGTTAAAGCACATGGGATTGGGGGTAAGGTACTGATTTGGATAGAGAACTGGTTGGCAGACAGGAAGCAAAGAGTTGGAATAAACGGATCTTTTTCCGAATGACAGGCAGTGACTAGTGGGGTACCACAGGGATCGGTGCTAGGACCCCAGCTATTCACAATATATATTAATGATCTAGACGAGGGAACTAGATGTAATATCTCCAAGTTTGCAGACGACACAAAGCTGGGTGGGCGTGTGTGCTGTGAGAAGGATGCAGAGAAACTCCAGTATGATTTGGACAGGTTGGGTGATTGGGCAGATGCATGGCAGATGCAGTATAATGTGGATAAATGCGAGGTTATCCACTTTGGTGGCAAAAACAGGAAGGCAGAATAGATGGACATCTGGATTGGCCCTGATGCTGATTGGGAGACGTCAAAATGGTAAAATTATTTACAGACTGAACAGAGTGGAGTTCATGTCTTTATATTCTTAATATAATTTTTATGGTCAGAAAACATTTTCTTTTTATTTTATTTTATACTTAAGGTGAGGATGAGGATGAATTTGAGTTGTTCATGCTGCCACTAACTACAACATTTGAAACCTTGACACAGCTCTTCAATAGCAATTTCAAGCAAGATAAGGCCAAGGTATGTTTGTCTTCATTATTTACTGGATAAAATGAAAGCTACGAGTTGCCATATTCATTTTCATTTACCATTTAAAAAAATTGCATATGTTGCAGTGATTTAAAGGTTATATTCACTACTGTTGTATGAACCACTTGGACAATAACAAATCATGTGTGAATGTCAAGCCCTCAGGTCTCCAGAGGTCTTCAGAGTTGTGTGAATGTGAAAGATCTGTGCCAACTTTTCCAGCAAGTCCAGTGTACTTTTTGTATGTATGGTGTCATCCTTAACCTCTAAATATAGATGTTAGATTGTATTTTTTTATTTTGACATTATCCTGACTTGATCCCCTTTAAGATACAAGTCCATTACATATCCTCGTGTAGATGTGATAGTCCAGCAGGAGTCGATGCACAATTCCAGGTTGCCCTACGATTATCAGATGCATGTTATTCAGTTTGGCAAGTGGGGCAGTGACCATTTTTCCTCTCCCTTCTGAAGTGGAATGTCTCAATTCTCTGGCAGATTGACAACTCACTTTGACTGAGGTGGCCAAGACTCAATGGTCATCCAAACCTTAGGCTCAGGACTTCCAGTTTTTTAGGCAGGAGACCAGTATTCTACTGTTTGCACTGCTACAACAGAGCAATATCACTATTGGTTAACTTCCCTGATGGAACTCCAAAGTTTTGGATGACTCTGTTATTGGTAATTACACAATATTAGGATGGTCATCAGGGCAGAGCAGGGCTGATTCTCGTGCACCTCCAAACAGCTGGTTAGAGCAGAATTGGCAGAAGCCTGGGTGTCGATGAAGTGCTTAAGCATGGAACGGGTTGGGGAATGTGAAGTGGAGAGAAATTGGGATTTAAGTAGGTGCTATGGTGAGTTAGTGACATTATTGTGACCTTTTTTGCCCAAGTAAAAGTAGGGGAACATATAGGCAATAGTGACCATAATATAATACGCTTTAAGATGACAATAGCGAAGGACATAAGAATGACAAAAACCAAGTTAATAGATTGGAGAAAAGCTGATTTTGAGGGGCTTAGAATAGAACGTGGGAAGATAAAATGGGCAACAATATTGGCAAACAACGATGTAGAATGACAATGGGAAACATTTAAAATGGTGTTCAACAGAGTGCAGGAAAAATATATTCCGCTAAAAGGAAAGAACAAACTAAACACTAATGAGACTCCATGGATGAATAAAGACATAAGGAAAAAATTGAGGGTAAGGAAAGAGGCATACATTAAGTACATAGACAGCAGAGGAGTGCATGATAAGAGAGAATATGAAGGGATTAGGAGAGAAGTCAAAAAAAGAATTAGGAAGGCAAAGAGGAACTATGAAATTAAATTATCAAGGAACATAAAACAAAATAGTAAAATATTTTACAGGCACATCAATAAAAAAAAGGAAGGTTGTGATGGGAATAGGGCCATTAAGGGATGGACAGGACAATACCACAGGTAACGATAGGGAGATGGCAGAAATATTAAATCATTATTTCGCTTCGGTATTTACCAGGGAGATAGAACAGGTGGACATGACATTGGATGATGAGATTAGTAATGAGATAAGTGCATTTAAAATAAAAAAGGGGATATATTAAATAAACTAATCAAACTCAAAGAATAAAACCTCTGGTCCACGCATTTTAAAAGAATCTAGGGAAGAGATAGCAGAGGCATTACTATACATATTTAATAATTCGTTCGAAAAAGGTGTAGTGCCAGACAAATGTGAGCTGTTACATTTTGGTTGGAAGAATAGGGAGGTCACTTATCACTTGGAGGGTGCGAGTCTAGGTGGGGTAGAGGAACAAAGGGATCTCGGAGTACAAATACACAAATCACTAAAGGTTGCGCCACAGGTTAGCAAGGCCATTAAAAATGCAAACCAAGCACTAGGGTTTATTTCTAGAGGGATAGAATTGAAAAGTAGGGAAGTTATGCTAAACCTGTAACGAACCTTGGTTAGACCACTCTTGGAATACTGCGTGCAGTTCTGGTTGCCATATTATAAAAAGGATAGAGAGGCACTGGAGAGGGTGCAGAGAAGATTTACAAGGATGATACCAGAAATGCAAGGGTATACATATCAGGAAAGGATGAACAGGCTGGGTCTCTTTTCTCTTGAAAAAAGAAGGCTGAGGGGTGACCTAATATAGGTCTATAAAATTATAAAAGGTTTTGATAGAGTGGATACAGAGAGAATGTTTCCACTTGTGGGGAAGAGCATAACTAAAGGCCATCAATATAAGATAGTCATGAAGAAAGCCAGTAGGGAATTCAGAAGAAACTTCTTTACCCAAAGAGTGGTGAGAATGTGGAACTTGCTACCACAGGGAGTGGTTGAAGCGAATAGTATAGATGCAAATAAGGGGAGGCTGGACAAACATATGAGGGAGAAGGGAATAGAGGGTAATGCTGATAGATTTAGATGAGGAAAGGTGGGAGGAGGCTCGAGTGGAGCATAAACACCGGCATGGACTGGTTGGGCCGGATGGCCTGTTTCTGTGCTGTATCTCCTATGTAATGTAATCCTTTGTCGTGTTTTTTATCTATAATTTTTCTTTGTATACATTCATTTGAGAATACACCAAGAAACATATAGAAACAATGATGTGAGGTATTTTGGTTCAAAAGTGTGTGTTTACACAGGAAAATCAACAAAGAAATATAGTGGTATACTAGTAGGTACAGGAGAGCTGTTAATGATACCATGGCAGATTGTCCAGCATTTAGTTCTTAGTTGTGTTGTAATACATTGTGGGAAATGTAGAAAAGGTAGGTAAATGGAAAAAAGGCAGACTGTGAAGGGAAAGTGGACAGATAGAGAGGCAGACTGAATAGGGAAGGGAAGGTCGACAGAAAGTAAAGTAGACAGACAGAAGGCAAGGTAGACAGAGAGACAAACTAGGAAGGGAAGATGGGACAGATAGAGAGGCAGACTGGGAAGGGAAGGTAGATAGTGATGGGTAGAAAGGAAAATGGACAAATAGACTATATGTAGAAGAGAGGTTGAAGACAGAGGAGGAATTAATGTTTACAAGAGAAAAGGATCAGGAACACGCCAACAGAGAAAAAGCAAGCTATAAGGTTAAGAGAGATAAAAGAAGAAGTGATAGAAAAAATTATGTGCGTCAAGAAAAAAGAAAACAACATGGACCAGATGAACGAGAGAATTGCTGAGGTAAAAGAGCATTTTGGGACCCTGTGACCTGTTATCAGAGTGATTTGCCAAATCTAGGTGAGCAAGGCAGCTCCCAGTAACCCAGATTGGGGGAGAGGTGGTGAAGGGGTTCAATATGAGATTGTATGTGAAGCAGCCCTCAAGGGGAAAATGAACGGATTCAGAGGAGGTCTCTATAGTCTTGTCCTGAGATGGCAGGACGCAGTTCCAATGTACTATACTTCCATTTTAAAGTGGGAAAACCTTGTACCAAATAGGTTCAAGTGGAAGAAGAGTTACGAATTAGACATAGTTCAGGTCTCCATTTTACATGTGAGTTTTTGTCATAAGGATTAAAGCAAGAGGATTAAAATTACCAGGGCAGAAAACTTGTGGCTGCAAAGGAATTCCAACTGATTTTTCTGGTTTTTACTTGGACTGCTTCTTGGATTGTCTCCAAAAGCAGCTGCATCAACACATTCACAGGGGGATTTCATGAGCATTGTTCAAAATGCTTGTTCTTTATGATCTTCAGATATCCTTTTTATGTGAAACTTTCTGGGAAATGATAATTAACATAATTTTATTTATTTCTCACTGAGGAAAGGGTGTGATTACTTCAGGAACATCATTTCGTTTAGAGAGTGCATTCCCGAGTCTATATTACCATCTCTCATGTTCCTCTAGACAGTGTTGGCTGGTGCTGCCCTCCATAGTCATCTTAGAGCTTTTTCTTTTGTTTCGTGAGATACAGGTTTTATTGAAGGAGATGTCATTTGTGTAAAGCTTTAAATTGAGACTCGTCGTTTATCTGGTCTGCCCTGCTTTTCTGAATATTGCTTTATGTGAGCTTATTAGTTATTTTGTTAAGTTTCAAAATACTGCTATCAAAACATTGTCAAAACCGTAAAGGCAAGTCTTCGATTAAAACCAATTCCGTTTAAAATCCTAGCCCCTTTAGTAAAATATATTGGCAAATATAACAAGCCACAGGTAATGTTCCTGGTTGTCCTTTGTCCTTAACAACTTTAAGCTGTAAGGAGTTTGTGTGCAGGTCTCGAGTCCCCAATGGAGGCACTCAACCAAAATGGCAGGCACTCACAAGTTTGAGTGTTAATTGCATCTATGAACTAAACTGTGCCTTTTTCAGAAGGATAGCCACTGTCCTTCATTATCAGTTAATAAATTCAGGAAGTTGTAGGAGTTATCTAGCAAGCTGTTCAATTTATCCATGTCAGACTCTCTCCATCCAGCCTTTTAGATAAAACATGACTGCATTAGTTACAACGTCCAACAAACTGAAGGGTCAATGTCAGAGTCCTTAAAAAAGAAAGACTTGCATTTATACAATGCCTTTCGCTACCACTGGACGTCCCAAAGCGCTTTACAGCCGATGAAGTACTTTTTGAAGTGTAGTGTCACTGTTGTAATTAGATGAGAATAGAATTGGGCTTGGATATGATGTCCTCCAGTGGTTGAATGGCCTGCCGACACTAACTATCCAGGCTCACGTGGAAGAAGGGCCAAGTGAGTGGGAGGAGGTATAGACTTTATGCCAGCATGAGTCATTGCCTTAAGGAGAGGAGCGCGGAAAATTTTCCACACATCCCCTACAGGAGTTTGTCTCTTGGCCTAAATTATTCCAAACCAGTCTAGCAAAAGCCTACTGGGGGGGGGGGGGGGGTGCCAGTCACTCAGCAGATCAGCAGTGGTGCTCACACGTGATCTGCTGCCGTTGCCTGTTATAATAGCAGGCTGCACTCCTGCCTGTGGTTCTAATTTCCCCAGCTCGCATTGTTCAAAGATCCTGGAATTCTGGGCTGGCTGGATCAGGTTGAGCTATAGATCATTGTGAGAAACAAATCTAGCCATATTAAAAGAAAAGCATTTCTATAGCACCTTTCACAGCCTCAGGACATCCCAAAGCCCATTGCAACCAATGAAGTACTTTTGTAATGTCAAAAACGTGGCAGCCAATTTGTGCACAGCAAGATCCCACAGATAGCAATGAGATAAGTGACCAGATCATCTGTTTTAGTGATATTGGTTGAGGGATAAATATTGGCCAGGACACCGGGTAGAAGTCCCCTGCTCTTCGAATAGTGCCATGGGATCTTCTACATCCACTTGAGAGCACCAGAGAAGGACTGAGAACAATGTTCCCTTTAAGCTGTGTGGCCACGCAGTGCTCTGCAATTCCCGTGCAGCCGGCTCATGGCTTTTAAATAGGAAAACCTTAAAGGGGCCACGCACCCAAAAAAATTAAAGGGAACATTGACTGAGAGTAGTGCACAGTAAAGCCAACAACCGGGAAAGCTCATTCCTAAAGAATGGCTTCTTCAAGCAATGTAAAAGGAATTGAAGATTGTAAAGACTTGTAACAGCTTGCCTTTCATGACAGGCATGATCAGTGCATCAAACATCTGGCACCAGACTACAGTACAAATAACAGCAGGCACTGCCTCAGCTTTTCTACTCACACCCGTAAGGACAGGGCTTCGTTTGTCAGACATTCTGAGAAATCGCTCAGCAAAATGTAGCAGGTATAGAATAAGTGAACATTCTTCAAAGAAAGTTGGAAGGCTTAATTTAGAAAATTCTGGCACGAAGGAAAAGTTAAGGAGGTTGCAGAAGAGGAAACTTAATTGATGTTTTCAAGACTATTAAGGGAATTGACAAAGTTTATCTGTGCAAACTGTTTACCGTGGCAAAGTTTTCAAATATCAGGGAATATAAAAAAAGCACTTTCATTTTTATAGTGCCTTTTACAGCCAATGAAGTACTTCTGAAATGTACTCACTGTTTTTATGTAGATAAATGTGGGAGCCATTTGCACACAGTACAGTCCTACAAACAGCAAATGAGACAAATCTTTTTTGATGGTGTTAGTTGAGGGATAAATATTGGCCACAACACGAGAAGAATTCCCCTGCTCCTCTTTGAATAGTGCCAAGGGATCTTTTACATCCAGCTGAGAGGGCAGATTGGGCCTCGACTTAACCTCTGATCTGAAAGACAGTACCTCCGACAATGCAGCACTGCCTCAGTACAGCACTGAAGTGTCAGTTTATATTACTTGCTCAAGTCCTTGAACCCACAACCTTCTGACTCAGAGTGCTACCTTTGCACCAACCTGAGAGAGAATAGGTACAGTAAAATTATGAAGTTGGATGTATATTTGTGTTCAGTTACCAGTGCTATCCATTGAAGCAAGAAGTATGAAAAGGTGAAAGAGGCAGCGCTTCGAGACTGAGCTTCCTGCAAGAGGAGTGTTTAGTGACAAATTGGGCCTGTTTATTTTACTGCCTAAATGTTGTGCAATTTAGGCACAGAAATCAACAGGCCCAATTTGTGGCCCACCTGTTTCTCTGTCCATTATAGGAATCATAGAATGGTTACAGCATAGAAGGAGGCCATTCGGCCCGTCGAGCCCATGTCGGCTCTCTGCAAGAGCACTTCATCTAGTCCCACTCCCCCGCCCTTTCCCTGTAACCCTGCAAATTTTTTTTCTTCAGGTACTTACCTAATTCCCTTTTGAAAGCCGTGATTGAATCTGCCTCCACCGCCCTTTCAGGCAATGCATTCCAGATCCTAACCACTTGCTGTGTAAAAAAGTGTTTCCTCATGTCGCCTTTGGTTCTTCTGCCAATCACCTTAAATCTATGTCCTCCAGTTCTCGACCCTTCCGCCAATGGGAGCAGTTTCTCTCTACTCTGTCGAGACCCTTCATGATTTTGAACACCTCTATCAAACCTCCCCTCAACCTTCTCTGCTCCACGTAACTGAAGTCCCTCATCCCTGGAACCATTCTTGTAAATCTTTTCTGCACTCTCTCTAAGGCCTTCACATCCTTCCTGAAGGATGTGAAGGCCTTAGAATTGTGCCCAGAATTGGACACAATACTCCAGTTGAGGCCGAACCAGTGTTTTATAAAGGTTCATCATAACTTTCTTGCTTTTGTACTCTGTGCCTCTATTTATGAAGCCCAGTATCCCGTATGCTTTTTTAACCACTTTCTCAACCTGCCCTGCCACCTTCAATGATTTGTGCACATAAACCCCCAGGTCTCTCTGTTCATGCATCCCCTTTAGAATTGTGCGCTTTAGTTTATATTGCCAGAATTTTTTTTCTATATTCGTTCATGGGATGTGGGCATCACTGGCAAGGCTAGCATTTATTTCCCATCCCTAATTTCCCTTGATAAGGTGGTGTTGTGCCAGTGGTAGGTGGTGACTAGTGGGGTATTCACAATATATATCAATAATTTGGATGAGGGAACCAAATGTAATATTTCCAAGTTTGCTGACGACACGAAACTAGGTGGGATTGTGAGTTGTGAGGAGGATGCAAAGAGGCTTCATGGCGATTTAGACAAGTTGAGTGAGTGGGCAAATACAGATGCAGTGTAACGTGGATAAATGTGAAGTTATCCACTTCGGTAGGAAAAACAGAAAGGCAGAGTATTATTTAAATGGTGATAGATTGGGAAATGTTGATATACAGAGGGACCTGGATGTCGTTGTACACCAGTCACTGAAAGCAAACATGCAGGTGCAGCAAGCAGTTAGGAAGGCAAATGGTATGTTGGCCTTCATTGCAAGAGGATTTGAGTACAGGAGCAAAGATGTCTTACTACAGTTATACAGGGCCTTGGTGAGACCACACCTGGAGTACTGTGTGCAGTTTTGGTCTCCTTACCTAAGAAAGGATATACTTGCCATAGAGGGAGTGCAGCGAAGATTCACCAGACTGATTCCTGGAATGGCAGGACTGTCGTATGAGGAGAGATTGGGTCAACTAGGCCTGTATTCACTAGAGTTTAGAAGAATGAGAGGGGATCTCATTGAAACGTATAAAATTCTGACAGGGCTCGACAGACTGGATGCAGGGAGGATGTTTCCCCTGGCTGGGGGGTCTAGAACCAGGGGTCACAGTCTCAGGATACGGGGTAGGACATTTAGGACTGAGATGAGGAGAAATTTCTTCACTCAGAGGGTGGTGAACCTGTGGAATTCTCTACGACAGAAGGTTGTGGAGGCCAAGTCACTGAATATATTTAAGAAGGAGATAGATAGATTTCTAGACACAAAAGGCATCAAGGGGTATGGGGAGAGAGCGGGAATATAGTATTGAGATAGGGGATCAGCCATGATCATATTGAATGGCGGAGCAGGCTCGAAGGGCCGAATGGCCTACTCCTGCTCCTATTTTTCTAGTCAGCAGGCGGTTTCCGGTGCCTAAGTCGTCAATTTTATTCTTAGCATAATTCTTTGTCACAGTTTGGTGCAACTGAGTGGCTAGGCCATTTCAGAGGGCAATTAAGAGTCAACCACATTGCTGGGGATCTGGAGTCACATATAGGCCAGACCGGGTAAGGATGGCAGATTTCCTTCCCATTTGAGTTTTTACGACAATGTTTCATGATCACTAGCTTGTTTTTATTCCAGATTTATTTAATTAACTGAATTTAAATTCCCCAGCTGCAGTGGTGGGATTTGAACTGTTGTCTCCGGATCTGGATTACTCGTCCAGTAACATAACCACTATGCTACCTGAATTCCCAGTATGAACTCCTCTCTCGCAGAGCTCTGTACCAGGAGTGCAAAAGTGTAAAAACTATCTCTGAGGGTGTTTATGGAGAGAAAGAATTGAGTGCTATGGTGAAAAAGTTGGGTCGATGGCTTTGATCTACGGTTTGTTGGGGCAAATGGCCTGCTCCTAAAAATTATGTTTGTTACATAGATTCATATAGAAATTACAACACGGAAGCAGGCCACTCGGCCCAACTAGTCCGTGTTGGTATTTATCTAACACATGAGCTGTAGTTTTAATCTCGTGCCCGTACTGTTCCCAGATCCCTTTATTCCCCTTTGCTTCAATCACTCATCTAACCTATCCGTAAATGCTGACATGGTCTCTGCTTCAATCACTAACTCTGGTAGTGCATTCCACACCCTCACAATCCTCTGTGTAAAAAAAATTCTTCCGCTTTCTGACCTAAAGCTCTTAATTTAATATTATATCTATGACCCCTTGTTCTAGACCCCCTCAACCACAGGAAGCAGTCCTGTTTCTTTCTACCCTGTCCTATCCCTTTATGTCTCGATTTCTTTTTGGTATTTTTGTTGCACATGAAAGTCTAGCATATTGGGCCAGAAATTCGTCTTTCCGGCTTCCCGCGGGTGCAAGGACCACTTACTTACCTACCGCGCCTGCCGTTGTGCTTCAGGCCCGTGTAGATTTCGGCTCCTGGGCCTCCTGCAGCTGCCAGCGCGCAGTGCTTGCGTATCCCAGGGGCGCAGTTAGTTCGAAGCGTCCCCTGGGATCACGTGGGCCATGGAGAGCCAATCGGAGCAGGGAATCTTCATTCATAGATTTTAACAGGAAGACCTGCCAAATCTATGAATAGAGATCGGCCCCAAAACCTCACTTAAACTTCAAATAATTTTTTTTTTAAATCACATTTTTAAAATAACTATAAATTACATAAATTAACTACTTTAAACAAAAATTTAAATTTTTGAAAAAATTAATTACAGTTTTTAACGGTGCTAAAAATAAACTTACCTTTCTTTAAAGTATGTAAAAAAGATAAACCTGTTGAAAAAATGTTTAAATTCTACTTAATTCACCACTTACCTTGTTAAAAGCAGGCCTTGCGCCTCCTTTTTTCCTGCGCAGCTTCTCCATACTTACCCTCACGGAGAAACCGTTTGACCCTCGAACCCCTTCTTTCACGAGACCAGATGTTCCGGTTTCCCGTGCATGCGCAGTGCATGCGTGAAACCGGCACTTCTGTGGCCCTACGGGTGAGTACACAGCGCGTACTCACCCGTGGAGACCCGAATTTCTGCCCCGTATGTGACCAGGAGATGAAACAAAGTAGACGAGTTTGTAACATAGTGTACTTCCTTTGAAAATGGGCTTTCAAAAGTTCAGTTATGATGAAGCCAAACCAATACACTGAACTTCAGCACTGCTCTTCATTGGGTTTTTCATTCAACGTTTTGTCCTTATACCATAAGATTAGCCAGGCACTATGCATACTTCTTTAAGGGTTTTCCACATTATGTACTACTCAGAACTTGCTCCTGCAATGTGTCTGTGTCCCACTCAAGTGTGGCTGATCAGGCAATTCACAGCAAAAATACACTTTGCTGCAAATTAAGATTGAATTAATTTATAAAATTCTGAATTTGCTGCAATTGAGAATTGCTAGTTCCATTAAATAAATGTGTACAAAAGTGTAATCATTACTGCCATTTCAGACAGTATTTGCCTTTTTTCAGTCCCTGGTGTGGAGCAAGTCTGCACCTAATATTTGTTAGTTTGGTTGGGTGAGAGGATTGTGGTGGGTAAATGTTGGTCTGGTCCCTTGTAAAGCAAGAAATAAGCTTGCACCTGTGTCAGGAGCAAATAGTGTTATTTATTCCTTGGATTTAAGTATGGGTCGCAACCAATGTTTCCGCTAAGCTGCGCAGTGGCGTAGTCATCTGCAAGGTCCCGCGCAGGCCACTCACCGAGTTTTCTATTGTAGATACCGTGCATGCGCAAAAATTTGAATGGGCCGCGCATTGGGGGAGGCACGCCGTGCAGGAGGCACTGCAGCTTATTGGGGACATTGGTCGCAACACAATCATTTCAAGGTAAGAGCTGTGGTCGGTATTTTGCTTGAGAGAGGCCCCTGTATAGATTGTGGAGAAAAAGAAGAGCAACAATTAAGGAGAAAGGCAAGCCAGAAGCAGAGATTTCTAGATTATTACTGTTGTGGATATAGATCTACAGACAAAAGGTAAAGTATGCTAAGGAGTATAGGTAACATAGTAGCATAGGAACAGGAGTAGGCTGTAGGTACCAATTCCTACCCTTACCAGTTCATTAGCGAGAGGATGTGGTGTATTTGGACTTTCAGAAGGCTTTCGATAAGGTCCCGCATAAGAGATTGGCGTGCAAAGTTAAAGCACATGGGATTGGGGGTAAGGTACTGATTTGGATAGAGAACTGGTTGGCAGACAGGAAGCAAAGAGTTGGAATAAACGAGTCTTTTTCCGAGTGGCAGGCAGTGACTAGTGCGGTACCGCAGGGATCGGTGCTAGGACCCCAGTTATTCACAATTATATATTAATGATCTAGACGAGGGAACTAGATGTAATATCTCCAAGTTTGCAGACGACACAAAGCTGGGTGGGCGTGTGTGTTATGAGGAGGAGGCAGAGAAACACCAGTATGATTTGGACAAGTTGGGTGATTGGGCAGATGCATGGCAGATGCAGTATAATGTGGATAAATGCGAGGTTATCCACTTTGGTGGCAAAAACAGGAAGGCAGATTATTATCTGAACGGCAATAGATTGGGAAAAGGGGAAGTGCAACAAGACCTGGGAGTCCTTGTGCACCAGTCGTTGAAGGTAAGCATGCAGGTGCAGCAGGCGGTTAAGAAGGCAATGGTATGTTGGCCTTCATAGCGAGAGGATTCGAGTACAGGAGCAAGGATGTCTTGCTGCAGTTGTACAAGGCCTTGGTGAGACCACACCTTGAGTATTGTGTGCAGTTTTGGTCGCCTTATCTGAGGAAGGATGTTCTTGCCATGGAGGGAGTGCAGCGAAGATTCACCAGACTGATACCTAGGATGGCAGGAATGACGTATGAAGAGAGATTGGGACGATTGGGCTTGTATTCGCTTTTAGAAGTTTAGAAGAATGAGAGGGGATCTCATTGAAACTTATAAAATTCTAACAGGACTAGACAGACTAGATGCAGGAAGGATGTTCCCAATGGCCGGGGAGTCCAGAACCAGGGGTCACAGTCTAAGGATAAGGGGTAAGCCATTTAGGACTGAGATAAGGAGGAATTTCTTCACCCAGAGAGTGGTGAACAGGTGGAATTCTCTACCACAGAAGGCAGTTGAGGCCAATTCATTAAATATATTCAAGAAGGAGTTAGATATATTTCTTAAGGCTAAAGCGATCAAGGGATATGGGGAGAAAGCAGGGACAGGGTGCTGAATTTGGATGATCAACCATGATCTCATTAAATGGCGGAGCGGGCGCGAGAGGCCGAATGGCCTACTCCTGCTCCTATCTTCTATGTTTCTATGAGAGCATCCATTCAAGTTCCTGTCAGTTCCTGGATGACATTCAGGCTTGGGCTGATAAGTGGCAGGTAACATTCGCGCCACACAATTGCCAGGTAATGACTATCTCCAACAAGTGAGCGTCTAACCACAGCCCCATGACATTCAACGGCATCACCATCGCTGAATCCCCCACCATCAATATCCTGAGGGTCACCATTGACCAGAAACTTAACTGGACCAGCCACATAAATACTGTGGCAACAAGAGCAGGTCAGAGGCTGGGTATTCTGCAGAGAGTGTCTCACCTCCTGACTCCCCAAAGCTTTTCCACCATCTACAAGGCACAAGTCAGGAGTGTGATGGAATACTCTCCACTTGCCTGGATGAGTGCAGCTCCAACAACACTCAAGCAGCTCGACACCATCCAAGGCAAAGCAGCCCGCTTGATTGGCACCCCATCCACCACTTTAAACATTCACTCCCTCCACCACTGGCGTACCATGGCTGCAGTGTATACCATCTACAAGATGCACTGCAGCAACTCGCCAAGGCTTCTTCGGCAGCACCTCCCAAACCCACGACCTCTACCACCTAGAAGGACAAGGGCAGCAGGCGCATGGGAACACCACCACCTCCAAGTTCCTCTCCAAGTCACACACCATCCTGACTTGGAAATATATCGCCTTTCCTTCATCGTCGCTGGGTCAAAATCCTGGAACTCCCTCCCTAACAGCACTGTGGGAGTACCTTCACCACACAGACTGCAGCGGTTCAAGAAGGCAGCTCACCACCACCTTCTCAAGGGCAGCTAGGGATGGGCAATAAATGCTGGCCTTGCCAGCGACGTCCACATCCCATGAACGAATTTTTTTAAAAAGGCCGTAGCAGGCGATTCCCCTGCACGTCATTAAAGTCTTACAATTTAGCCTTCAGATTCAGATTGGGAGAATTCTCAAAAGCTTAACCTAGTCCGATTCACCTGGATGCTTACCCTTACCATTCAGTACCACGTCAATGCCATTCTGTTTTTTTTGTTTTCAGTAGCTCATTGCTCCATTGGTATTGGTCTTTTTCACACAACCTATTGTGGCCTCCCTGGCTGTGTTGTTGCACATTTAGAGTAAATGTGGGACGTACCCCAAACTGGGCAAATGTCTGCATGTAAAGTAGGCTTCCCATAAGACCACATTCCCATCAGGCCCATTGGGTGGAATTTAACTCCGTATCCTGCACAGATCAGCACTGCCTCAACTCAATCCCCTGCATCACTTGAGTCGGTTCTCCAATTAATGTGAATACTGTTACTCAAATAGCAAAGCCTTTGTAACAGTTCACTGTTGATATCCTAGACAGCCCAAGGTGCACTGCTGTGCCTATATACCAGGCTCAGGTTATCTGGAGTCCCTACTGATTTAGAGGGAAAACTTTTAGAGGTTTCTTTAGTCAGGAAATGTATTTTCGTTGATGAATAGAATCGGCTTTGGAAGGCTTTAAAAAGCACTGGCAATTGATACCCTGCCTTTTGGGGCAGACGAAACCCCTTTTTTACTGGAAGAGGGAGACAGGATACCACAACCAGGCACAAAGGACAGCAAGTGCCCAGAAAGTAAACTGCCCTGACTGCTTATTCCGACATCACACCCCAGCACGGATGTGCTGCCACAGTACTGGCAAATCTGCCAGCGGAGGACCTCATTTGGTTGTTTTCAGATGAACGTGGCCTTGTCTAGCCAGACAACTTGTGAGAGAGGCTCTTATCTTGCTTCATGGGGCTTCCCAAGATTCAGGCGGCTGGTGAGCTCAAGACAGCTGTGCTTGAGACAGCTGTGCTCATTCCACAGAGCTTGCAAACATAGAGCTGCTGAAACTATTGCTTTTCCAACAAGTCAGGAAAGGAAGGTCGTACTTGCACTAATACATGGTGCCAAAGAGCATTTCATGGGAACAATTCTGGACTTACAGGTCTTGAACGCCTTCAATCTAAAGAAAAAGTTCAACGTGCTAATCTCATATTATGCCCAGGACACAGGCTGCTGTCCATGGACATCAAAGCCCCGATTTTAACTCGGGGCGCGGGTGGGGCAAGTGGGGTGAGTGTCGGGCTTGCCCGGCTCACTGACCTGAGGCCCGGGGCCATTTTAACATGGCGCCAATAACGTCAGGCCGACGGGCAGGCAGTAGCAGCAGGAGGCCATTGCCAGGGACCCAAGGAAACGGTCCCCGGCCAGGTAAGTGAAAAGAGGGAGGACCGTGGTAATGCCAGGGCTCTTCCTGGCCCACAAGGAAACCTTTAAACAATAAAATAATTTGACCTTTTCGATCCTCTTCTAAGCCTGCTGTTCCTCGGCACTGGGTTTCCCTGGTGAGGCCGGCACCAGGTGCCAACCTCACTGCTGCAGCTTTGAATGTCGTTGGGGTCTGAACGACATCATCAGACTTTTGAATGCCCTTGAAGCTCTCACCTGTCTGGGTCGAGGGCCTCTGACTGCCCCTGTTAAAATGGTGCAGGGCGCATGTGCACCCTGTCCGGTGAGTGCCACGCTGACAATATTTTAACATCTCCCCCGCACGCTCATTCTCATTGGGCATGGGGGTAAAATCAGGGCTCAAAAGTACATATTTTCAGGTTGGAATTCAAGAGTCCTATGAAATATACGTGTTCAACACAGTGGAAATCAATACTCCCATTCAGCTTCACATTAGTACCTTCCACAAAGTGCCTCTCTACAGTGAACGGACGAGGAAAGATGTTAGCTCACCTGAAATAGCTGCTGTTTTCCTCCTCCTTTTGAGTGTAGTTAAGCCTCTGTGTACATTACTCTCTCCCTCCCTGTGCCTCACTTTTCTTCTTGTTACTTGGTACACCTCGACATTGGTCAATTTTGTTGTGTGTTCGGATTGTCTTTGAATGCAGTCTTATATACTATAAAGGTGGGAATGAGCTCGGTGCACACCTTTTGAAGTATCTGTCTGACCTTTTGTTCAAGGACATGAGAATAGCCTGGGGCGGGCGGTCAAACCTCGTCCGGTTTCTTCAATAGGTGACTGTCTTATTCAGATTTAATGGTTTCTTAAATAAAATCACGAGTGATTAAAAGAGGAAATTCTCGAGGCTTTTGAATCAACGTTGATGCATGATAACTATCTTAATTCAGCTCCACCTGAAGTAATGCTGTGTAGGCACCAGTTTCTGAAATCAATAGCAACATAATGATAGTTGTAGAATTAAGTGAGTAACCCGAGAACAGAGTGTGTTTTGCATGCATGCAGCTGCCACACATGTAGGCCACACAGCAAACTCTCTCCTTCCTCTCTCTCTCTTTCTCTCTACTAACTACAGCTTCCATCCTAAATGTTCATCAAAAGACGCCCTGCAGGAAGATGGAGTTAGATGCTCTTTATTGCAGTTCATGTCTCTTGCCACATTTATCAGTAAAATTGGATTACCGGTTGGCAGCTGCAGGTAGACAAGGTTCCGCAGTGATTAAATATGCAGACTGGCTGCATTCATGGTGACAGACCTCTGCTTATTCCACTGTAAGCACCATCTGTTTGATAAGTGCTCTCTGCTCAGGCAATTTTGTATGAAAAGAATCATGGATGTCTCACTTTTTTTAAAAAAGCAGGCAAGCAAAGGGTGAAGCCATAGATGGTAGCTGTCAGCCATGTTGCCAATGTTACCATCAATACAGTACCATGGAATAGACAAATTATTTGCTTGCAAGCAAAAATAAATGTTAAAAGTTGTCCGGGGATTACACTGTGCCATTCATCAATGAATAGAAGAAATCCATGGTTAAAATGTAAAATAAATCAGTATTACTGACTTCCTTCTCACTTTTTCAAGTACCCCTGGTAGCCTGAGAGGTTGAGACACCTGGGTGCAGAGGGGTGGTGATCTGGTCCGGTCCAGTCCATGAACCTGTCGTCTGCCTTTAACCTCTTTTATGTAGTTCTGATTTGGGGAAGGGTCTGGTACCCGTGAGCTGGCTCTCCACATTTACACTGTTCGATTATCCTGGCAGCAAGAATCGTATGTCCAGTTTTTTGTGATCAGCCACTGGGATGAAGTAGTCAGATTTGGCAGTATAAGCTCTGGGACTCTGCTCACGGACACCGTGAATCCCAACTGCAACAGGGCCGGTATAAAGCAGCTGTTCCTCCACCAACTGCTGGGAATAAGTGGACCTGCCGCTTCTGCTGGGAATAAGTGGACCTGCCGCTTCTGCTGGGAATAAGTGGACCTGCCGCTTCTGCTGGGAATAAGTGGACCTGCCGCTTCTGCTGGGAATAAGTGGCCCAGCCGCTTCTGCTGGGAATGACTGGCCCTGCCGCTTCTGCTGGGAATGACTGGCCCTGCCGCTTCTGCTGGGAATGACTGGCCCTGCCGCTTCTGCTGGGAATGACTGGCCCTGCCGCTTCTGCTGGGAATGACTGGCCCTGCCGCTTCTGCTGGGAATGACTGGCCCTGCCGCTTCTGCTGGGAATGACAGGCCCTGCCGCTTCTGCTGGGAATGACTGGCCCTGCCGCTTCTGCTGGGAATAAGTGGTCCTGCCGCTTCTGCTGGGAATGACTGGCCCTGCCGCTTCTGCTGGGAATGACTGGCCCTGCCGCTTCTGCTGGGAATAAGTGGTCCTGCCGCTTCTGCTGGGAATGTGGTTCTGCCAGTTTTCCCCCTCCCTCAGTGAGTTGGAATGCTTAGTGCTCCATCTAGTGGCCCAGCTAAAAGCAGGAAATGCACACTCAATAATCGCCCCAACAGCTAACAATGCAGCTCTCTACCACGAGGGCCACATATCTGCTTCCATACTGTGAATGTTTTCAATCTTCCACGTATATTAGATCAACTTTCCCAATTCTAGATCATTTGACCCCATTGAAATACAGATATAATTGTGAATTGTTTCTTGGCTCTCCAACAAAAAAAAAATAACAAAATGGTTGAACTTATTTATACTTTTGTGAGATCTGGAACTCAAACAGATTTGCTGTTAAAGTAATGTGGTATTTTCTTGTTGACTTTTTTATTGGGTAATGGTGATTCCGAGACCATAGAGTTGCTGGTATCGTCAGTCAAAACTCTGTCAACTTTGCCCAGCTTCACTGCTACCACAAAAGAGTGCACATTATTCAGAAAAATACCACTGCCTTCTCGGGAAAGAAGCTCTGTCCCTCACTCGGCTAAAGGCCTGTATGTAGCTTTGACCAGTACGCTGTGTTTTTCTTGCTTTTAAGGTGAGAGATTAGACCACCACAGTTGATTGTGTTGCCAACAATGGATAATTCTAACCAAATGAGATGCAATGATGGGGCTTCTACAATGTGAACACTGGGATACGAACACTGACCAGTATGGAACAGGGGGGGGATGCAGCTTCAATCCAATCTGCACTCAGTTCCAAATCTGCACCGCGCAGCAGTGAAGCTGTTGAGTGGGAGGCCTCCTTGCAGGAAAGGAAAAATCTAAGAGGAGTCTTGCCAGGTCTTTTATCAAGTGTCTCCTGGGAGGCCGTAGAGCCAAAAAGGGCATTAGGAATGATCTGCAAACAGCTTGTGTTCTTGGCAGTAGAGGCACTGAAGTTATACATTGTAGGGAAATGTTTAGAGTGCAAACCTCAGTCAAAAATGAAAGTAAAAAAAGAGAGGCTCCTGCATGTAGTTTGGATATAGAATAGCCAGCACCGTGCTTATAGATTGGATATGGAATAGCCAGCACCGTGCGTGTAGGTTAGATATGGAATAGCCAGCACCGTGCGTGTAGGTTAGATATGGAATAGCCTACACCGTGCGTATAGATTAGATATGGAATAGCCAGCACCGTACGTATAGATTGGATATGGAATAGCCAACATCATGCGTATAGATTAGATATGGAATAGCCAGCACCGTGCGTATAGATTGGATATGGAATAGCCAGTACCGTGCGTGTAGGTTAGATATGGAATAGCCAGCACCGTGCGTATAGATTGGATATGGAATAGCCAACATCATGCGTATAGATTAGATATGGAATAGCCAGCACCGTACGTATAGATTGGATATGGAATAGCCAACATCATGCGTATAGATTAGATATGGAATAGCCAGCACCGTGCGTATAGATTGGATATGGAATAGCCAGCACCGTACGTATAGATTGGATATGGAATAGCCAACATCATGCGTATAGATTAGATATGGAATAGCCAGCACCGTGCGTATAGATTGGATATGGAATAGCCAGCACCGTGCGTGTAGGTTAGATATGGAATAGCCAGCACCGTGCGTGTAGGTTAGATATGGAATAGCCTACACTGTGCGTATAGATTAGATATGGAATAGCCAGCACCGTGCGTATAGATTGGATATGGAATAGCCAGCACTGTACGTATAGATTGGATATGGAATAGCCAACATCATGCGTATAGATTGGATATAGAATAGCCAGCACCGTGCGTATAGATTGGATATGGAATAGCCAGCACTGTGCGTGTAGATTGGATATGGAATAGCCAGCACCGTGCGTATAGATTGGATATGGAATAGCCAGCACCGTGCGTATAGATTGGATATGGAATAGCCAGCACCGAGCGTATAGATTGGATATGGAATAGCCAGCACCGTGCGTGTAGTTTGGATATGGAATAGCCAGCACTGTGCGTATAGATTGGATATGGAATAGCCAGCACCGTGCGTGTAGATTGGATATGGAATAGCCAGCACCGTGCGTGTAGATTGGATATGGAATAGCCAGCACCGTGCGTATAGATTGGATATGGAATAGCCAGCACCATGCGTATAGATTGGATATGGAATAGCCAGCACCGTGCGTATAGATTGGATATGGAATAGCCAGCACCGTGCGTGTAGATTGGATATGGAATAGCCAGCACTGTGCGTGTAGATTGGATATGGAATAGCCAGCATCGTGCGTATAGATTGGATATGGAATAGCCAGCATCATGCGTGTAGGTTAGATATGGAATAGTCAGCACCGTGCGTGTAGATTGGATATGGAATAGCCAGCATCGTGCATATAGATTGGATATGGAATAGCCAGCACCGTGCGTGTAGATTGGATATGGAATAGCCAGCATCGTGCGTATAGATTGGATATGGAATAGCCAGCATCATGCGTGTAGGTTAGATATGGAATAGTCAGCACCGTGCGTGTAGATTGGATATGGAATAGCCAGCATCGTGCATATAGATTGGATATGGAATAGCCAGCACCGTGCGTATAGATTGGATATGGAATAGCCAGCACCGTACGTATAGATTGGATATGGAATAGCCAGCACCGTGCGTATAGATTGGATATGGAATAGCCAGCATCGTGCGTATAGATTGGATATGGAATAGCCAGCATCGTGCGTGTAGTTTGGATATGGAATAGCCAGCACCGTGCGTATAGATTGGATATGGAATAGCCAGCACCGTGCGTATAGGTTGGATATGGAATAGCCAGCACCGTGCGTATAGGTTGGATATGGAATAGCCAGCACCGTGCGTGTAGATTGGATATGGAATAGCCAGCACCGTGCGTGTAGTTTGGATATATTTAGCCAGCACCGTGCTTATAGTTTGGTTCTGGTATAGCCAGCACTGAGCGTATAGTTTGGATATGGTATAGGCAGTGCAACAGTGATGAATAGTAGATCATTATTTAGGTCACAAGTATTAAAATAGACTCAGTGTTTAAAACCGATATGAATGCTCAAGGCTTCATAAAATGCTTTTTATATTAAAAATAACTTTTAAGCTAAATATTTCAAAAGTGAGGCATTTTAGAAATTTACCGTGTGTATAATTGTCGTCATTTGAATTACAAACTATATAAACAAACGAATAATGTACTGTAGAGCATATTGTGCTTAAAACTAAAAAGTTTGTGGGTAGGCAAAGTGAAGCTCTTATCAGTAATCATCTGTACTCACAAATAGCAACATGTTCTCCCGACTTAATCTATAAACCCCAGTAATATTTAATTATTTAAATGCTTGATTTTCAACATTTATTCATTTGAAGTTTTTTTTTGCACTAAGCACCAAATGTTACGAACAGCACTTTAATGGAATAATTTTGCTTTGATCCCTGTAGCAGTCGCTGAATAATTTATCACAGGTTATTGCCTTAATTCAGGAGAGGAATTGAGCAATAAAGGCAGATGAAAACACTACAGTTGAAACACCTAAGGGCCTGCTGACTCCTTTGACATGGGTCTTTTGTTGGAATTATTTAGAGGTTATTAAGATGTGTCTTCAGAATTAAGAGCACACTGTAAAGCTGAAGACAGCCATCTTAATTCTAAAGACAAAACATAATGACCTTTAACCCCTACTGCATCTTGACTGGTTTATATGTAGACATCATAAACTCACACTGCTGTGTCTTCATATCTCTGGTTAGGAAAAATACATATGTCTATACTATTTAGGCAGTATACTCAAAGTGCCTTTCTATTAATTTTTGGTTTTTATTTTGCCAGAGTTTCTCTCCTTTTTTCTTCCCTTCTCCCCTAAAGGTGCTGAACCTTGCTGGGTTCCACAGACTGCCCTCCAATACCTCACCCAGTAGTCATTCTTCATCTGTGAACCCAGGCAATTTTACTTAGCAGTCAATTCAGCCATGGAGGGTGTCACTGCAGAGCCTGGGCCTGCCTTTATCCTGTGTCCTCACACAACAACAGCTGGTAAAAATGTCCCAAGGTGTTTCACAGGATCGTTATCAAACAAAATTTGACACCAAGCCACATAAAGAGATATTAGGACAGGTGACCAAAAGCTTGGTCAAAGAGGTAGATTTTAAGGAGCGACTTAATAGGAGGCAGGGAGGTTTAAGGAGGGAATTACAGAATTTGGGGCCTAAGCATCTGAAGGCATGGCCGCCAGTGGTGGAGCGATGAAAATCGGGGATGCGCCAGAGGCCAGAGTTGGAGGAGCACTGAGATCTTGGGGAGTTGTAGGGCTGGAGAGGGTTACAGATATAGGGTGGAGCGAGGCTATGGTGGGACTTGAAGGCAAGGATGAGAATTTTAAAATTGAGGCACTGCCAGACCGGGAGCCAAAGTAGGTCAGCGAGCACAGGAGTGATGGGTGAATTAGGTGGTGCAAGTTAGAACACACAAACATTTTCCAACAGGGAGCACTGAAGTAATCGAGCACTGGAACTCATAGAATCATGGAAATCACAGCACAGAAGGAAGCCATTCAGCCTGTGCTGGTTCTAGCTCTTCAACTGGAGCTACCCACTTTACTCCCATTTACCTGCCTTTCCCTATTTCCTTTCATAATCTTCCTTTTCAAATGCTTATCTAATTCCCTTTTTTATGAAACAAAAATGCTGGAAATACTCAGCAGATCAGGCAGCATCTGTGGAGAGACAAACAGAGTTTCAGGTCGATGATGTTTCGTCAGAACTGGAAAAAGTTAGACTGACGAAAGGTCATTGACCTGAAACGTTAACTCTGTTTCTCTCTCTACAGATGCTGCCTGACCTGCTGAGTATTTCCAGCATTTTCTGTTTTTGTTTCAGATTTCCAGCATCCGCAGTATTTTGCTTTTGTATTGGTGTCACTTTTATATGATCTGTGTCAATAGCTACTTGTGATAAAACATTCCATGTTCCACCCTCCCTATGTGTGAAAACATTTTTTCAAACTTCCCCTTCATTCTTTCCGTGAGGTTCTTTAGGAGGAAGTGTGTTAATTTGCACTTTCAATATTTCACTATTTACCCTTCAAATTCCTTCATAATTTTGAAAACCTCTATTCGATCCATCCTTAATCTCTCTATTCTAGTGAAAGACGTCTCAATTGTTCCAGCCTTTGGTTATAATTATAACCTCTCATCCCACGTTATCCTTCTGTACCCTTTCCATGCTCAAATATCCTTCCTTTAATAGGTTATTCCAACTCTGACTTTTTTTTCTTATCCAAAGTATGGAGAGCAATTGTTGCACGCCGGCTGAGGTTAGCTAGTTCACCATAGGCCGGGGATCTGTTAGATTCGTGCTGCGCCATCTGGTGCATTTCCCCACCCGGCCATCGGGGGAGTTAAAGTTGCTTTGTTTGAGCCACCAGCGGGTTTCATTAGTGGCTGCAGAATTCATCACAAAAATATCCTTTGCAACTTTGAAAAGTCCCTGTTATGCAGGGTAGGTTGTTTCTAGCAGCTGTCCTGTACTGTCTGATTTAACTGATTTTTGTTTTTCAATTTATTTTCAATGAATCCACTGTTATGGAGAATGTATTTTATAAGTATCTTTTTGCTTTTATTATTGGAGAGAGTGCCAGACAGAATGTGGAGTGGGTACTGTGTACTGCCTTTCAAAGGGAGTTCTGTACATTTGAGGAAGCTTTTAAAAGAGATCGGCATGGGTGAGCGGGGTTAGTGCCATGTTGCTGAGGGTGGGGGACAAGAACAGGGAAAGAAAACAGACTCTCCACAGAAATAGAGTTGCTAAGTATCTTTGCCTAGGATTCAACTGAATATGTTTTCCCCTGAAAGGTGGAAGGGAGCTACCAACCACATCTGTACGTTCTGAGCATGTGCAGTTTACAGAATTTCCCAGCAGACAACTGCAGGTTTCTCTGAGTTGAAGTAAATGGATATCTCTCCTCATCGAGCAAAAAAAATGAGTTTCTTTGCTTTTTCCAAGAGTTGGAAAGTAGAATCAAAGAATGATACAGCATAGAAGAAGGCCATTCAGCCCATTGTACCTGTGCTGGCTCTTTGGTAGAGCTATGCAATTAGTCCCACTCCCCTGCTCTTTCCCCATAGCATTGTAATTTTTCTCCCTTGAAGTATTTATCCAATTCTCTTTTGAAAGTTACTATTGAATCTGCTTCCACCACCCTTCCAGGCAGTGCATTCCAGATCACAACAACTTGCTGTGTAAAAAAAGTGTTTTTTCATGTCCCCTCTTTTGCTAATCACCTTAAATCTGTGTCCTCTGGTTACCGACCCTTCTGGTGATTGAATTCTCAAATCTTTATTTTAGGCACGTGTAAAATATTGAAATGTGCTCCTTTTTTGTTATGAACTGCTTAATTTTTACCTCTAGGATAGACGTCACTTATGATTAACAGTGCTTGTGTTTTTTTAAATTATTTGTTCTTGGATGCGGAACACTATAAAAGCAAGAGACAAACATTTAGACTGGAGCAGGAGTGGGCACTCAGCTAGAGCTGGGGGTTGAGGTACATTGTTAAGCAGAGCAGAGGTAGCTTTCCTCTGTATGTTTTCCCATCGTCATTTTTCAGATGTTACTATAAAAATGTTTGCTTTTTGTTTGCTTCCCAGGTGCTACACAGTTTGGGGTGAATTTCTTTGCCGTATTTTTTGTTTTATTATTTTTACCTCTAATATCTATAATATTTTGCATCTAGCGGGCACTTCCTCTTTGTGAATATATTTCCTGTTGTCACACTTTCCCTGTCACACTTTGTTGTTTGGCTCAAAGGAAAACAGTAGCAAATGAGAATTGAACAACTAGGGAACATAAAATCAAAAGTGAGTAAATCGATTTGAAACCTGTGAATTAGAAGCTACTGACAACTACAACAACAACCTGCAATTATATAGCGCTTTCAGTGTAGAAAAATGTCCCAGAGAGATTTTAACTGAAATGAAAACTTCAAAAATTACATATTTCACAGTAACATAATAAAATTTACTCATAGCATGGCCTACAATGTCCTTTAATACCTCCGTTGAAGTTTGTACTTAAAGGTTTTAACCTGTCTTAAAAGTCTAGGATTCAACTGAATATTTTTCCCCAGACCGCTGAGTTTCTTTGCTTTTTCCAAAAGACTTGCAAAGAAACTGGAGATTGAATTCTCAAAGCTTTATTTTAGGCACATGTAAAATATTGAAGTGTGCTCCTTTTTTGTTATGAACTGCTTCATTTTTACCTCAGAGATAGACATCACTTATGATTAACAGTACTTGTGGTTTATTTTGTTTTTTATTAGTTGTTCTTAGACCTGGACAACACTGGCAAGGGAAACATTTATTGCCCATTTCTAGTTGCCCTGAAAGCATTAAGAGTCAACCACATTATGTGGGACGAGAGTCACTTGTAGGCCAGACCAATTAGAGGTGACAAGTTGCAATTGGGTTTACTACAATCTGGCAGCTTTCATGGTCATTTTCTGGTGCCTGGCCATAAAATTACCAGATTTATTGAATTAAGTTTCACAACTTGCCATGGTGGGATTTGGACTCGAGACCTGTGGGTTGCTGGTCCAATACCAGAACCCAAGAATGTTTATTGAGAGTGGATTTATTTATCTCAGCAGAAAAGTTGCATAGTTTATCAGTTTTTTTTCTCCAAGTGATTTAAGCCTAGCTAGAAGATGAATTTAAATTATTGGGTTCTGCCCCCAATTGGTTGCTGCTGTTGTCAACCCCTTCCCTTTTTATTTTGGCTCCAAATGTAGTTGAAATACCTTTGCGGCAGCAAGCCATTTTTGAGGCTTAAGGGTAAACTTATTTTCTATAAAAACCTGGAGACTGCATTAATGATGAACTTGTCAGCATTTTGTGAGTTTTTTTTGTTCATGAAAAGTTATGTTTTTGAAAGACTATATAAGTTACAAAACATGCTAATAGTGCACTAATTGTTTTAACATAAGAACTTCAGGTACCGCTGGACACTGTGGAAAGTAGTAGCGGGTGCCTGACGACCCAATAGGAGTCACGGTTGGGTTGGAATAGAAGGATGACGAGTGAGAGTGCAGTTGGGACAGGTTTGAAAGCGTCAATGGGTTTCCTCCCCTCAAATTAGAACCCTGCAGCCTCCCGATACTCCGACTGCCTGGACCCCCCCCCGCCCACTAATGCTTCAGTAATTCCATTCCCCAGTTATCCTGAACTCTAGAACCGCCCTCCTGGACTTGCCATCCCCTTCCCAGAATTTAGGTCGCCGATCCCAGTATTCAGAAGACTGTAGAAATACTCTCCAACCCTGGGACCTTCTCCTACTGTGTTCATAGAATCATAGAATAGTGCAGCGCAGAAGGAGGCCATTCAGTACATCGAGTCCGCACCGGCTCTTTCGAAGAGCAATCCAGTTAGTCCCACTCCCCCGCTCTTTCTCGTTGCATAAAAAAGTTTTTCCTCATGTTGCCTCTGGTACTTTTGCCAATCACCTTAAATCTGTGCCCTCTTGTTATTGACCCTTCAGCCATTGGAAACAGTTTCCCTTATTTACTCTACCTAAACCCCTCATGGTTTTAAACACCTGTGTCAAATCTCCTCTTAGCCTTCTCTGCTCGAAGGAGAACAACCCCAGCTTCTCTAGTCTATCCACGTAACTGTAATCCCTCATCCCTCGAACCATTCTAGTAAATCTCTTCTGTACCATCTCCAAAGCGTTCACGTCCTTCCGATGCCAGAATTGAACACAATACTCCAGTTAGGGCTAAACTAGTATTTTATTTAATTTCTTATTCCCAATGCTTCCCAGCCCTGCTAGATCTCAGACCCCTCTCCCAGTGATCCCCATATCCCTGCATCTGCTCAATGCTTTCAGAACTCCTCTCTGCAGTGCTGCTAGACCCCTGAATTCCCATTACAGTGCTCCCAGTACCCCCTTAAAGTATTGCTACACCCAGACCCCTGGGTGTCTTCCCAAATCCCAAACTCCCCCATAAATTAGTGTCCCTATTAACACTAATTCACCTCACATTGTTCTTATAATTCCCCTGTCTCACCATGAAGACTACCATGGGGCATCTATAAAAAACAGTTGTCTAGTGTACCTTTACTTTTTCATGCTCCGGCCATCACACTTCCTGTGTGATGTCCCCAATATCGCACATATATATGTTGATAAATCGCAACAGAACTGATGGGCACTATAGCAATCACCAAGTAACAAGCAGGATGAAAACTACCAGCCATGAAGATCAGAAAATTATGAACCAAGAATGGGCAGTCAGTAATACCTAACAATAAATGAGAAACTGAACCAATCAAATTAACTGTTGGAAGTAACATTTATAACGCCAGAAACCAATTCCACATAATAAGGTTATTCTTACTCAGAGGTGCCGGTATGATGCTGCGAATCCTGAGAAACATTTTTTCAAAGAGTGGTTATGCTGTGTCATGACCCACCAAGACCCGTTCACCCCTCACCCTGTGCTCGCTCACCTACACTGGCAACGCCTTGATTTTAAAACTCTCATCCCTATGTTCAATTCCCTCCATGGCCTCGCTCCTCCCTTTCTCTGTAACCTCCTCCAGCCCTACAACCCTCCAAGATCTCTGAGCTCCTCTAATTCTGGCCTCTTGTGCATTCCCAATTTCCATTGCTCCACCATTGGCAGCCATGCCTTCAGCTGCCTGGGCCCTAAGCTCTGAAGTTCCCTCCCTAAACCTCTCCGCCACTCCACCTCTCTCTCATCCTTAAAACCTACGCTGCGTAAAACTTACCTCTTCGACCCACCTATCTTGATGTCTCTTTCTGATAATGCTCCTGTGAAGTGCCTTCGGACGTTTTACTACGCTAAAAGCTGGAGCAGTGGCGGCCTCCTGGTCCTCCCTGTTCCACATTTAGGTAAGTATATTAAAAACTTAGCCTGTTGGTTGTGACCTCCAGCGATCCCTTTAAGGACGGTTGGTTAGGCCTCATGTTGACCTGGTTTTATTGAGTGCAGCCGGCTGCCTCACGATAACCAACCTTGCAGTGGGGGTCTCAAACAGGCGTTAGGCCCCTTCTTTGCATATGTGAGGGACCTACCACCTGTTTCAGGCATGGGCACTGCACACCCATTTTGTTGGCCTTTACCAATGTGGCGGGTGGTGCACTCCTAATGGGCATGTGCTTCCTGGCCACCAAATTGGAGGCTCATAGGTCGTTTAGCGCCAAAAAGACGGGCACAGTGTAACCGAATTTCATGGGCATTGTGTGCAATGCCAAAGGAGATCCGCTAGTTTTTCTAAAAGGGTAATTCTGCCCAGTCCATTTGCAGATCGGTATATCATTATTGCAGTCACATATTCAAAAGGTACTTGCAGCCTAGTTTGTAGCTTTGTGTCTGTTTTAAGTAATTGCTTTTTGTGTTTGTGAAGAAATGCACATAGCTTGACATTTTTTACAGTAACAATATCCATTGTGGGCCAAAAACTACTGCAGTGAAATGTTTTCAGGAAGGAAATATGCTTTCCAAGAGGTTTTTCCTATTTTCACTCCTCTGCTCTGTGCAGCAATGATTTGTTAGTATTAGATATTTGTGGGGAAGACATGCTGTGTGATATTAGCACGTGGGTGTGTTGACACATTTGTTCATAAGAACATAAGAACATAAGAAATATGTGTTACATTGTGTGATCTCACCCCAATTATAAAGGAGAATGGGAAAAATATGCAGAACTATCTGCTTACTTCATAGTGCTGTATTGTGTACATTATAATTTTAATTTGAAATCTTATTATATATCCATGTGTAATGATGAATCGGTTTCTTGCCTTCAATGCCACATGCAGGCTATTCCAGGGTGCCTCGGTCATGTTCTTTTCTCTGCTGGTTTTCGGTGGAGTGACTGAATCCAGCCGACTGTTCGTAATTCCAGGGTAATAGATAGCCGGCAATCAATTAAAGGCAATAACGTAATGAAGGATTCTGATCATCTCCTAGGGTCCGGGAGCTCAAAATGGTTTATGGACATCAGCAGAAACCTGGCATTTCATTACTGTCTTAAACTCACTCCTGGACATTTTATTTCTGTGTAACAAATAGTGTAAATTAATCTTCATCTTCTATGTTACTGAATGCTGCCACATTTGTGTTGATGTAGAACTATTTTGAATGCACGTCAATGTGAAGGTGGTGGAATAACTTGGGAGTTGGGTCGGCAATCCCACCCTCCAACCTCACTGAAGGAAAGAGGTGTGAGATCAACCCTGAGGAGGTCATGCTGCACTGTCCCAGCTTCACAGCAGCTGCAAAAAGAGCTAAGTTATGGACCACCCGGGAACTTTTTAAACGTCACTTTGAATGTTAATGTTAGAGCAGAGACCAATGATGCTGCAAGCACTCCAGTAATGTTAAAAGCGGAGCTCTGCTCATGTCTCTGGATAGCGAGCAACACAGAGCCTGCAGTGTAACTCCAGTCTGCCAGCTGGTCTGAGGCTGGTACCTGCAGCATAACAATGCCCTTACTATTACGTAGCAAGTATATCAAACACTACAAGGGCAGTGTGAATAGGTGAAAGGGAAATAGTGGTTTAGGGCTGAAGGGTATATTGAATCACGTGACTAATGCTGCAATTTTAATTTTTTTCAAATCTATTACTGGACGATGAATTATTCCGTATATACAGTGTGATTGTTTCTTATATATACACTTTTGATATATTTCTTGTCTTTGGTGTTGATTTATAATTGCTTTGCTGCCTGGACCATCCTCAGCTGTAGCAGCTTGAAGCAGAATTGCAGTTGTGAAAATGCATTTGCACCTCGCTGAAATTCGCCCATGAGAAGAACACAGTCCTGGAGGAGAAAGAGGAGGTTTGGTCTGTAAACTATCCAATCAGATAATGGGCCAACACCAGCCTTCGGAAGAAGCGCGTTGCCCTCTGAGTCAGACAAAGCAGGTCACGCAGTCTGGAGACTTCTTCAGAGGTGTCCTCTGTGCTAATCCAGGAAGTAGCAACACCCCAACTTACCCCTCCCCCATCAATGACCACTGATCTGACAGATTTATAAAACTTGGCGTCCAGAGGAGATCCACATTGTAAATGTCAATTGTGTTTCTGATAATCTAGTAATGTAAACACTGGGCTGATCAACCACTTTGATGAGAGAGTTTGTGGATGTATGATAAATGAACAATCTGACATTTGCAGTAGACATCATGATGCTTAGTACATGAAGCATTCAAGCACATTTTTAAAAAAAGGCAAATTACATGAAATATTTTATATAATCTTCCCCTGCAAAAAAATCTCCACTCATAATGAAGATATTATTTACAGGGACAGTGTGTGACAAAGCTATATCCCATCTAGTGTGCAAATGATGCTCATTAAATGAAAACGTCTCCTTTAAATATCGTGTAGCAAAATTGATATAATAGGAAATTAAATTAGGTGAGCTGTTGGCCCTTGCTGCCCTATTTTTGCTGGCAGATGAGCTGAGATAAAGCCCTGCTCGTGTAAGCTTCTTGTCCCTATTGGTTCTTTTCACATCGGGCTAGCAATTCTGCACCATGATAGGAAGTGCAAGTAAGGTTGGCAACAATATTATGGTCCCTGCAGACTCTAGCCAAGTGCTAAAGTAATTCCTACTTGCCAAACAGGGACTTATGAAAAAGAGGAACTGTGCATCTGTCTGCCTTCCTCCCTCTCTTTACATACAGGATAATGGTGGCTGGGAGAGAGTTATAGGCTGGGATTCTGCCCAGTTCTTCCGATGATATCAGAGACTATGATAGAGGGTTTATGAACTTTGAATTACTACTTAAACACACTTTGTTTTCGACAACAGTGATTTTGAAACTTGTTCTGGTGAGCCTCAGTAAAATATTCTCAGCGCTTGATCTTTCCAGCTAAGGATGCTGATACTTATCAGTCTGGAAAAAAGAACTTTAATTTAACTTTCTTTCCTTCATTTCTGTCTCTCTCCCACTTCTTTCTCCTTTCCTTAACTTTTCTGTCTTTTCCCTTCCTTCACTTCTCTCTTCCTTTGTTTATTTTTCTCTTCCTATATTTTTTCTCTTCCTTCTGTAATGTGCTCTGTTTTCTCTGCCCTTTCACTTTTCTTCCCCTCCTTCACTGCTCTCTCCCCTCCACTTTTCTTTTCCTTCCTTCATTTTCTCTTCACTGCTTTACTGTTCTCTCCTTCACTGCTCTCCTCCTCCACTTTTCTTAACCCTCCTTTCCTTTCTCTGCCCTCCTTTACTGCACTTTCTCCCCTTCTCTCTCTTTTCTCCCCTCCCTCCATTTAAGAACTGGTGCTTATGTGACATCAAGCTTGGGTTTTAAAAGCCTGAAGATTGAAGCTATAAGTTTCAGAAATATTAATTCAAACTGCAATCAGTCCACCATACATTTCTCAGCCAGATTGTTTAATGTTCAGATTCAGTTTCTGATTTTTAACAAAGTGTAATGTGAAAATAAAAACATTTTTTTTTTAAAAAGCTAAAATTTGTTTCAGTTTTAAAATGCCATGATGCAACATTTTTTTACCCTGTTACTGTCTAAAGTTGCTATCCCTGCTTCTGCAGCATTGCCATGTCCTATCTGTCCCAGCCCATCCTGGACCAGTCCAGCTGGTGAAAATTGAGAGATTCTCGGGCCAGACTCCTTGGTGCCAGGTGTTGGGTGGAGAAATTAGATTCTAATAAAAAAACAAAGGAAAAGGGGGCAGGAAAAAATCATTTGGTTTTGATATTGCGTTCTGTTTTCATCAGTTGAAAGTTGTATGAAAACCACTCATACATTTAAAAAGGATGCAGTGCAGATGGCTTTAAAGAGCTGTTGAACATTCTGAACAGAAAATTACTATATAACGTGTGTTTTGATATACTGCACATTTACAAATATGTAGATACTGAATAGGCAGAGTAGCAGCACAGTTGGCCACTGTACCAACATCCCACAGAGTGTTCAGAAGCAGTTCTGCCTCAGTTTGGGTGGCGCCAGATAGCCTGCCCACACTCACTGCCTGGGCTCACCTATATATAGGTACCAACCTCCACCGCCCGTCAAACCAGCAACCCAGGAGTCAGTGCCTTCAGGAGAGGAGGGGAGAAAGTTGCGATTTTAAATCATTCTAAGGCGTCACTGTATTAACATTCTAATTGTGGTTATTTGTTATTACAATCTACGAGTAGCTAATAGGTGCTTTAATTTCCATAGTGATCTGTGTCAAAGAGCAGTGTTTTGTCTGCCAGATCATTCACTTTGCTCCTTTTAAATGTGTTTATGCTGTACAGTGCATGTAGTGCTTTTCGTACAAAGGGTTTATTCAGCATTATACATGTTTCTTTTTTGTTATTTGCCACTGTGTATAACAGCACTTCCCGTTTAAGCCAATTAAAGTCATTCTCGCGCAGTAAAACTGAGGCTCTTGTCTCCAGAAGCTATAAAGAACAGACGATCCTCATTATTTTTAATAAAAACTGATATATTATATCGACTGTGCAAGTATGAAGGTCAATATTTCCTGTTCACATTATGCAATAATTTTTCCTTCTTTGGTTATGCTTCAAGGTTTAGAGAAAAGAAAAAAATGCCTTTAACTGTGAATGACAACAGTCTGAGATTTGACTATTATTGGCTCATTGCATCTCCATCTGCTGTCTAATAACATAAAAATCAATTACTCTGCCTTTTTTTTCCTCCAACAGTGCATGTTGATTGGCCTGTCACGGGATCTCAGAGGGATTGCCTTTGCTCTGAACACAAAAACCAGCTACACCATGCTGTTCGACTGGCTGTATCCTTGCTACAGTGTCACAGTGCCAGGGTTGTACAAAATGAGCCATTAGCTGAATGCTCTCACGCTGTGGGGAAGGAGGAAACTGCATTAGCTTGGCTATTCTACGGTTCAGCCGAGGCCCTGCCCTCAGATGCTAGCAGCAGGTCTCCCCTCCTGCATCTACCCTCTACCCCCAGGGCCTGTTGACCTCTCCTGTGATCCTCTGCCTTTGTAGCCTAATTGTACCAGAACAGTGTTATGGGAGGAGAGAGGCAGACATGGGAGAGCAGATGTAGTCTGGAAAGGAAGCACTAAAAGAGGAAGTGATGTGTGCACATTGTTTTTCCTTAAAACGTGTATTAATTATTTGTGTGAAATCCGGACCATCTTTATTGCCAAAATTACCTCTTCCATCTGGAATTTTGTTTTTTGAAGGTGGGAAACGAGTGTACATGGAGCAATAGCAGAAAGTCATCAGCTGTCTTCATGAGTAGCACTGAGCTTACCCCAAAGCATTCTCCTGTGTGAGCAGAGAACCACATTATCCCACTCAAACCCATTTCTTCCTGCCCTCCAAAAAATGTGCTGCCTCAAACCTCAGAGTCTAGGATTGACCTGGGTGATCTAATCTTCATTTATAGTTTTGCACAAGTGCTCTAGGTATTGCATTTATCAGGATGTTTTCCTGCAAAGGAAACGCTTACGACCTGAGAATGATTTAAAGCAGAGTAATGAGGGGGTGGAGGGGAAGGACCTTAGCTTGTCTTTACCAGTAGATGGCAATACTGAGTGCAGTTTAACTTGCTTCAGAATTAAAGCAAAAATGAAAAACTGTGATACCAGCTTTTTATTTCCAGATTTTTTAAAAAGACTTCAAATTCTAAAACTGCTATGGTAGGATTTGAACTCACCTTCTCTAGATTATTAGTCCAGGCCTCTGGATTATTAGTCCAGTAACATAACCATTACAGTACCATACCATGTAGCTTTATTAATGTAACATTAATACTACAGAGCACACTTGAAATACAATCGTACACCAAAAAATAGTTTCACCACCTTACCAGTGCTACGGTTGTAGCCCCCTTTTTTCCAACTATTCTTGCTGGGTTTGTTTTATTTTAAGTTTAATGCTACTTTTAGTGTAACTAATATGGGGGAAGAGCAGGGGAGTGGGACTAATTGGATAGCTCTTTCTAAATGCCGGCACAGGCACGATGAGCTGAATGGCCTCCTTCTGTGCTGTATGATTCTATTATATTCTATCCTACCTATTCTAAACTTTTTCTTTATCTCTACGTTTGATGCTTTTTTTGTTTCCTTCCATTTCTTATGTCTCCCTGCTCCCACGGCCCACTTTGGAGGCAGGAGAAATTTGACTAAAATCTACCCTTTGACAAAGACTGTTGTAGATACCGTGTTTTCCAGCATCAGAGACAGGATTAGGGGTGAAAATCAGTATTCTCATCACCCCCACCACGTGACAGCACCTGGACAGGTAAACTCGCCTATGGTAGTCAAAGGATTAAACTTTTCTTCCTCAAGGCTGGGGAGGGAGAGAGAGAGGAGGGAGTACCAGCAAAACACTGCCCATTTTCACATATTTGTTTTGTGACAGTTTCTTGCTGTAATTTCTATTGACAGAAGAAGCACAGTTGTGCCTTTATCCGAAATTTAAGCATCGATGAAAGACAAAGAGATTTTATAAGAATGCTGCAATATGAGACTCATCTATTCTATTGGAAATATAAATGCTTCAAACTGTCAGAAAGACAAAGTGAAAAAGAACAGTTCGTTTTATTCCTGGCAGGGTAGGTTCTACCATTGTTCTGGTCATTTAAAATGCAGGGCTACACCCCAATCCTTTGTCTCTGGGTTCTGAGATTTGAATCCAACTCAAGAAGATGGGATGAAAATCTTCCCCAGCGTTCCACATGAAGTGAGTTTGTGCAGCCTCAGTCCACTTCTTAATGGGCATGGACCCAAATCATAAAACTGCCTCCAATTGAACATCATAGAATGTTACAGCACAGAAGGAGGCCATTCGGCCCACCGTGCTTGTGCCAGCTCTTTGAAAGAGCTACCAATTAGTCTCATTCCCCGCAGCCCTGCAATTGGCATTTAATTGACAAGCTCACTCAGAGAAGCCACAGGGTGGCTCATTAGGAAATGGAAGTGTCACACACGTGTAGTAGGAGCAGCTTTACTCTGTATTTAATCCTTGCTATTCACAGCATTGGAGTGCTTGATGCTGACGCTAGCTGACTGAATTGGTAAGTGTTCCATTCGCCAGCACTGGTATCCTTCACTGCGATGAGCACAAAATCCCCACCCCGCCAAAAAAAATTCCAAAATTTAATGGGCCAGTATTTGCTCGCCGTTATTTCTGGGTAAATGGTGCGGCAGCTTCAAGCGAGGAGCAGGTGAATATCCAAAAGTTGCTGTCTAAGTTGCGCTGCTCCACCGTTAACTTTGCAGAAATGGCATTTCACCCTTAGACTCCCTGTTTTCTTAGGAATTTGCTGTATTTGCCCAATAATTGCTCATTAAACTCGCCACAGAATGTTAAGTCTAGTAATTACCAGCGTATGTACCCTTTTTTTTATTCGTTCCTGGGATGTGGGCGTCGCTGGCAAGGCCAGCATTTATTGCCCATCCCTAATTGCCCTTGAGAAGGTGGTGGGGAACTGCCTTCTTGAACCGCTGCAGTCCTTGTGATGAAGGTACTCCCACAATGTAATAAGTGTTAATGACTGGCAATCGACCTCTCTGGCACCGAAAATTAACTATTATAAGTGTGGAGTCTCATTCCTTCAGAGCTTGAATTTTTTGGAGAGATTTAAAAAATGTCCATTTCTTGTAAATCTTTCTGTCTCTTTTCTCTCTCTCTCTCTCTTAATCCAATCTTTCTCTCCCTCTCTTTATTCTCTTTCTGTGCCTGATTTGACATTGGATTCACCACTCTAATTTACCCTCCTTCTCAGTCCTTCTGCTGTTTACTTCTCAATCCTTCAATCTCATTGGTTAAGGAGATACACAGTTGCTTGCCCTCACTGCGCTGTTATCAGCTCGCACTTTCAGTAACTTTGTGGGGAAAAATTTGCTGAGCTGAAGAGTGCAAGGGCAAGTCTAACTAACGACAGGTGCCATTGGATGCCCTGCTACAGCAAAATCTGGCCCAATAAATCATGAAGCAAATCGAAACAGTAGGCCATAATTTGCTGTGGTAGGTCATAATAACGTGCACACACAGACTTGCACAGACACACACACTATCGCACACACACAACACACATCTCCTCTGATATTGCTCATGGTGAGCCAGTGGATCTACTAAAGTTTGGTGTCTGAAATGTGACAGGAAATTAGTGTGATGCTTACACAAAATGTACGCCATGCACAAGACTTTTAATATATCCATGGAATCTCTGTATAACAAACCTTTTTAAACCGTTTCCCTGCTGGAAGTTCCACTCATATACGCACATACCTCACTAAAAAGAACTACCTAACCAGCCCCAACAAGGGCTGCATATCCAAGGTTTGATTGTGTGCATGTCGGCACATGAAGATCAGACAATAGCCCAGATAACAGTGAGGCTAATGGCGCTCACCCGTATTTATGTGCAACTGGTACAGCAACTTCAGGTGAGGGGCAGATGGCGTGGTTAAATTCAAAAATCCAAAAGTTGTCCCAGTTGCGCTGCTCTGCTGTTAGCTTCACAAAAACGGCATCTCGCTGACTGACTCACCTTTAATGAATGGCATGAAGTTGCTGTATTTGCGCGGTAGGTACGAACTAAGCTCGCCACGGAAAGTTACGTCTTGTCTATTCCAGTCTAAGTACCTTTTTAATGACGTGATAACTGTTAGTTACTGCCAATCAACTTTTCGGGCATTGAAAATTAACTATTACAAGCCTGAAGCCTCATTCCTTCAGGTTTTAATTGTTGTTGGAGATTTTAAAAAGGTCAAATTTAATTTTTTTTAACTTTTTCTTTCTGTCTCTTTTTTTCACTCTCTTAATCCAATCTTTCTTTCCCAGTCTTTATTTCTCTTTCCGTATCTGATTTGACATTGAATTAACCCACTCTAATTTACTCGTCCTTCTCAGTCCTTGCGCTGTTAATGTCATAATCCTTCAGTCTGGTTGTTCTGTTCACTCAGGTCCCAGATGCCCGGTTTCCCTCGCTGCGCCGTTATCAGCTCGCACTTTCAGCAACTTGCCGCACAATAAAATTAAAAACCAAACATGCAGGGGCAAGTCTAACAAACTGCAGACACCATGAGTGCACGTGTGTGTGTGTCTCCGTACGTGAGAGTGTGTGTGTTTGTGTGTATGTAAGTAAATAAAATAATCAGCATGGACAAAGTATTGAACCCAGGACCTTCATGGTCTGTGTGGCTCAGCACCACACTGGGTAATGCATGCACCCATGTAAATATATTTCTCAATGGTTCTCTGTACAATATCCCGTGGCAAAGATCTGTAGCAGAGTCTTGAGGTAATGTTTTATTCTGTGTTTTCCATTTATCAGTTCCTGTGGCTTCAAGACAGTAATATCCAGACACTTAGGTGGCAGCTATGATCATCAATCAGCTGGTGGGTTTTTGACGGCTGCTTTCACCCTCGCTGACTCTTTTTACCGTATTACTTTAAAAACAGTTCTTCTCCTCTGCCCCTCACTCTCATTTTCTAATCGGGGAGATTGCACTCTCTGATGTTCAAACATGGACTGTTATTTTCCAGTATCTTTACACTTGTAACATCACACGATTCCTTGTATTTTTCACATCACTTGTTCATGTGTTGAATGCCTTTCATTGTAACTTGATGTTGGATACTTTGTTTTTTGGGTTCCTCAAAGTAAGGGATTGGCAGTGCTGAGAATAGAACACTCCATTTCAGGCAAGCAGTGTCTGAATTGAGCACTCCCAGCACACTTAGATGCAGTGCGAGCTCAAAAGTGTGCATCTGCCCTAACCTCAGAAGAGAGGCCCGAACTGCACCTGTGTGACATTCTTCTGTTGCCTACACCAGCCATCCTATGATGTCTGCGATTTCCAGTTTAGTGTCATTTTGTACCGAACTAAGTACAGTTTTGTGCTTTGGGCACAGGACATATGTTTTACAAAGAAAAGTTTAAAATATACTTCATATTATAAAATAATAGAAAATCAGAGGATGAATTGGGTGTAACAGTACCTCAGTGCTCCATAACTGCATAATTTGTACAACAGCTGTTACTGTACACATAATGCACTGCTCCTATATAAAAAGATAATCTGCACTCCTATAATTAGCAAATTAAGCCAATGAGACACTAAGGCACAGACCAGAAAGTCTCAGGCTCAGATCAATTAGGTGATCTCAGCCAGGGCATCAGCTGAGAGCTATGACGAGCTTCAGCAGGATTAGGGTAGGTTAAAATCAGCCAGGGTCTTATAGGAACAGGAGTAGGCTATTCAAACCTCAAGCCTATTCAGTCATTCAATTAGATGTCAGCCATGGCTCAGTTGGTAGCACACTTTTCTCTGAGTCAGAAGGTTGTGGGTTCAAATCCCATTCCAGAGACTTGAGCACAAAAATCTAGGCTGACACTTCAGTACAGTGCTGAGGGAGTGCTGCACTATTAGAGGTGCTGTCTTTCGGATGAGATGTTAAACCGAAGTGTTGTCTGCTCTCTCAAGTGGATGTAAAAGATCCCATGGCACTATATTGAAGAAGAGCAGGGGAGTTATTCCCAGTGTCCTGGCCAATATTTATCCCTCGATCAATATCACTAAAAAAAAACAGATTATTTGGTCATTATCACATTGCTGTTTGTGGGAGCTTGCTGTGTGCAAATTGGCTGCCACGTTTCCTACATTACAACAATGACTACACTTCAAAAGTACTTCATTGGCTGTAAAGTGCTTTGGGACGTCCTGAGGTCATGAAAGGTGCGATATAAATGCAAGTCTTTCTTTCTTTCTAGATCATGGCTGATCTGTATCTTAACACCATCTATGCACCTTGGTTCCATAACCCCTAATACCCGTTAAGTTTTTACTCCCAACAGCTATTTAGGGATCCTTGCTTGAAAGCCCACATGTGGATACAGGGTGGGACAAGATATCCTCCGGGGTTGGATACAATGGTCCCGCTAACTTTTTTTGGGTGCGCAGCCCTTTTAATGGGCTGTGCAGCCCATTCAAATTTCTGCGCACGCGCGGTTTTTCCATTTAAAAGCCATTGGGAGGCCTGCGCGGGACCACCAAACAGGAATATTGGGTGGATAGACTGCTGAAATTCACTCTCAATAGAATATTACAGCACAGAAAGAGCCCATTAGGCCCATTGAGTTTTTCTTGACCTGAACTACCGTAGTCTAATCCTATTCTCCTTCTCGCTCCAATATAAATGCAAGTTTTCCTCATGCCCTTAGATATTCCTCTTTTTCAAGAAACTATCTAATTCCCTTTGAAGGGAACTTGTATTTTTTGCTTCAACAACATTTTGTGGCGCTCTGTGTAAAGAAACTTTTTCTGGAGTCTGCTTTAATTTTTTTTGGGTTATCTTAAATTTGTGCCTCTCGTTACCGTCTCGCCACCCCGTGGAAACAATCCATCACTATTTTCACCACCAGAACCCTTCATAATCTTGAAGACCTCTATTATGTCATCTTGCTCAGCTCCAGTGGGGAGAAACAAGCCCCATCTTCTCAAGTCTCTATTCATTAGTGTAACATTCCAGTGAATCTTAACTACACCTTTTCTATTTTATATCCTTATAAGGGATGCACAAAACTCTAACTTGCAGCATAACTGAGGTATTGCACAAATTCAACGTTACCTCCTTGCTTTTATATTCTGTGTCTTTGGATACAAAGCCAAGGATTCTGTTTGCCTTTTTCTTGCCTTCACTTTTAATGACCAATGTATATGAACAATGATGTATAGGAAAAGAATCACTGGTCCAGCCAGCTTGTCCCACACAACTGCAATGCCTTGTGTATCACAATATCTTCACTCCCCACCAATGTTCCCTTCGCTCTGGACCTCCCTGCAGCCGGCTCACCGGCTTTTCAATGGGCCACACACCCCAAAAATATTATCGGGAACATTGCTCCCCATCCCACCCGAAACCATATGATCTCCTGGGAGAGGCAAAAAAAACAGGTAAATCCCAGGCCAATTAGGGGAAAAAATCTGAAATATTCCTCTCTGATCCCTTTAGACATTCAAAACTAGTCCAGGAGACCCCTCTTGCCCTGATAATTTTATGCTGTACCTAACTTTTTTACGAGATGATCTCTACCCCAGCCAGAAGCAGGTCCAGGTCTCGCTTGAAGGAATTCAGAGAATCAACATTCACCGCACAAGCCGGCAGCCTGTTCGAGGTTCACTATTCTCTGAGAAGAGTAACATCTCCTGACATCTAACCTAGATCTGGCCTTACATAACTTGAAATTGTGACCCCTGGTCCGCCCCAACCTATTTAGACAAACTGTCGACACAAACACAATCTAGTCCCTTCATCATTTTATAAACCTTAATCAGATCACCCCTGTGTCTACACTTCTCTAAAGTATAGAATCCCAGCTCTTTGAGCCTGTCTTGGTTAAGAAGTTGCTTTAAACTGTGTATTAATCTTGTGGCCCTCTTCCTCACATTTTCCAAAGCCTCAATATCACCCACCATGTGAGGAGACCAAAACTGGACATAGTATTCCAACTGAGGCCTGACTAGGTCCTTGTACATGGACAAAATAGTATCCTTTGTCTTATAGTAAATTGTCCTATAAATACACCTAGCACTCTATTCACTCTAGCTATTATCATATCTACGCCATTCAAATCTTGCCATTTAAGGTGTATTTCCTTTCCTTACTTTTACTTCCAAAATGTTTTACTATGTCCTCCTGCAGTTTTGCACAATCCTTACCACAATTTATCATATTCCCCAATGTGTTATCAGCAGCAATTTTTGATATTATTCCCTCAATTCCTAAGTCCAGATCTTTTATGTATATTGTAAATAAGAGCGGCCCCAACACTGAGCCCTGTGGAACACCATCCACCACATTTCTTCAGCCAAAAAATTTCCTTTTACTCCAACCCTTTCCTTTCTGCCATCCAACCATCTTCTTTCCATGTGGCCACATTCCTGTACATTCCATGCACCACTACCTTTGCCATAAGCCTCTGATGTGGTACATTATCAAATGCGTTCTGAAAATCCCTATGAAACACATCCACTGCATTTCCTTTATTTTCTTCAAAACATTCTATAGATTGGTCAAGCATGGCCCACCTTTTACAAATCCATGCTGACTGGCCTTGATGCCTCTTCAATTGCTTAGTAATTTCATCCCAAAATCCTGACGACTCATTCAATACACTGTCCAATACCTGAACCAGCTCCCAGCAGGAGAAAGTAAACCAGCACAGGAAAGGAAATAAACCAATAGCAGAGACCTGCTTGAACTCCGATTCATTTTTTCCTCCTTCTTTACATAACTTTTGTTGTGTCTCACTCCTTTTTAAACCTTCCGCATCAATTCCAGCTCATTTTTTCTTGGCTTATATCACACTCTTTCTCCCCATCCCTCGTTTAAACACTCCCCACCTTTCCAGCCTCCTTCCCTACCTCTATATTGCACTCCCTCTCTCTCTTCACTTAAAGGGGTTGGGGGCTGTTAACTTCGGGCAGGCCGACTGATAAGAGCGACAGGAGGCCTGGTCCATTTTGAGGACAGGGCCTCATTAATGTCCCAAACAGGCACCCCGCTGGCGCAATATCAAGCGCCCTAATGGCCGATTCGGCTGGCAAAAATGGTAAGTCCAGGTTGTCGGGGGTGCGATCGTCGGGCACACTACCGCCACTATACTTCCGCCACTGTACCTCAATACACTACTGCCACTTTACTTCGGTGCACTAACCCCACTTTACTTCAGTGCAATACCGCCACTTTACTTCAGTGCACTAGCCCCACTTTACTTCAGTGCAATACCGCCACTTTACTTCAGTGCAATACCACCACTTTACTTCAGTGCACTAACCCCACTTTACTTCAGTGCAATAGCGCCACTTTACTTCAGTGCAATACCGCCACTTTACTTCAGTGCACTAACCCCACTTTACTTCAGTGCAATACCGCCACTTTACTTCAGTGCACTAACCCCACTTTACTTCAGTGCACTAACCCCACTTTACTTCAGTGCACTAACCCCACTTTACTTCAGTGCACTAACCCCACTTTACTTCAGTGCACTAACCCCACTTTACTTCAGTGCACTAACCCCACTTTACTTCAGTGCACTAACCCCACTTCGGTGCACGAGCCCCACTTTACTTCGGTGCATGAGCCCCACTTTACTTCGGTGCATGAGCCCCACTTTACTTCGGTGCACTAACCCTGCTTTACTTCGTTGCACTACCGCCACAGACCAGTAGGTCCCACGTAAATGAGTAATGAGCCAGACTTAGTTAATAATCTAACAGTAAGGGATCATTTGTCTAACAGTGATCATATTATGATCAAATTCAATGTTACGTTTGAAAAGGACAAACTTAACACAGTTGCTAGGATTCTAGATATTGGTAAGGCTAACTTTAACGGGATGAGACAGAGACTGACAACAGCAAACTGGTCAAAACTGTTATCAGGTAAAACTACAGATGAACAATGGGAGGTGTTCAAAAAATAATTTATTTTAATAGGACCAGTATACCCCATAGGTGCAAGAGCTCTACTTACCAAATTAAACAGTCATGATCGACAAAAGAGGCGAGAGATTACATAAAACTAAAGGAAAGAGCTTACAAAAGTGCAAAGAATAGTGCAGATCCAGGGTACTGGAAGAACAACAAACGAAGACAAAAGAGATAGTAAGAGCTGCAAAAAGGGAATACGAAAAGAAACTTGCGAGGGATGTTGAGATTAACACACAAAGTTTTTACAATTATATTAGAAGAAAAAGGTTAGTCATGGGTAATGTGGGCCCTTTAAAAACAGAGGCAGGTAATATTGCAAATGAAAATAAGGAAATGGCAGATAATATACCTGACATTCTAGGGAAACTAATAATGAATCAAGGACTTTGATGTCACTCCAGTCTGCTGGTGAAGGGGTTCACTTTAACCACATGGTAGACGGAAGGTATTGGATTGGATTTTCTGGCCATGGTTGCTCCTTAACCTGTCTCCCGCAGATATCCAGGATACATCTCTATCCTCCAGCGTGCCATTGAGCTGTGGTACCACGAGCCGTCATGTACAACACCTATCCTGAAGCTGATGGCCGAACTTGTTCACAATAGGTGAGTGACCGCGGGTGGGAGTATTCATCTCTCACTGGAAATAAAAACAGGAAATGCCCAGCCAGTCGTTCATGCGTCTGAGAGAAAGGTTAACATTTTGGATGTGCCCTCGACCCAAAGATCCTGAAGATGACGCCTGTCGTTCCCTTTCAGACGCTACTGGCATTTTCTGTTTTTACTTCCATTTCCCAGCATTTTTCAAATTCCTCTCCATTTGCTCACTACCCTCATAGCTCAGGGTATATGTTTTGGACCCCCAACTAAAGCATAGTGGGCTTCTCCCAGCATTGTCCTGGGACGGTGAAAGTTATCGGATTGATTTGAAAGACAAAAATTTATGTAAAAACGGCCACTGGCCCTGCTTTCCCAGTTCCCCAGTAAGGTTTAGAAATTCTGTCTGACCTTTAGCCACTAATGTGTCTTGAGTTTCTCGGGGCATGTAGCTGGTGAGAGCAGGTAGAGATCCCTCGATTGCTGCTAACTCACTGAATGGTGTGTTACCCTACCCGTGGTTGATGCCCACTTTGGAAAAAGGACACTTCAAGGTGATCTAGTTGAAGCTTTCAGGGCTACAAAGGTAATTGACAAAATTGAGGCAGATAGTTTAACAAAGAGTTGAAATGCAAAGTGGTAGAAGTTGAAAAATTAGGAAGTTACAAGTAAGAAAGGAAGTGAGGTGCCATAAGTTACCAGGGAAAGCCACTGTCAGACAGAATGGGTGTGATGCATAAAGACAATTGGTTATGTCTTGTTTCAGGGCTGAAGCTCTTAAATTCAGTTTGGCAGGGCACTGTATTTTCAAACAATCTGATCGTGTTTTTATTAAGGATCCCTATCCCAGACAAGTGAATGAATCCTGCAACGTCTGCTTTTAAATGTGTCTGTGTGCAGGCTCCATTGAGGCCACAGAGAGTTTATCCAATTGGTAGCTCAGCCATACAGACAGGACGTTGCCAGGTTCTGTCCCCAGTCTGTCCGGAGCTAGCTGGTCTCAGCTGGAGATGGCAGTCGGGGATGCTACAATTGGCCTGAATACCCCTGCGTTAGGTGGGGATAGATCAGCCAAGGTCCCTGCACCTGTTCGTCCCCAGAGGCCTCTGTTTGGAACTGCAGGGGTGTGGATGTAGCCCGCTTGTGGTGCTCCCTGCTGACACTCGCTGTGCAAATAGTAGCTCCTTGGTTGAGATACCGGAGGTGATTGGGACCCATCGAGTATACCCCAGGAAGGCGAGGAGGGGACGAAATTAGTGGAGAAAAATTGGTAGGAAGCAAATTACTTTTTAAAAAAAGCTACTTAATAACAGTAATAATTCAGCAACCAAGACCAAGTGACAGCCATAAAGCAGCATAAATCAGTCCTGTTGTAAAATTAGACTGTTACTAATGTCTTGGGTTTGACCTTCTTGTCAGGGCACCTGGTAATATTCTCCCTGATCTTGCAGCACTGATCCCACAGCCTTTCCATCTCATCTCTCAATCCACTGCTTCCATAGACGACGTAAGAGAGTTATTAAAAAGAATAAATCTCTGACGTTTTCCATGGAAACGGTGGAGTGAGAGGTCACGTCAAAGAGCCCGTAAGCTTGTACTGTAAGACGGGTATAGAGTCCAATCTGCTTCCTCTGTGAGAGGACTGTAAAATGAAAGACAACAGTGACAGTGTGGGGGGTGGATGGGATAATCTTTCATCCAAAAGTAAGTCCAGGAGCAGATTTGTGTGTATCTGATTAAATCATATGTGTAATTTAATCTTGGTATATTGCTTAAGTCTTAAATTCATGGAATCATAGAATTTTACAGCACAGAAGGAGGCCGTTCAGCCCATTACGCCTGTACCAGCTCTCTGCAAGAGCTATCCACCTAGTCCGCTTCCCTATACCCTTTTGAATTTCTCTTTTTCAAATATTTATCCTCTTCCTTTTTAAAATCTGTTACAGATTCTGCCTCCAGCAGGGCATTCCTAAAGTGGATTGTACATTTCACCAGGCGGTAAACTCGGTATTGCGGTTCAGCCGCCCGTTATATACCCTGCCCGATTTTTCTTTCCATTGACTTTAGTGGGATAGAAAATCAGGCAGGGTGTATAACAGGCGGCCAATGTGTTACTGCAAGTCTTCCGCCCGGTTTTGAAAGTTAAAATCTGCCCCTCTGTGTCCGAACAACCCTCTACATAAAAGAAAAATCCTAACCTCTCCCTATTCCAAGTATGGCTCCCCTGATAGCTGCGTTGGGAAGTGCACTGGCCAGTGTAGCTTTGAGCTGCACAATCTAGGAAGGTCCCAGGCTCAATCCCTGATCTGTGCTAGCTGGGGCAGGTAGAAGGAACTTTATAATTGACCCAGGTCTAGGGAGAGGGAAAGATTCAGCCAGGATTCCCATTCCCAATGGCTATCCACTGACCCTTGCTAGAAAGGGTGTCCGTGTGGACATCAGATGAGAAAGGGATAGGAATCAGATAGGAACGGGATCTAGTTCAGCTGTGGAGAGCCCTCCACTGTTAGAAAATAAATCTGCTGTGACTCACTGTCTAATAAAGAACAGCCACTTGGGTGAGGTACAACAGAGCTGCCAGCACGGTGAGACCCATACACCAGCAAAAACCAGTCCCCTCAAGAGGACGGGAGAATTCTTTCATATATCTGAAAGGTAGATAGTTGAATTATAGTGTACATGCAATTTTTATTTATTTATATATATATATATATATATATGTGAACTTTTGTGCACTTCAAGGTGAGAGATGTTCATGCTAGAATTTGGGCACTTCCTGTCAGCATCCAGCTCTCCCAGGCCAGCTGTAGTATGGTTAGATGCAGAGTGAATCCGCTTCCACATTGCTCCATCAAGGTGTCTTAATCCCATCTTCAGAAAACCACCCCCCTACCAACATGATATTTCCATTCCTCATACCAGCCATCTCTGCCTTTTAGTGTAGAACTGTAGGTGTTTATGCCTTCTACATCTCAGTTTACTGGGAACTGAATTGACAGCATTTAAACTCTTTCCACTTAAGAACAATACAATCATCACTTGCGTCTGAGCTTGATTCAAACCCATGGCTCAGGGCGAAAGTACATTGCTAACATAATAAGCCACACAATCCCACATTCTGACAAAGAAATGCAAAATGACCCAATTATAATTTTTTCTTGGGGGAGAAAATGGTCCTTCAACCAAAAACTACAGCTTATGAAGAATTTAAGTGTTTGAATATTCTTAGGGCTAAAAAAGAATGGGGGAAAAATTCAGTTGATTTGTGCCTCCCTCTTGGGGCACTACCAGTGAATTCCGGGCGTGGGGGTGCTAACTTTTTCAGGGCGCTAAATTTTGCCCCCAAAGGGTTTAAGAGTACTTAAAGAAACAAGGGTAGAAATATTGGGAGCTGTGGCCGAGATTCCTCACAGTTCATTAGATACGGGTGAAGTAGCAGGAATTTTAAAAAAGCATTTTTTTTTTAAAAAGGTCAAAAGCTTGATCTAGGTACAGTAATTATGAACTTGTTAGCTTGGCATCTTTGGTAGGAGAAAACCTGGGGTATATGTCATAAAAGTAGCAATTGAAATGCATTCGGCAGAGTAAATGCAATAATCGCAAATCAGCATAGGATTCTGAAATGCTGAGCAGAATTGGTGAATAAAGCTAATATAGTGGATGTTTTATACCATGACTTTCAGAAGGCGTTTGATATGATGTCTCACAAAAGACCCATGACTAAAGTGAAACTTCCTGGAATAAAGGACAAAGTAGTAAATTGGTTAATAAATTGGTTAAATAATAGGAAACAAAGGGCAGTGAAAAATGGCAGTAGTTGCAATCATACAACTATAACCAACAGAATATCCCAGGGACAAGCCCTATGATCTTTGTTGTTCTCACCAATAAATGAGGATGAAATTATTAAAAGTAGAAAGTGTAAATTTGCAGATGACATCAAGTTGTGCGGGAAAACCGAATGTTCAGAGGGACGAGATGAATGGCCGTCTCCACTGTGGCTTTCTATGGAGCATGTGGCAACTCCCAGGGTAGCTGCAGCAGAGCCCTCAGGGGCACAGGTTATAGGCACAGTGGGAGCATGAATGCTCTTGGGGCTGTGATAGAGGCGAACCAATGCCCTGTTGGCCGGCATTAATGTGCTGGGAAATTACATAGACTTTTACAGCACAGAAACAGGCCATTCGGCCGAACAGGTCTATACTGGTGTTTATGCTCCACATGAGCCTCCCCCCACCCTACTTCATCTCACCCTTTCAGCATATCCTTCTGGTCCTTTCTCCCTCATGTACTTATCTAGCTTCCCTTTAAATTCATCTACGTTATTCATCTCAACCACTCCATGTGGTAGCGAGTTCCACGCTCTCACCACTCTCTGTGCAAAGAAGATTCTCCTGACATTCCGACTCGGAGATGAGAGCTCTACCAACTGAGCCAAGCTGACACTAGTAAGATAGTAAACAGTATGAAAAAAGTAAATCTGGAGCACTATGTCGAGGGAAGCCAAGACAGTAGGACAAGGGGCACAGGGTCAAACTGATGACCGGAATATCTAGGACTAATGGAAGGAAGAAATTCTTTACATACAATGATCAGCATTGGATTTCTGGGTTGGATAAATCAGGTCAAAAGCTTGCGGTTGTTAAAAAATGGTTAGAATCTGTGATGGAGGACCTGAAGGTTTTCTAAATGGGATGAGCTAGGATAGGCTGAATAATGTTCTTCATCTGTATCTGTCTTGTAAAAAGGGTGTAACAATGACCTGATCTTGTAGTACTTCTGAATTTTTTGTAAGTATTATGTGCCCTGCATCCCACTACTCAGAACTCTGTTTCTGATAGCCCGTCACTGTACACCATAGTTCTAAAGTTCTAATATGTTGTGCCGTATACCTCTTCAGGGAACAGTGCTGACTTTAAAAAGGATTGAATTTTCTGCTCATAAAAGTAAAGGGGGTCAGTACCAGATGTGGAACACCTTTTCTCATTTTTCTCACGCAGTATCATCATCAACCACTCCCAGGTATAGCACAGAGAGATCCCAGGTCCAGTATAGCACAGACCGGTGCAGAGTAAACCTGTTGAACACTCCCAGGTCTGGTATAGCACAGACCGGTGCAGAGTAAAGCTGTTGGACACTCCCAGGTCCGGTATAGTATGGGCCAGTACACAGTAAAGCTGTTGAACACTCAGGTCCTTTATAGCACAGACTGGTGCAAATTAAAGCTGGTGGACCACCTTCTTGAACCGCTGCAGTTCGGGTTGTGAAGGTGCTCCACAGCACTGTTAGGTAGGGAGTTCCAGGATTTTGATCCAGTGACGACGCAGCGACTGTGCTAACTCATTGCAGTACTCAGCTCCATACAGTGTTGACTTTGGGGCACTGTTAAGCAGAGTTAATTTCTTTACATTCTTTCTAATTTTCCAATAACTTTAGTACTTAAACCATGCTCACTGGCTTCCTTTTCAGTACTGGAGAGGAAAGGAGGAAAATATAAATTCAAATTAAAAGCAGAAAGCTGTAAATCTAAAGCCAAAACAGACAAGAACAGGAGTGGAAGACAGGCTTCCTATATTTTCCCAATTTTTCTGCCTTTTCCTTCGGTGGGCCTTCGCTATTTCTACGGACTTTTGTTTCTTTAACGTACTTTAAATGTCTAACTGAGATGGCCTTTTATATAATTTAACAATCTCCTTTCTTTTCTTTTAAGAAGTTGCAAATCATGCAAAGCTGTTAAGAATATCTTTGTTTTTCCTCTCTTTTCCGATTCCATCAATGTGCTTGTTTATCTTGGAGTTTTCAGCCCTTAAGCAGGGTTCTGCCTGTAATGTCAAGCTGTCTCTTCTCCACATGGACAGACAGATCTGCTGTGTATTTTCAGTAAACCGGAAATTCATCTAGTAGATTTTGTGCAATTCATATAATAGGGAGCACAGAGTGTCAGAAAAGTGAAATAAGCAAGCATTACAACAGTGACTACATTTCAAATGTACTTCATTGGCTGTAAAGCGCTTTGGGAAGTCCCGAGGACGTAAAAGGTGCTGTATAAATGCAAGCCTTTCTTTTCTTTCACAGACCAAGTATTACACAAAAGAGCAAAATGTGATTATGGACTTAATATCAAGGAAAATGTGGGACTGGAAATGAACTGAAGAAATGCACAGGGAAGGGGGAACATCAGCCATGTCTGAGACACAATACCAAAACCCTTCAATGACCTGGGGTTGGGGGGGGTCCCCAATAATTAAGACAGACAGATAGAGAGTTGAGGGAATTTAAACTGATAACAGTAAGGGTGGGGCTTAAATTTAACTTTTCACCTACAGTTACAGATGATTACAGAACACTTAAGCATTGCTACGCTGCAGTGTTTAAAACCATGTGTGGGAATCTAGTTAACTGCACTGATAAATTAAGCACCCAACGTGGGTTTGAACCATTTCAGTTTTATTAGTGCAGCGAAGATATTTTAATCTTAAAGATGATCTTTACAAACTGCCATTAAAATAGTTACTTCATCCCTTAACAATTTTACTTCAGCTTGAGAACCAGCAGCAAAGTCTCCTCTTCATGGGCGTTTAGCGACAGTTCAAGTGTTGTGACTGGAGATCAGCACACACTGCAATCTAACCATCAGCGTATGAATCACTGATTGATGATAATCGAATCTGTGTGGAACCTGCTGACACCCAAAGTGTCACTCCCAGGCATTCCACACCAATACAAATTCCCAGACACACGGAATATAAAAGAATATATAGGACCCAATAAACACCATGCCTTCCATTGTGATCGACTCTACCTGAATTACCATTAATGCCCATTCTTCCATCTGTAGCTACCTTAATATGTCCCTTCTCAAAGAAACCGTCGGGACAGAGACGGCTGGGTGCTGGGCTGTTCCACCTTTTACCTGCAGATTCCGTGTTATGTCCCCAGATTGTGTTTACTTTCATTTAATTTTTGTCTGGAGAAAAAAAAGGAAATTTCAGCTCCTCCAGGTTTTAATGTTGGACAGACATTTGGAGAGCATAGTAATAGCCTTGGAATCTATGAGAATGTCAAGATACATGTATGCTAAGCTGAAATAATTGTTCAGAGAAATTATGTTTACAATAATATATCATTGTAGATTGTGTGCTCTTCAAAGAGATCTGGACAGTTTATTTTTAAGGTGTGAGCCCGTCTATGGCCAGGACACAGACACAGAAAGCTGGTACTGAGCAGTGAACTGTAGTAGGGGAAAACCAAGAACACGTTGCACAGATCGTTGATACAGTGTTCAGTGCAGCACTTAGAAGGTCTCAGCACTCTTGTTTGGGTTTATGTCAATGGAGCTCCATTTAAAGGATAATGATGATGATAGTTGTAATTGGTGTTTGCCAGCTGACTTTGTGAGATCAAACGGTTGAAAATTCAGTTTGTTTCCTGTCAAAAGGTTGACCTTTCTGTACTAGTTCTTGTAACAACAGCAATTTCTATTGTGGAAAAACTCACCACACAGGAGGAAGGGGTGGGGGGTGGGTGGGGAGAGGGGAGAGGCTGCCAGCAGGGGGATCTGGGGTAAACCCTTGAATATTTAGTATATTTTGGTTGTTATGGGGGATGCAGAGCAGTACAGGACTGCAGTAATCCTGGTTCATTGGCTAGCAAGAAGAAAGAGCTTGCATTTCTATAGCACCTTCCACGACCTCAGGACATGTCAGCGCTTTACAGCCAATGAGGTACTTTTGAACTGTAGTTGCTATTTGTAATGTAGGGAAATGCAACAGGCAATTCGATCATTGCAAACTCCTGACTTGAGCCTTATTGATGGTGCGGAGTCAGGACAATTTCCAGAGAGTACCCAGCCTCTGCCTTGCTCTTGTAGCCACAGTGTTGATATGGCTGGTCCGGTTAATCTAAGGCTTAGTGGTAATCTCGAGGATGTTGATGGTGGGGGACTTGGTGATGGTGGTGTCGATGAAGGTCAGGGGTAGGTAGTCGAGCCTTGTCTTTTTGGAGCTGGACATTACTTAACATTTATGAGGCGCAAATGTTACTTGCTACTTGTCAGCCCAAGTCTTGTCCAGACCTTGCTATAGCCCAGCATGGGTTGCTTCATTATCAGAGGAGTTGTGAACAGAGATGAACAGTGCAGAATCATCAGTGAACAGCCCACTTGACCTTATGATTGAGGGAAGGTCACTGATGAAGCAGCTGAAAATAGTTGGACTGAGGATGCAACCCTGAAGTACATCTGCAGTGATGTCCTGGGGCTGCTATGATATACTTTCAACAACAATGACCATCTTCCTTTGTGTCAGGTATGACTCCAGACACTGGATGGTTTTCCCACTGACCTCAATTTTTCTGGGCTCCTGGATGCCAGTCAGTCGAATGCTGCTTTGATGTCAAGGGCAGCTACTCGCCCCTCTCCTCTGACATTCAGATTTTGTGCCCATGTTTGGATCAATGCTGTGACAAGATCTGGAACCGAGCAGTTGTGGCAGAACCCAAACTGAGTTTCAGCGACTAGGTTATTGGTGAGTCGGTGTCACTTAATGGCATTCCCGATGACTCCTTCCATCACTTTGCTGATCTTTGGGAAGCGACTGATAGGGATGGTAATTGGCCAGATTAGATTTGTCCTACTTTTTGTAGTTGAGACATACCACGGCAATGTTCCACATTGTTGGCTAGATGATGTTGTTCTAGCGACACTGGAATAGCTTGGCTGGTGGGTGGGGGGGCGGCTAGCTCTGGTGCACAGGTCTTTAGCGCTACAGCAAAGATGTTGTCAGGGCATGTAGCATGCACTGTGTCCAGTGCACTCAACCACTTTTTAATATCACATTAGCTTTCAGGCAGAAGGCTGGCCGGCAAAGTGCTTGGGCCAGCCGCCCGATCCTGGTCCATTTCAAGGACTGGGCCTCATTACCATGCTGCCAGAGAGCTGCGTGCTCTGATCGGACATCCCGCTGCAGCTCTCCGGCTCTGGGCCGGCACAATATCGGACAGAGGGGGAGTGCCCAGCGCAGCAGCAGCCCACGTTATTCTTGTGGCCCCTGCTCCTCCTTAACCCACAGAAATAATTATTCACTCTCCTTTTGGAGCCTCTTCCTCTTCACTGCCTGATAAAGCAGGGCAGAGTGTGCAGGTGAGAGGAGGCTGAGTCAGATCTTTCACTTGGCACTTTTGCTGAAGATGTTTGAAAACTCTTCAGCACTTCAACCTTGTCTCTTGCACTTACTTTCTGGGCTCCATTGTTGAGAATGGGGATTTCATGGAGCTTCCTCTTCTCGTCGTCCTCCAGTCTTGACTGGATATGGTAGGGCTACAGAGCTTTGCCCTGATCCTTTGCTTGTGGGACCACATAGCTCTGTCTGTAGAATCATAGAATGGTTACAGCACGGAAGAAGGCCATTTGGCCCATCGAGCCTATGCCGTCTCTCTGCAAGAGCACTTCAGCTAGTCCCACTCCCCCACCCTTTCCCTGTAGCCCTACAAATTTTTTTCCTTCAGGTACTTATCCAACTCCCTTTTGAAAGCCGTGATTGAATCTGCCTCCACCACCCTTTCAGGCAGTTCATTCCAGATCCTAACCACTCGCTGCATAAAAAAGTTTTTTTCTTATGTCGCCTTTGGTTCTTTTGCCAGTCACCTTAAATCTGTGTCCTCTGGTTCTCGACCCTTCCGCCAATGGGAACAGTTTCTCTCTGTCTACTCTATCCAGACCCCTCATTATTTTGAACACCTGTATCAAATCTCCTCTCACTCTTCTCTGGTCTAAGAACAACACCAGCTTCTCCAGTCTATCAACGTAACTGAAGTCCCTCATCCCTGGAATCATTCTAGTAAATCTTTTTTGCACTCTCTCAAAGGCCTTCACATCCTTCCTAAAGTGCGGTGCCCAGAATTGGACACAATACTCCAGTTGAGGCCAAACCAGTGTTTTTTTACAGGTTCATCATAATTTCCACGCTTTTGTACTCTATGGGCTCGATTTTGTCATTGGGGCGGGCTGGGGTCGTGTCATCCACTTTTCGTGTTAGCCACCCGATTCCAATTGGATGTGGGAGAATTATTCGATTTTCCCCTAATTGGGCAGTTGAGTTCCAGCATGTGGGAACCCATGACCCAATTAGTGTTTTCAGTATGAAAGTCGCCTCTGATTATGTCATCATTGCTGCTGCATTTAAGGTCTGCAAAGACTGGGAAGCTTTTGGCCTTTGCTGTGAGAGGGACCTGGAGGCAAAATGAGCAGCAGGAGACCTAAGTCTGCCACCGCGATGGTTACGGTCCTGCAGCTGATAGTCAGCAATCCAAGTGTGCTACCGCCAGGTTTCACCGTCGTGTTTCAGAGGAGGCGTGCATCACGTCGGAAAAGTATTACAATCAGAAAGGCCTCTCAAAATGGGATTATAGAGGCAATTAAGTGGGACGGAGACGGGATCAGAAACCACGCATTTGGGAAAATTGCTCGGAGGCCACCCGCCATTTTTTGCAATTTTAACACCCCACACGCCTCCATTCCCGCCTCCTCGGGCCTGGCAAAATCGAGCCCTATACCTCTATTCATGAAGCCCAGGATCCCATAAGCTTTTTTAACTGCTTTCTCAACCTGCCCTGCCACCTTCAGCAATTTGTGCTCTCTGTTCATGCACCCCCTTTAGAATTGTACCCTTTAGTTTATAGCCTGCTACTTTTGGTGTTTGACATGTAGACCTGTGTTGTAGCTTCACTAAGCTGGTGTTTTATTCTAAGGCATGCCCGCTACTGCTCCTGGCGCGCCCTTCTACACAGCTCATTGAACAATTGTTGGTCTTCTGACTTGATGGAGCCGGAGGAGTGAGGAATGAGTCGGGCCATGTGAGCCATGGTTGTTTGGGAACCGAATCCTTTGTATGATGATAGAAGCCACAAACATTCATTTTATAGCTCTTACTGTAAAATTACATTTTGTATTAAAATACAGACCACCATGTGCCTCACTCCACAACTCTGCTGATTGAACTTGTCTGTGTAAAAGTACTGATAAAAGACAATTATTAAATCCACTTAATGAAATAGTGACATTGCTTTGACTAGGGTTTATTAGGTGTGCTGTACACACTTGATCTTGTAATACCTTGTCAGCTGTGGCTAGGGGTATTCACTGATTGAGAAGATGAAAAAACAAAATGAGTCGTTCTGGCCTGTAAAAAGATACGTGAAAAGGAAACAGATAAAGTCATGGTTCATCTTGATTGCCTTATGTATCTGATAACTGTGATATTGCCTTAAATAATAACATGCTTTCATTCTGTCTTGAACCGAGACCTGAATAGCAAATTCTAAGGTGTTCCTGGGCAGCCCTGAGGATATCGGTTGACATGCCCTTTGCCTGCACTGACTCAGCTGCCGTTGGAATAAATATTTTGAAATCAGCTGCAGGTGTAAATGAACGATGGCGCAGGGAAACTTAAGTGAGCTAATTGGTCTCACCACATTAAAGGAGATCATTGTGAGCACAGCTGATCACGGAAATACCTGTCAGTCATCTGGGCTGTTTCATTGACTCTTATTATATAAACTGGAGAATGGCATAGAGCAGAGAATGGGGGCAGGATGTGGGTCCCTGATATTACTACAACAGCTGCCTCTTAAGAGAACTTTGTTTTTCATTTAAAGTGTATTGCAACAGGTCTCTCTACTGAGGAGAATGAGGGACCAAAATCTTCTGTAATGCCTGAGAGGTGTGAAATGCAAACACTAAATATAGTCATGCCTGAACTGTTCTGATGATTTGGCAAAAGCATCATTGGAGGTAACCCAGTAACATAAGGATATGAAGTGTTCCTCAGCTGGAGGTTTCATGGGAGGCAGCTAACGGACGGTGGCGATGGTCATTGTGTCTGCCCTCTTGGCCCGTACAGGTTAGCAATGCATGTTCACCATTGTGGGTCATTGCAGACCTGCCCCGTGCAATCAGAAGTATCAGTCAAAGTGGCAGTGCCCCAGGTACAAGTTTTCACTAACTGCATGCACAACACTTCTGGATGCATAGTTCCAGTAGTTTTTCCAGATTGCAATTCACGATATACTTGAGATAAAGGCATAAAGAAAAGAAAGAACTTGCATTTAAGACATCCCAAAGCTTTTTGAAGTGTTGTCACTGTTGTAATGTAGAGAAACGCGGCAGTCAATTTGCACACAGCAAGGTCCCGCACACAGCAAGGTCCCACAAACAGCAAATAATCTGTTTCAGTGAGATTGGTTGACGGATAAATGTTGGCTGGAACACCAGGGAGAACTCCCCTGCCCTCCTTGGAATTGTGCGGTGGATCTTTTACATCCACCTGAGAGGGCATACAGAGCCTCGGTTTAACATTTCATTCAAAAGGCGGCACCTCCGACAGTGCACCACTCCCTCAGTACTGCACTAGAATGTCAGGCTAGATTATGTGCTCAAATCTCTGTAGTGGGACTTGAACCCACAACGCAAGAGTGCTGCCACTGAGCAAAGACATAAATAAAAAGCCCAAATCACAGATGTTAGAGTCGTGCACTGGGCTGTGCTTACTGTTGGAGGTTCAGTAGGTTAAGTGTCTGCTTGGCTCAGTTGGTAGCACTCTTGTGTCTGAGTTACACCATGTAGTCATGTGGGGCTGATATTCCTGCCTTTTCATGTCTACCTTTTCATTAAAATTAGCAGACAGGAATATCAACTTATGTTTCTCTCTTCTGCAATGGTTAAGAACATAAGAACATAAGAAATAGGAGCAGGAGTAGGCCAATCGGCCCTTCGAGCCTGCTCCGCCATTCAATAAGATCATGGCTGATCTGATCCTCACCTCAAATCTAAAGAACACAAGAAGTAGGAGCAGGACCCGGCCACTCAGCCCCTGGGCCCGCTACGCCACCCACAGGGCCTCGACCGATCCGAACTCAGCCTCATGTCCAATTTCCTGCCCGCTCCCCGTAACCCCTAATTCCCTTTACTTCTAGGAAACTGTCTATTTCTGTTTTAAATTTATTTAATGATGTAGCTTCCACAGCTTCCTGGGGCAGCAAATTCCACAGACCTACTACCCTCTGAGTGAAGAAGTTTCTCCTCATCTCAGTTTTGAAAGAGCAGCCCCTTATTCTAAGATTATGCCCCCTAGTTCTAGTTTCACCCATCCTTGGGAACATCCTTACCGCATCCACCCGATCAAGCCCCTTCACAATCTTATATGTTTCAATAAGATCGCCTCTCACACTTCTGAACTCCAATGAGTAGAGTCCCAATCTACTCAACCTTTCCTCATATGTCCAGCCCCTCATCCCGGGGGTTAACCGAGTGAACCTTCTTTGTACTGCCTCGAGAGCAAGTATGTCTTCTTAAGTATGGACACCAAAACTGTATGCAGTATTCCAGATGCGGTCTCACCAATACCTTATATAACTGCAGCAATACCTCCCTGTTTTTATAATCTATCCCCCTAGCAATAAAAGCCAACATTCCGTTGGCCTTCTTGATCACCTGCTGCACCTGCATACTAACTTTTAGATTTTCTTGCACTAGGACTCCCAGATCCCTTTGTACTGCAGTACTTTCCAGTTTCTCGCCATTAAGATAATAACTTGCTCTCTGATTTTTCCTGCCAAAGTGCATAACCTCACATTTTCCAATATTGTATTGCATCTGCCAAATCTCTGCCCACTCACCCAGCTTGTCTATATCCCCTTGTAGGTTTTTTATGTCCTCCTCACTTTCTACTTTCCCTCCGATCTTTGTATCATCTGCAAACTTTGATATGTTATACTCGGTCCCCTCCTCCAAATCGTTAATATAGATTGTAAAGAGTTGGGGACCCAGCACCGACCCCTGCGGAACACCACTGGCTACTGGTTGCCAATCCGAGAATGAACCATTTATCCCAACTCTCTGCTTCCTGTTAGATAACCAATCCTCCACCCATGCCAGAATATTCCCCCCAATCCAGTGATTTTTTATCTTGAGCAATAATCTTTTATGTGGCACCTTGTCGAATGCCTTCTGGAAGTCTAAATACACTACGTCCATTGGTTCCCCTTTATCCACCCTGTACGTTATGTCCTCAAAGAACTCAAGCAAATTTGTCAGACATGACTTCCCCTTCATAAAGCCATGCTGACTATGTCCTATTAAATTATGTTTATCTAAATGTTCCGTTACTGTCTCCTTAATAATAGACTCCAAAATTTTACCCACCACAGATGTTAGACTAACTGGTCTATAATTTCCAGCCTTCTGCCTACTACCCTTTTTAAATAAGGGTGTTACATTAGCAGTTTTCCAATCTGCCGGGACCTTTGCTGAGTCCAGGGAATTTTGGAAAATTATTACCAAAGCATCCACAATCCCTACTGCCACTTCCCTCAAGACCCTAGGATGCAAGCCATCAGGTCCAGGGGATTTCTCCGCCTTGAGTCCCATTATTTTACTGAGTACCAATTCCTTAGTGATTTTAATCGTATTTAGCTCCTCCCCCCCTAGAGCCCCATGTTTGTCCAGTGTTGGGATATTCTTAGTGTCCTCTACCGTAAAGACTGAAACAAAATATTTGTTCAGCATTTTTGCCATCTCCATGTTTCCCACCATTAATTTCCCGGTCTCATCCTCTAAGGGACCTACGTTTGCCTTAGCCACCCTTTTTCTTTTTATATAACTATAGAAACTCTTGCTATCTGTTTTTATATTTTTTGCTAATTTATTTTCATAATCTATCTTCCCTTTCTTAATCAATCCTTTAGTTACTTTTTGCTGTCTTTTGAAGACTTCCCAATCTTCTATCCTCCCACTAAGTTTGGCTACCTTATATGTCCTTGTTTTTAGTTGGATACTATCCTTAATTTCTTTACTTAGCCACGGATGGCTGTTATTTCTTTTACACCCTTTTTTCCTCAGTGGAATATATATTTTTTGAAAGTTGTAAAATAACTCCTTAAATGAACACCACTGCTCATGTACCGTCTTACCCTTTAATCTATTTTCCCAGTCCACTTTAATCAATTCCGCTCTCATACCATCATAGTCTCCTTTATTCAAGCTCAGTACGCTTGTCTGAGAACCAACTTTCTCACCCTCTAATTGGATATGGAATTCAACCATGTTATGGTCACTCATTCCAAGGGGATCCTTAACTAGGACATTATTAATTAATCCTGACTCATTACACAGGACCAGGTCCAAGATTGCTTGCCCCCTTGTAGGATAAGTTACATACTGCTCAAGAAATCCATCCCTAATACACTCAATAAACTCTTCCTCAAGGCTGCCTTGCCCAATTTGATTTGTCCAGTTAATATGATAGTTAAAATGCCCCATAATTATAGCTGTTCCCTTATTACATGCCCCAACTATTTCCTGATTAATACTTCTTCCAGCAGAGTTGCAACTATTAGGAGGCCTATATACTACTCCCACTAGTGTTTTTTTCCTTTTATTATTCCTTATCTCCACCCAAACTGTTTCATTATCCTGATCCTTTGACCCAATATCATTTCTCTGTAATACAGTAATTCCTTCCTTTATTAACATAGCTACCCCACCTCCTCTTCCTTCCTGTCTGTCCTTCCTGATTGTTAAATACCCTGGCATATTTAATTCCCAGTCGTTGTCACCCTGCAGCCATGTTTCTGTAATGGCCACAAGATCATACCCATACGTAGTTATTTGTACCGTCAATTCGTCTATTTTGTTACGAATGCTGCGTGCATTCAGATAAAGAACTTTTAAATATGTTTTGTGACAATTTATTCCTGCTTTTACCCCCTTTACTACTTTACCTTTATCTTTATATATTCTGTCCCTTCCTGACACGCTCTGGTTTTTAATTACCCCACTGCTACTTTGCTCTATTGCCTTCTCCGCTGACATTTTTATTTTTTGCTCTCTTGAAACCTCCCCCCCACTAATTAGTTTAAAGCCCTCTCTACAGCCCTTAGTTGGCTGTAAAGCGCTTTGAGACGTCTGGTGATCGTGAAAGGCACTATATAAATGCAAGTCTGTCTGTCTTTCTTAATGCATTTGTTTATTCAGCAAATTACTAAGGATTGATTGGATAAGACGGTCAATATTTGCTGTGAATAGACTTCATATGGTCAGAATGGGACTGAATTATCAAGGGAGACTTGTCCAGACAATGTGACAAAACAATTAAATCCAATAGAATGCTGGATTTATAACCAGAACAGGGCTCCAGAAGTTATGACAGATTAGAGCAATGCATGAAGCATGAAATGGGATAGATACAGGTAAATCCAGATTATTACTTCAAAATATCCCAAGACAATACAAGTGGAAATAAATGAAATTTAGAGTAGATATCTTTGCTTAAAGAGAAAGAAAGAAAGACTTGCATTTATATAGCGCCTTTCACGAACACCGGACTTTCCAAAGCGCTTTACAGCCAATGAAATACTTTTTGAAGTGTAGTCACTGTTGTAATGTAGAAAACGCGGCAGCCAATTTGCGCACAGCAAGCTCCCACAAACAAATGTGATAATGACCAGATAATTGGTTTTAATGATGTTGAGTGAGGGGTAAATATTGGCCAGGACATGGAGGATAACTCTTCTGCTCTTCTTCAAAATTGTGCCATCTTTTACGTCCAATTGAGAGAGCAGATGGGGCCTCGGTTTAGTGTCTCATCTGGAAGATGGCACCTTCGACAGAGCAGTACTCCCTCAGTATTGTACTGGAGTGTCAGCCTAGATTTTTGTGCCCAAGTCTCTGGAGTGGGACTTGAACCCTCAACCTTCTGACTCAGAGGTGAGGGTGCTACCAACTGAGCCACAGCTGATACAATATTTGGAATAATCTACCAAGTGAGGCAATAGAGGCAAAAACACTGAGGTTATTCAAAATGCCATTAGTTGCCATGATGGGAGAGTTAATGGTACTAGAGGCCGGGCCCCTAGTACTCCGTGAGCAGAGATTGCCACAGAACGTAGCACCACTGAAGAATTTCTCCCCTGCCAGTTTTACTTTCTCTCGTTTTCTTTCTCCACAGTTTTCCCCATTGCAGCTGTACCCAGTGCCAACATAACATTGGGGCGGATTTTGCAACCCCTATGGGTGCGTACGCGCCCATAGGGGCCGCGCAAGTGCCACTTTCAGGCATGCGAAGCGCATGCGCTGAAAACGGGCACTTGTGATCTATCAAAAATTCTCTTGACAGATCATCCGCATGCACAAGAAAAGTGCCTCTGCTGGTGCAGAGTTGCGCTTTTTGCACAACTTCCGCCCGCTGAATGACAGTCAAATTCTTACGCCTGGTAACAGCAGGCGTAAGGCCTGCTTTTACCAGCTTAAGAGTTTTAAAAAATAGAAAAATGAAATTTGATAACTCATTTATGAATTAAAAAGACTCTTCAAAAAGGTAAGTTTATTTTTAGCCCCGTAAAAACATTTTAAAAAAAATTCAAATTTTGGTTGAAAATATTTAATTAAATGGCATTTTCATTAATTTTAAATGTAATTTTTTTTTTTAATTTATTTAATGTGATTTTTTTTAGGTGATCCCCATTCATACTTTTAACAGTTCTGTACGTACGGACCTGTCAAAAGGTTCAATGGGGATTCCCTTCCATTAGTTGGGCCGGCCCACGTGATCCCAGGAGCGCCTACGAACCGCAGGCACCCCTGGGATATGTGGGGCTCTGCCCGCGCAGACCCGAAGAGGCCCAGGATCGCAAGCCGCCATTCTTCCCGGGCCACCAGGTAAGTTCGTAGATTTTTTTCCGATCGGAGCCATCCGTCCGCAAGAAGCCTCCGATCGGAAATTCAGGGCCATTATGTACTAATACATGACGTTCTGATCCTGAATGGTCTCAAGTGAAAGCAATCTTCTAATCCACATTAATAGGCAGCACCTTGCACAGTTAACCTGCAAAATATGATTCAGAGCATCAGGTAGTGGTTAGCTGCTATTGACACCACTTAACACAAAGCATGGTGAAATAGTAGACTTGACACTAAACATGTCCAACCAATGCAATGCAGTGATCAACCAAGTTGATAGAATGTTGAATTACATGGCCAAAACAGTAGAATACAAATCAGAGGAAATCATGACCAAACTGTACAGTGCTCTGGTAGGACCAAAGCTTGAACACTGTGTCCAGGTTTAGTCACTAAGACACAAGGGACACATTCAAGTGCTGGTGACAATACAGAGAAGAGCCACTAAGCTGATCTCCAGTGTTAGAGTTCTGAGGAAAGACTGGAGAGACTTGTGCTTTTCAGCATAGAAAGGAAGGATGTGAGAGGTGATCTTATAGAGGTATATAAGATTGCACATGGTATGGAACAGGTAAATCCAGAATATTACTTTAAAGTAAATAGCGAGAATAGGATAAGGGGACAATTAAAGTAGTAAAAGGCAAATTTAAAACTGAGATCAGGAAATTCATCTTCACACAAAGAGTGATTGACACATGGAACATCCTGGAATCATTTAAGAAACAATTAGATGCTACAATGGAGGGACTTTTAGATGATGGATTAAGATGGGCCGAACAGCCTTCCTCAACCGAAGTAAGTATCTAGTGATTTTGTGAGGTTAGGTGAGATAGGTATTTAGGTGTCTCGGAGTCTAAGCCAAGTAAACGGCTTTTAATCACTTTAAAATGCGTGGTTTCTCAAAACAAAAGTCACCATTTTCGCACTGTTTTGATACAGTATTTTAAAATATTTATTATATTGAGGTCCAGACATCCCCAAACCCTGGAAAAAAAACGGCTACAGAATTCATATTCTCATTGCTGCAGTATTTGATTGGGATTGGGCACATGAATTGGTTTTGGGATGCTGTAGAATTCTAGCGGGCCTGACCAGTGAAATGAGCTGTGATGGGTCGATCGCCTTTTCTTATTCTTAACTTTTCTTACCTTCTCGTGCAACAATAAGAGGTTTTTATTTCATTTTAAAAGCAGTGTGCAATTAACTACACATTAAAAATGTGACCCATGGCCGCCACTGTGTCCAGGTTAATGGTGACTGAGGAAGTCCAATTCAGCTCTTCATTACCACGAAACCTTAACCAATATTTTGGACTCTAGCACTATAGCTGGAGCCTGCTGGACTTACTTCCTCCAGTGCAGATACCAGTCTTACTGATATCTCTAGTATAGCAGCACCCAGAACTGTCTCAAAAAAGTAACTCGTCATATTTATGAAATACAACCTAAAATAATTATCATATAAAATGTAATGAGATGGTGAAGTTTCCCCTTAGTTTTGAATGTAATAAATACTCTCTGTGTGTTCACTTGACTGTCGTCAGCAATCTATTGAGTGTGTTGTTTATATATTGTAGGTCACAGAGGTTGAATTTTGAAGTGTCGTCCCCGAATGGAATTCTACTGTTCAGAGAAGCCAGCAAAATGATTTCAACTTATGGTATGAAATTCAGAGCTCCTCTGCTCAGGATGGTGTGTGTTAATGCAAGTGTGTGTGCGTGCGTGTGGATTGTGTGAGCATGTGGGTATATGTGTGTGTGTGAGCATATGAGTGTGGGCATGTGAGTGTGTTGGCGTGTGTGTGAGCATGTGTGTCTGGGCATGTGTGTACATCCATGAGGTATCATTCTGATACCTCATTCATAAACACTGAAAAATATTTAATTGATAAAGTTGTTTGGATAAATTGTTCACTCTCGGGAGGGTTCGAATCCCAGGGGACACAAGTCAAAAAATTATGAAGTTAAGAGTAAGAAAAGTCAGGGAGAACTTTTCCCCCAAAGGGTAAGAGAGTTTTGAGATAAAAGACACCAGGAGCGGAGCATAAAGCAGCGGGGGAAACAGCGCCGGCCATTGGAGACACCAGTGGCGGTGGAACATAAAACAGCGCCGACCTGATTGGAGACACCAGTGGCGGTGGAACATAAAACAGCGCCGACCTGATTGGAGACACCAGCGGCGGTGGAACATAAAACAGCGCCGACCTGATTGGAGACACCAGCGGCGGTGGAACATAAAACAGCGCCGACCTGATTGGAGACACCAGCGGCCGAACCGTCGTCAATTTCCCCCCAAAAAACGAAGAGTGACGTCATAGGACAGCAGGTAGGTGATTGGTTGGTGAGTTTAAGGTTTTTTTTCTCTCTAACCTAGGTTAGTGGTTTAAACTAGGTGCGGGAAACTATAACACTATTAAATTTATAGCTTAACTAGTTAAACTATTTAATATAACTATAAATAATCGTTGAATAAAGACTTTAACTAATTAAATAAATAAAATAAGGCTAGTCTAAGATATGACAGATGTGAGAAGTCGCACAACACCAGGTTATAGTCCAACAGTTTTATTTGAAATCACAAGCCTTCGGAGCGCTGCTCCTTCGTCCGGTGAAGTCTGACTTCACCTGACGAAGGAGCAGCGCTCCGAAAGCTTGTGATTTCAAATAAAACTGTTGGACTATAACCTGGTGTTGTGCGACTTCTCACATTTGTCCACCCCAGTCCAACACCGGCATCTCCACATCATAAGATATGACAGGGCAGGTTGTGTGTCTGGACTGCAGTATGTGGGAGTTTGTGGATGGCGAGACTGACCTGAGCAAACACGTCTGCAGGAGATGTCTCCATCTCGAATCTCTCCGGCTCAGAGTCATTGAGCTGGAGTGCGAGTTGGAGACACTCCAACACCAACACATAAGGGAGGTGGAGGAATTTCTGGACAGTTTTATCCAGAATACAGTCACGCCCCAGAGGAAAGCACAGGTGCAGGGAGGGGAGGTTGTGACTGTTAGGGAGCCGGGTAGCGGGGATTTACAAGAGGTTGAGAAGGAGGTCCTGCAGACACTGGCCCTGTCCAACAGGTACGATGTACTTGCTACTTGTGAGGACAAGGAGAAAGACTGCAGGGAGGAGATAGCCACAATGCAGACCAAGGCACTATGGCTCAGAAGGCTGTCCAAGGAGGGGAAGAGCAGAATAGAAATGTGGTAGTGAATAGGGTACTCTATAATTAGGGGGATAGATAGCGTCCTCTGCAGCCATGAACGAGAATCCCGAAGTGTGTGTTACCTACCCGGTGCCAGGGTAAGGGATATCTCACGGCGGCTGGAGAGGAACTTGGAAAGGGAGGGGGTAAATCCAGTTGTCGTGGTCCATGTTAGAACAAACGACATAGGTAGGAACAGGGAGGAGGTCCTGCTGAATGAGTTTCAGGAGTTAGGATCTAAATTAAAAAGCAGGTAATAATTTCTGGGTTATTGCCCGAGCCACGTGCAAATTGGCATAGAAGCAGACAGATCAGGAGAATTAACACGTGGCTAAAGGGCTGGTGTGGGAAAGAGGGGTTCCTTTTCATGGGACACTGGCACCAGTTCTGGGACAGGAAAGAGCTGTACCGATGGGATGGGCTCCACCTGAACCGGGATGGGACCCGTGTCCTTGCGGAAAGGGTAAATAGAGAGATGGCAAAGGCTTTAAACTAGTAAGAAGTGGGGAAGGATCTACAAGAAATGTAAGCAGCCTAAATATAAACAAAACAGGAAAAGTGAGCATAGGAAAGAATAAAGTAAGGGAGGACATTGACGGCAAGGGAGCAAATAGAGTTATAGAACAGGAGTCTAAAAAGATGGTTAAACATAAAGTGAGAGGAAATCCTATTAAAAATGAGTTAAACTGTCTATACAGCAATGCACACAATGTCCGAAATAAAACAGGGGAGCTGGAGGCAATCTAGTATTGCAAGGAACCAGACATAGTAGGGATTACTGAGACATGGCTACAGAAAAATCAGGACTGTGAATTAAACATTGCAGGGTATAACATATTTAGAAAAGTTAAGAAAGGGAAAAAGGGAGGTGGAGTAGCTGTACTTGTTAGGGATAACATAATGGCAGTAGAAAAAAGGGACATAGATATCAGCAAGACAAAATAGAATCCATATGGATAGAGATAAAAGATAATAAAGGATCAATCACTCTAATAGGCGTAGTCTACAGACCACCTAATAGTGGAACGGAGGTGGAGGAAGAGCTATACAGACAAATTAGAGAAATGAGTAAAAAAACATAGAATAATAATCATGGGGGATTTCAACTACCCCGATATTAATTGAACAGAAGAGGTAGGTAAGGGGGATAAGTGAATGGAGTTCCTACAATGTCTACAGGACTCCTTTCTAACCCAATATGTAAAAAGCCCAACAAGGGAGGATTCGCTATTGGATCTAGTTATGGGGAATGAGCCAGAGCAGATAAGAGAAGTAAAAGTAGGGGAACATATAGGCAATAGTGACCATAACATAATACGCTTTAAGATGACAATAGAGAAGTACATAAGAAGGACAAAAAACAAATTAATAGATTGGAGAAAAACTGATTTTGAGGGGCTGAGAATAGAACTTGGGAAGATAAAATGGGCAACAATATTGGCAAACAATGATGTATCATAGAATCATAGAAATTTACAGCACAGCATAGAAGGAGGCCATTCTGCCCATCTTGTCCGTGCCGGCCGACAAAGAGCTATCCACCCTAATCCCACTATCCAGCACTTGGTCCATAGCCTTGTAGGTTATGGCACTTTAAGTGCATATCCAAGTACTTTTTATGTGATGAGGGTCTCTGCCTCTACCACCCTTTCAGGCAGTGAGTTCCAGAGCCCCACCACCCTCTGGGTGAAAAAATGTCTCCTCAAATCCCCTCTAAACCTCCGACCAATTACTTTAACTCTATGCCCCCTGGTTATTGACCCTTCTGCTAAGGGAAATAGGTTCTTCCTATCCACTCTATCTAGGCCCCTCAGAACTTTATACACCTCAATTAGGTCCCCTCTCAGCCTCCTCTGTTCCAAAGAAAACAACCCCAGCCTATCCAATCTTTCCTCATAGCTAAAATTCCCCAGCCCAGGTAACATCCTCATAAATCTCCTCTGCACCCCCTCTAGTGCAATCACATCCTTCCTGTAATGTGGTGACCAGAACTGCACGCAATATTCTAGCTGCAGCCTAACTAGTGTTTTATACAGTTCAAGCATAACCTCCCTGCTCTTATATTCTATGCCTCGGCTAATAAAGGCAAGTATCCCGTATGCCCTATTAACCACCTTATCTACCTGTCCTGCTACCATCAGGGATCTGTGGACATGCACTCGAAGGTCCCTCTGATCTTCTGCACTTCTCAGTGTCCTGCCATTTATAGTGTATTCCCTTGCCTTGTTAGCCCTCCCCAAATGCAATACCTCACACTTCTCCAGATTGAATTCCATTTGCCACTGTTCTACCCACCTGACCAGTCCATTGATATCCTCCTGCAGTCTGCAGCTTTCTTCTTCATTATCAACCACACGGCCAAGTTTTGTATCATCTGCAAACTTCTTAATCATACTTCCTACATTCAAGTCCAAATCATTGATATATATACCACAAAAAGCAAAGGACCCAGTACTGAGCCCTGCGGAACTCCACTGGAAATAGCCTTCCAGTCACAAAAACAGTCTTCGACCATTACTCTTTGTTTCCTGCCTCTGAGCCAATTTTGGATCCAACTTGCCACTTTGCCTTGGATCCCATGGGCTTTTACTTTTGTGACCAGTCTGCCATTCGGGACCTTATCAAAAGCCTTGCTAAAATCCATATAGACTACATCAAACGCACTACCCTCATCGACCCTCCTTGTTACCTCCTCAAAAAAAAATTCGGTAGAACGACAATGGGAAACATTTAAAACGGTGTTCAACAGAGTGCAGGAAAAATATAATCCGCTAAAAGGAAAGAACAAACTAAACACTAATGAGACTCCATGGCTGAATAAAGACAGAAGGAAACAATTGAGGGTAAGGAAAGAGGCATACATTAAGTACATAGACAGCAGAGGAGTGCATGATAAGAGAGAATACGAAGGGATTAGGAGAGAAGTCAAAAAAACAATTAGGAAGTCAAAGAGGAACTATGAAATTAATTTATCAAGGAACATAAAACAAAATAGTAAAATATTTTACAGGCACATCAATAAAAAAGAGGAAGGTTGGGATGGGAATAGGGCCATTAAGGGATGGACAGGACAATACCACAGATAACGATAGGGAGATGGCAGAAATATAAAATTATTATTTTGCTTCGGTATTTACCAGGGAGATAGAACAGGTGGACATGACATTGGATGATGAGATTAGTAATGAGATAAATGCATTTAAAATTAAAAAAGGGGATATATTAAATAAACTAATCAAACTCAAAGAGGATAAAACCCCTGGTCCTGATGGATTGCAACCACGCATTTTAAAAGAACCTAGGGAAGAGATAGCAGAGGCATTACTACACATATTTAAGAATTCGTTAGAAAAAGGTGTAGTGCCAGAGGACTGGCGGATAGCTAACGTATAGAAGAACATCTAGAAACAAAAAATATAATAATCAATAGTCAGCATGGATTTCAAAAGGGAAAATCTTGCTTGACCAACCTCACTGAATTTTTTGAAGAGGTAACAGAGAGTAGACAATGGTAATGCAGTAGATGTAATTTATCTAGATTTTCAAAAAGCCTTTGATAAGGTACCCCATAATAGACTAATGAATAAGGTCAGAGAATGCGGAGTCAGGGGACAAGTAGCAGAATGGATTGCTAGCTGGCTTCAAGAAACAGAAAGCAGAGAGTGGGAGTAAAGGGTAGCTATTCACAGTGGCAGAAGATGGGTAGTGGTGTTCCACAAGGAATTAGTGCTGGGACCACTGCTGTTCACAATTTACATTAGCGATTTAGACTTTGGAATTAAAAACACAATTTCTAAATTTGTGGAAGATACCAAATTGGCGGGGGGGGGGGGGGGGGGAGATAGTCAATACTGAGGAGGGCTGCAACAAATTACAGGAGGACATTAATAAACTTGCAGAATGGGCAAATAATTGGCAAATGAGGTTCAACACAGACAAACAAATGTGAGGTATTACATTTTGGTAGGAAGAATAGGGAGGTCACTTATCACTTGGAGGATGGGAGTCTAGGTGGGGTAGAGGAACAAAGGGATCTCTAAGTACAAATACACAAATCACTAAAAGTTGCGCCACAGGTTAGCAAGGCCATAAAAAAAGCAGACCAAGCACTAAGGTTATTTCTAGAGGGATAGAATTGAAAAGTAGGGAAGTTATGCTAAACCTGTATCGAACCTTGGTTAGACCACACTTAACTGTACTGCGTACAGTTCTGGTCGTCATATTATAAAAAGGATATAGAGGCACTGGAGAGGGTGCAGAGAAGATTTACAAGGATGATACCAGAAATGCGAGGGTATACATATCAGGAAAGGATGAACAGGCTGGTCTCTTTTCTCTTGAAAAAAGAAGGCTGAGGGGTGACATAATAGAGGTCTATAAAATTATGAAAGGTTTTGATAGAGTGGATACAGAGAGAATGTTTCCACTTGTGGGGAAGAGCATAACTAGAGCCATCAATGTAAGATAGTCACCAAGAAATCCAATAGGGAATTCAGAAAAAACTTCTTTACCCAAAGAGTGGTGATAATGTGGAACTCGCTACCACAGGGAGTGGTTGAAGCGAATAGTATAGAAGCATTTAAGGGCAGGTTAGATAAGCATATGAGGGAGAAGGGAATAGAGGGTTATGCTGATAGATTTAGATGAGGGAGGAGGCTCGAGTGGAGCATAAACACTGGCATGGACTGGTTGGGCCGAATGGTCTGTTTCTGTGCCGTATATCCGATGTAAGTTTCCAGGGAACATCATGGAAGCTGACGATATAAATGGGATCAAAACATAACTAGATGAGTTTTTAAAAAGAGAGATGAGAAGGTGGGTACATGGGACTGATTTATGGGAAAAAGGATGGGTTTGTTGAACCTAACGGCCTTTTCCTGATCCTAAAAGTTCTAATCGCATTACCTTAAAAGATATGAGAGTGCATCCTGCATGGATTTGCTGGCAGGCCAAGGAATGGAGGTCAAGCATCAGTGGGAGTGGGCAGTTGAAAGAGAGCAAGGAGCAATGAACATGAAGAGATCTGGGTGTGGATAGGAGTACAGGAAGAGAGGCAAGGCAAGGAGCAAGCAGCAGGTAAGGGCCAAGGCCCATTATAGACAGGAAATCCAGATAAGGGTGGTGGAGGCCTCATGGGCAGCAGCTGGGGCTGGTGCAGTGAGGTCTGCAATGTTCTGACAGGCATTATCCATCTTAATTATGGCTTGTCTCTTTTTGTATGTTGCTGGGCAGTACTCAGGAACTCCCACAGTGGCTGAAAGGGAGGTGAATCTTTGCTCACTGTATCATGTTTGTTGTTTTTCAGACTACAAACACCGACCCAATCAGAAAGCTTGCACATGAGACTTCAGATGAACAGACACTAAAGAGACTGAATATATATATTATATAATAATGGAGCTGAATAATTAATTAATAGAAGGATTTTGAAGCGAAGTAACAAATTTGTATTTGTTAGAATATATTGCACGCATTATCTGAAACTGTATTCTTTGCACATTGCTAGAAGGATTCACAGTGCAAACAGCGCAGACACTTCATTAAGAAGTCAGTTCTTGGGTCCCAGGCTCAATCCCCAATCTGTGCTGAATCTATGCAGCCATTAGGGACACTGGAGTTTGTCTCAGTGCCTTTGGACACTTCCTGATTGTTATCCAGAGACCCCTGCAGGAAAGTGGGAGAGAACAGAATCGAGCTCTGCTGTGATTTCTCCTCTCCTTCCCACAGTCAAATAATCTGCTGATCGTTAACTTCTAGTCAAGTCACACATGGAGAATGAGCACTAGGACAAGGCACTGGACAGTGGTTGACACTCATGGGACTTACGGCATTAAGAGTTGTTACCTTCTGGAAAGCTGTAGGGAAATTAAGGAAATCCCTCCAGTCAATTAATTAAGAAATTACTATTGGGGAGACTGTGTGATTTGCGAGGTTAAACACTGGCTTTTCACCTTTGGGACCTGGGTTCAAATCTGAATAAGGAAAATAGGAACAGGAGTAGGCCATAAATATACGATAGCCACTAACAGATCAAATAAAGAATTTAGGAGGAATTTCTTTACACATGGAAGCAGAAAGCATTGGTGCATTTAAGGGAAGGCTTGATACATACATGAGGGAAAAAGGAATAGACAGATATGGTGGGAGGGGGCTTGTGCAGAGTATAAACACCGTCAGAGATCAGTTGGGCCAAGTGGCCTGTTTGTGTGCTGCAGATTATATGGGAACATAGGAACAGGAGTAGGCCATTCAGCCCCTCGAATCTGTTGCAGCATTCAGTTAGATTATGGCTGAAGTGTACCTCAATTCCATATCTTGCCTTTGATACCCTTACCTAATAAAAAAAATCTATCAATCTTAGTCTTGAAAATTTCAATTGGCCCAGCATCTGCAGCTTTTTGGGGGAAGAGAGTTTCCACTACCTTTTGTGAAAAAGTGCTTCCTAATTGTTCTCGATTCCCTCACCAGAGGAAATATTTTCTCTGCATCTGCCCTATTGAATCCTTTTATCATTTTAAACACCTTGATTAGATCATCCCAACCTTCTAAACTCAAGGGAATACAAACCAAGTCTATGCAACCTGATCTCATAATGTAACCCTTTAAGCCCAAATATCATCTGGTGAATCTGCACTGTAACCCCTCCAAGGCCAATATATCCTTCCTGAGGTGCGTGCCCAAAGCTGAACTCAGTACTCCAGATGAGGTGTGACAGGTCCCATATCTTAGCTCACTCTCATAGGTGGATCCTAACTCCCTTTACCTTCAAGAGCCTCTTCAGCATTGATATCTAGGTAAGGTTTTAGTAATGTGCCCTGGATAACAAACAGAACAAACTTTCCATTAATTATTTTAGCTTCTGGAATTATCCTACACCTCTATATTTTCTCTCCCCCATAGCAATAGAGCATCACAGTGTCAAACCACGATTTATCTTTCACTGATTAAGTGAATTTATTTAACTAAAGATGAACAAGCAAATAAAAAACAGTAATATTATACATCTGTATATTTAATAAATATCCAATCCAGTTCAACCAGAACAGCTTGTATTTGTAAAGCACCTGTAATTTAGAAAAACATTCCAAGGTGCTTCACAGAGACATAAGGATAAATGGATGTGAAGCCAAAGAAGGAAAGATTAGGTGGAGTAACCAAAAGCTTGGCGGAAGAGGTGAGTTTTAAGGAAGGTCTTAAAGGAGGAGAGGGAGGTGGAGAGATGAAGGGTTTTAGCGAGGCGATTCCAAAGCATGGGGTCTAGGCAGCTGAAAGCACGGCAGTCAATGGTGGGGTGAAAGGACAAGGATGATGGGCAATTGAGACTTGTTACGGGATAGGATGCGGGCAGCAGCATTTTTGATGACCTGAAGTTCGTGGAGGGTGGGAGGCTGGTCAGAAGAGCCATCAGAGTGATCTAGTCTGGAGGTGATAAAGGTATGTAAGGGTTTCAGTGACAGGTGGACTGAGGTAAGCTTGGAGGCATGGAGGTGGAAATAGATGGTCTTTGTGATGGAAAGTATATGAGTTTAGGAACTCAGCTCAGGGTCAAACAAGCTACTTGAAAGGAAAGCAATAAAAGGTCACATTCTAAATGCTAAGCTGTTCTTCTGTAAATAATGTTCTTTGTGCATTTCATACCTTAGTGGGAACTGTGTCAGTCCAATCTATATCTCTCAAAAGTTCGAAACTAACTTTCTAATTTCAATGACGACAGCTCCTTAAGTATCCCTAAAAACATTTACCGGAACTCCTTGAGTTTGAATAATCACTGACAGCATTCAAATACAACTGTCTGTTAGCCACATAACTAAACAAATCACACAGCGTGTATTTGTTCAAAAGTAGCATGGCTCCTTCTTGAAGGCAACTGATGATCTTAGCTACATTTGCCCCGAGTTAAACTTGGAACAAGATTCTGACTAGCTGTTTTTTTATTATTCATTCTTGGGATGTGGGGGTCACTGGCAAGGCCGGCATTTATTACCCATTCCTAGTTGCCTTTGAGAAGGTGGTGGTGAACCTTCTCCTTGAATGATTGCAGTCCATGTGGTGAAGGTGCTTCTACAGTGCTGTTAGGTGGGGAGTTCCAGGATTTTGACACATAATGAAGAAACAGCGTAATATTTTCAAGTCGCTATAATATGACTTGGAGCCCTTGTCGATCTAGGTGGTGGACATTGTGGGGTTGGGTGGTGCTGCCTATGAAGCCTTGGTGAGTTGCTGCAGTGCATTTTGTAGATAGTACACATTACAGCCACGGCTCGCCAGTGGTGGAAGAAGTGAATATTTAAGCTGATGGATGTGCTGCCAATTAAGTGGACTGCTTTGCCCTGGATAGTGTCGAGCTTCTTGAATGTTGTTGGAGCTGCACCCATCCAGGCAAGTAGAGAGTATTCTATCACATAACTGACGTGTGCCTTGTAAGTGGTGGTGAGGCTTTTGGGAGTCAGATGGTGACCAATGTTCCCGCTAAGGTGCGCGCACACATGTGGCTGCGCAGTGACCTGAAAGATCCCGCGCAGGCCGCTCATCGGCTTTTACATTGTAAATACTGCGCATGCGCAAAAATTTAAAGGGATCATGCATTAAAAGAAACAGGTGGCGCAGAACAAAGCGCAGCTTACAGGAAACATTTGACGTGACCCACTTGCCACTGAATACCCAGTCTCTCACCTCTAGTGAATTACCCTGCAGAACAACGATCCATCTTCTCAACTCCATGCTTAGCAACCAATGCTTCCGTGTGTACACTGGTACCCAGACGAGCAGATATAGGACATTGAACAATGGACTCCCACAGGGTTTTTTCCTGGCACCCATGTTATTCAACGTTTGCACCAATGACCTGCCCGCAAGTTCGTATATGCTGATGACATTGCCTTGGCCACGCAAAACATGAATCTGTCTATTACCGAGGAGACCCTGACCAGTGATTTACAGAGGATTTTTTTTTAAAATTCGTTTATTGGATGTGGGCGTCGCTGGCAAGGCCAGCATTTATTGCCCATGAGAAGGTGGTGGTGAGCCGCCTTCTTGAACCGCTGCAGTCCATGTGGTGAAGGTACTCCCACAGTGCTGTTAGGTAGGGAGTTCCAGGATTTTGACCCAGCGATGATGAAGGATAGGCGATATATTTCTAAGTCAGGATGGTGTGTGACTTGGAGGGGAACTTGAAGGTGTTGGTGTTCCCATGCACCTGCTGCCCTTGTCCTTCTAGGTGGAAGAGGTCGTGGGTTTGGGAGGTGCTGCCGAAGAAGCCTTGGCGAGTTGCTGCAGTGCATCTTGTAGATGGTACAAACTGCAGCCACGGTACGCCGGTGGTGGAGGGAGTGAATGTTTAAGGTGGTGGATGGGGTGCCAATCAAGCGGGCTGCTTTGTCCTGGATGGTGTCGAGCTTCTTGTGTTGTTGGAGCTGCAGTCATCCAGGCAAGTGGAGAGTATTCCATCACACTCCATACTTGTGCCTTGTAGATGGTGGAAAGGCTTTGGGGAGTCAGGAGGTGAGACACTCGCCGCAGAATACCTAGCTTCTGACCTGCTCTTGTTGCCACAGTATTTATGTGGCTGGTCCAGTTAAGTTTCTGGTCAATGGTGACCCCCAGGATGTTGATGGTGGAGGATTCGGCGATGATAATGCCGTTGAATGTCATGGAGCAGTGGTTAGACTCTCACTTGTTGGAGATAGTCATTGCCTGGCACTTCTGTGGCACGAATGTTACCTGCCACTTATCAGCCCAAGCCTGAACATCGTCCAGGTCTTGTTGCATGCGGGCATGGACTGCTTCATTATCTGAGGAGTTGTGAATGGTGCTGAACACTGCAGTCATCAGCGAACATCCCCATTTCTGGAGGCTTACTTCCGCCGATGGCGACTTCGGCCAAACCCACAAAAGACTGTCACCTCCACATTCCACCTCAACACACATTAAGCAAATCAAGCTTTCAACGTCTCTTTTTGCGGCGCAGAAGTAAACCATGCCAAAAAATACCTCCTATTTAGGAGTCACGCTCGATCACACCCTGTCATTTAGACAGCATCTCCAGAACCTTGGGAAGAAACTAAAGAGTAGGGTCAACTTGATCCAGAAACTCGCCGGATCCACATGGGGAGCAAACGCTCAAACCCTCCGTACGGCAGCACTCGCCCTGGTGTACTCTACTGAGGAGTACTGCTCTCCGGCATGGCTATCAAGTGCGCATGTCAAATCCATTGCTGTCCAGCTGAATTCTACTATGAGAATTATCACCGGTACGCTTTTATCGACACCAACACCTTGGCTGCCCGTGCTTGCAAACATCGCACCACCACACCTACGCCGCGAATATGCAGTCTTCAGAGAACACAACCGCTTCACCAGCAAAGACATGCCGATCCAGGCCGACTTGAAGAACCTACCACCAGCCCGACTCAAATCTCGAAGGCCATTTTGGACCGTCACCGAAGCCCTTCAGTGATCTCCCCTCAACCTTGATGACCGATGGCAAAATGCTTGGAAGAACTGTGACATATGGAATGGATTCCTTATAGAGGACCCCACAGTACAACCTGAAGGATCAAACCTTACTCACAAACAGTGGACAACCATCAACCGTCTTAGAACCGGTCATGGTAGATGCTGCCACCTTCTCCATAGATGAAAGATTAAAGCATCCCCATCATGTGACTGCGGAGCTCCTAATCAGACCCTGGAGCACATCATGGAACGCTGCCCTCAGAGGAAATTCGCAGGCAGCCTATAAGATATCCACGCTGTTACACCGGAAGCTTTGGCCTGGATATCTGGCTTAGATATTGACATTTGATTTGCTTTGCTACTACCATACGAAAGAAGAAGATGACTGAATTGAATTAAAGGAATCTCTACGAAGCTAAAACAACATACAGTAACTGTGGCTACTGAGAATCTGGCAGTCAAGAGATTTCACTGTTTTAATAAGGGTCAAGAGCTTTGTTCATGGAACTGTAACTTGAATCATGTTGCACAATTCAGCGTCATCATGATTAGTGGTGCAATGAGGGTTTTGTCAATATCTCAGACTTTTTTAAGCTATGGTGAGATTTGCATTAAAAATAATACTTTTGAAGTTTTACATTTTTCCTCATCTACACTCTTTAAAGCCCTTTGATGTGAGTTGTTGAATGATGAGCCTTTCAGCAGTGGTTGTTTGGGGTGAGTAGTCAAACTAACCACACCAGAACAAAGAAGGTTACTCATCCAGAAACCCCTTTGCACTCCCGCTTTAGATTTTTCAATGGTGCCTCCAAACCAGTGCTACGGGATTAGTTCCTAATCTGTGGTGAATTGGTGATCTCTTTGAGAGAGAAAATTAGATTGGGCTCAGCTGTGATGCATTCCAACAGCAACAACTTGCATTTATACAGCGCCTTTAATGTGGAAAAAAGTTCCAAGGTGCTTCACAGAGGCGTGAGAAAAAGGCATCAAGCTGAAGCAATAGAGCCTAGAGGAGCCCGAAGGAACGGTCCCCGACACTAGGGTAAGTGTTTAGGAAGGGAGTCAGGAGGGCTCATAATCATGTGGTGGGTGGGTGGACAGGGGGAGACAGGGTTAGGAGAGGCCCAAGGTTTCCTTGTGGGGCCCAAATCAGCACTCCTGCTTCTCCTGGCCCTCAAAGAAACCAAATCTTTCAGCATTCTGAAGGGACCACTCCCTCCACGACACCCTGGTCCACTCCTCAATCACCCCCAACACCCCTCCCCGTCCCACAGCACCTTCCTGTGCAAGCGCAGGAGATGCAACACCTGCCCTTTTATCTCCTCCCTTCCCACTGTCCAGGGCCCCAAACACTCCTCCTAGGTGAAGCAGCGATTTACTTGTACTACTTGCAATTTAGTATACTGTATTCGCTGCTCACGATGCAATCTCCTCTACATTGGGGAGCCCAAACGCAGATTGGGTGACCGCTTTGCGGAACACCTCCATTCAGTCTGTAAGAGTGACCCTGAGCTTCCGGTCGCCTGTCACTTTAATTCTCCGCTCCACTTCCACTCTGACCTCTCCGTCCTCGGCCTCTTACACTCTTCTAACGAAGCTCAAGCAACAGCACCTCATCTTTCGATTAGGCACTTTACAGCCTTCCGGACTCAACATCGAGTCCAACAATTTCAGACCATAACCTCTGCCCCTATTTTTTCACATGTTGATGATTCTGCCATTCCCATTTACACCTTTTTTAGACTCATCTTTTGTTTCTTTACTTGTCCCATTACCATCTCCTTTTGCCTTGCACCATCATCCCATTTGTCATTTAATCACTCCTGCCTTCCACTCTATCACAGACCTTCCCTTTTGTTCTTTCCTCCCCTCCCCCCATCCCTGCCCCTGCACTTGCTTAAAATCTGTTACATCTCTAACTTTTTCCAGTTCTGACGAAAGGTCATCGACCTGAAACGTTAACTCTGTTTCTCTCTCCACAGATGCTGCCTGACCTGCTGAGTATTTCCAGCATTTTCTGTTTTTATTTCAGATTTCCAGCATCTGCAGTATTTTGCTTTTGTAGATCAGAGAGGATAGGGATGGTGGGCAAGCGATACCTGGTGCAGTTCAGGATACAGCAGCAGAGTTTTGGATGAACTGAAGTTTATAGAGCATGGAGGATGGGATGCTATCCAAGAGAGCATTGGAATCATCAGATCTAGAGGTGATAAAAGCACGAATAAGAGTTTCAGTGACAGATAGACTGGCGCAGGGGCAAAATCGGGAGATGTTATGAAGGTTTAAGTAGGAGGTCTTTATGACAGAGAAGATATGGGCTCGGAAGCTCAGCATGGGATCAAATAGAACACACGGACTAGTTTAGTCTGAGACAATGGGCGGCAAGGCAGGTAGCGTCAGTGGTGAGGGTACCGAGGTTGTGGTGGGGGCCAAAGACAATGGCTTCAGACCTTCCAGTGTTTAGCTGGAAGAAATTGTGGCTCAGTCAAGACTAGCTGTCGGACATACAGTTTGAGAGCACAGAGTCTGTGATGGGTCGAGAGAAGTAGTGTCATCATTGTACATATGGAAGCTAACCCCATGTCTGCGGTGTTTGTAAGTGGCACTTCTATCTGTTAAACGCCCTAGATTTTTTTTTACATTAAAGGTGCTATTTAAATTCAAACTATCGTGGTAGTGGCAGTGGCAATGACTGGCATCTGTGGAACCAAGCAATAAAATCCCTTAAGGAAGAGAGGGAGCAAAAAAATCCCCTGATCATCTGTACTGTTTCCTTTTTTGTTCTTGGGATGCATGTAGCACTGGCAAGTGTTACCAAGTCCTACTTTCTCTGAGGGCATTACGAGTCAACCATGGGACTGGAGTCACATGTAGGCGGGACTGGAGTCACATGTAGGCTGGACTGGGTAGGGGTGGTAGGTCCCTTCCCTGAAGGACATTAATAAACTAGTTGGGTTTGCACAAAAATCTAGCGGCTTCCTTGGTCATTAACAGATTTATTGAATTTAATTTCACAACTTGCCTTGGTGGGATTTGAATTCACAACCTCTGGGTTCCTAATTCAGAACCATAAATACTCGTCTCACAGTTTATGATAGCTTTTGAATCACTAAACAATTTTACTGCCTTTAAATCACTCTCAGTTGTGAATCATCCTTTACATATTCTAAACTTTGGCACAGCACTCAAATCCCTCCATTGATAAACATAATACAGTTTTAGTAATACGCTCTATTTCATTTTTTGGTATGGGTTGTGCATTTATTAAAGGAGCAATACAGCTTGCTCGAGTTACATTGCATTGGTTGCTTTGAGGACTCTATGTAACAATGTCTATGACAGGAGCTTGTGAACAGTTTGGTGGATTGCATGTGATTGTGGACTGTTTGGGAATGGTTCCTGTGCATGTTTGGAGATTGCAGTATGTTTGCTTGTGGACTGCTTGCTGATATTGTGAACAGCATGTGTGCTTGCACATTATTTAGTAATTGGGTGGACAGTGTATGTGCTTGTGGAATGTTCGATAATGGTTTGCATAATGCATATGTTTGAGGACTGCTTACACATTCAGTATGTTTACTTCTGGTCTGTTTGATAAATTGAACATTGTTCATACTTGCAGATATAATGGCTGATATAATGAATGTGCTATGGCTGTTTAGTAACAACACTTTTGTATTTAGAGACATCTATAGGGCATGTTTTAAGGAAAATGCTTTAGTATCGTGTGTCTGATGTGCAGATGGTGGGGTAATTCATTACTCTCCTGCATAACTGCAAGGGTTAATAAGATGACAAGACAGTTTAAGCTGAAGTATTGTTGACATTCCCTTCTTTTTCATTGACAAGTTCTTTTTTTTCTTCTGGCACAGGTAACCAGATCCTTTCCCTCAGGAATATCCCCAAGGATCAGGTTTATCCACTGAAACTCAAGGGCATCTCCATCTGTTTTTCTGCACTGAAGGCAGCTCTGTGCGGAAACTATGTCAGCTTTGGTGTTTTCCAGTTATATGGGGATAGCCACTTTGACAATGCACTGCAGGCCTTCCTAAAAATGCTGCTGTCAGTCTGTCACAGTGACTTGCTGGTAAGTGACCACACACCTTGAACCTGCAAAACCTTTTTCATCTTGTGGGTTAGGGCGTCAAAAGAAGGGGCCTGCAGTCACAAGAGCCATTTTCCCCCATCTTATTTTTCTTTCTCCGTGTGCGAGCGCTCCCTATTAGGCCCATTGCAGGTCCTCAGAGACAGGGACCCCATCTTGTGCTGAGTCCTGATGTCAGATCTCGGAATGGAAATTTGGATCCTCAGTGCCATTGGATGCATGGGGTTATGTTGTAAGATGCTCTTGTGGAGTTTGCCTGCTGAAGTTATCAATGTAACTCTGTACCAGACAACATTATTATGGCAGCATATAGTACGGACCTTAAATCTGAAGGATATTGTTAGTCACATCCCTGAAATGTGATTGACCATAATTTGTACAGTTTTTTTAGTAATCCTGTGGACACCAAGACTCGATTCTTTCATGCCACAAGTACAAGTTGTCACTGCGTGCGTGTACATTCAGCCAGCACATGGAGTCTTATTGGCTCCACAGGATGGGCAGGTTACCGAGTGGACATTTTGAAAGTGTCACCCCTCCTAAGTTTTTTTAAGGAAAGGGGAGAAGTATCTTTGTTGTGGTTACTCAATGGACGGCAAGTATGACAAATGGAAAGCTGGTACGGTAGGGGTTGCTCTTCTGAGGTTGGACCTAAAGCATATTGTTGGGACAGTGTAGATGGAGCTTTACTCTGTATCTAACCCATGATGTATCTGCCCTGGGGGTGTTTGTTGGGACAGTGTAGAGGGACCTTTACTCTGTATCTGAAACTGGAGCCTATGAGTTAGTTCCACACTGAACAGTGTATAGACACGGGTGCGTTTAAAAGCTAAGTTCTTAATCTGCCTCTCTTGCAATTCGAACCATCTCCTGCCCTTCCAGTGCAAAGAGGCACCATCAGTAAATATCATGTCAGTCAGCAGCCCCTGACCTCATGAAGTGTGACAGCAGACAAACTGGGTGCATGAAAGGGTAATGAACTAATTGTAAATTAAAATTTTAAAAATTAGTTCATTATTGAGCCATTGAATGCTTGAGACAGAATATAATGGGAGTAATTAATAATTATTGGTGAAGCATGCCCTTCTGGATAAGGTTTAGGTACTTAAATTGACCCAATGCTTGACATACATTAGTCATCATTATTCCACAAACTCTCTTAGATTATGATTAATTAAAAATAAGGTAAATGGTTCGCCTGCAAAGGTTCAGTTATTATCTAAGGGCCCCAGTGGAAACAGCTTTTCTCAGCTAATTGGGGTTTTATGTTACTTTTGAGAACATAACCTACACAAATATTTTTAAATAAATCCATATGCCTTGGATTGTTAGTGGGGAAAATGAAATAACTCCGCAGCGAATATTTCACATTTTATTTCATTTGGTGTGTCAAGATTTGGAAACCATGATTCCAAGAAGGGAAAAGTACTGGGAGTGTGCAGGAAAACTCCAATAATGTTGATTGATTGGAGCTCAGTGAAGGGCGCACAGCAAAAACTAACCTTTCAGCTCCAGCGTCAGTTTAGTTGAACAATCTGGGTGTGCAGGTTGGCTGTTGGGAGTGTGGGCAGGGGTAACCTCTGAACACTTAGGCTTTGCCTAATTATAACCGCCTTAAAATCCATGTTGTTAATGAATGCCGTGGCAGTTATACTGATGTCTCTGAAACACCAGTCTGATCAGTTAAACTGGAGAAAGTGAAAAGTGCTACGGGCAGAACTTAATAAATTAATGGTAATTTGTCTTAATTGTACAAATACTGTATTATTGCCTCAAGTGGCTTTTGAAGGCACTTTTAGAGCAGACAACAGATTTTGCAAGGTTACTACTTTCATTAGAGAAGCAACTTTTGAAAAAATGCCTTCTACACTTCCTCCTTATTATTCATTTTAATTTCATACAGTACAGTTTTACAAGGCTTTTGAGAATAACATGGTCTGGTTAAAGAGTGATGATATCGCCTGTTAAATGAACTTAATAAGGAAATGCTCTGTGGTGTATTCCTACAGTTTCTACTTTATAATGTTAATGAAGGTTATTTATTTTTACAAAGTGCTAACAAATATGAATAAAGAGCAAAACGCACTGCTCTCAGCGTCTGTGTAAAGCCCAGACCATTCTGTGGTTAAGAGCTCTGTAATGTATACTGACTGTATTACCTTGTATCCAGCTGTCAAATCTCGCTTGATTATGTCAGGTTTTTTTGACAAATTCTCTCTTCCCCCCCCCCACCCCACCAGCCACTCCTGAATAAGTTGGCTGTTTGATGACATATGGTTCTACTGGCAGTGGGCACCCTCCAATATGTCACCAGTTGGCCATTCTCCGTGTCCTAGCAGATTACCCAACTGCCTGAGGCATCGCAATCCGACCCTGATTCCCTCCTTACTCAACAGCCACACATATGCACTTTTCAGCAGGAGTCATTCAATAAGGTTCAGGAGCAGGATTTCTGGCTGACTTTTCCCTCCCTAGTCCAGGGGTGCTAAGGCTAATTGTATCACCCCGACTGATGTCCTGGCTGAGATCAGTTAACTTGGCACAGGACAGGAATTGAACCTGGGGCCTTCTAATTTGTATGGTCCCACTTCACACTGACTACATTGTGAAATATCAGTGAAGAGCCAAGGCCCATAGAGCAGGACACCACCAAAGTTTACATGAAAGAGTAGGAGGGAAATTGAGGCCAATTGGGAAGTTAGGTGAAACAAGTCTAGGTTTTTAAATCCTGTAGATTTAGGAAGACAACACTGAAGAAAGTAAGAAGTACCACAATTTTAATGTTTTGAAAAAAATAGTTACAGCAGGAAACAGTGTTTATTCCAACACAGTAAGGATATAGGAAGGAGGAATATCAAGGATGACAGCATGTTTGGAGAGCAGCATATAGGGGGAAACATTGGATGAATGAAACCGAGAGGGCAGAGTTAAAGGGAGTTATACAAGATATTAAATGATATAGAAAAGGAAAATCAGAGCACTAGTTCTAGGTAAGCCAAGAAAATAGAACAAGAAGGCAAGGGCCAAAACTGGTGATGGTTGGAAATACTTCTTCACACTAAGAGTGATCAACATTTGTTATGATAATTTGGGGATAGTAATGAAGGGAACAACAGCAGGATAATATGATGGGGGAGTGTAAGCTTTTATTTTCTGGATGGATGAACTACAATGGTCTTATGGCCAAGTATGAGTAGAAAAGGCCAGCCAGGAGAGCATTGGAGCAGTCCAGTCTGGAGATGACAAAGGCATGGATGAGAATTTCAGCAGCAGGTGGGCTGGGACTGGGATGGAGGTGGGCGATGTTACGGAGGTAGAAGTAGGTGGATGGAGAGTAGAAAAAGGGGATAGATCTGTCAGAATCACCCCTCGCTGACAGAATTTCATTTCATTGCCCTATGGCCTGCTGCAGAAGACCTTCAGAGTGCAATTGTTAGCCTCAGTGTGAAGGTTGTCAGACACTAATGATATAAAGGAGCATGAGTGTATCATAAATTACAAAGGGACAGGAAGCTTTCAACAACAACTTGCATTTATATAACACATCTAACATAGAAAAGGACTGAGTGGCTTCACAGAAGCATAATCAGACAAAAATGGATGGTGAGCCAAAGAGGAGGCATAGTCCAAGAGCTTGGTTTTAAGGAGGGTCTTAAAGGTGGCGAGGGACGTGGAGGGGTTTCGGGAGGGAATTCCAGACTGTGGGGCCTAGGTAGCTGAAGGCACAGCTGCCAATTGTGAGACGAAGGGAGGGAGGTACGCACAAGAGACCAGAGTCAAGGAAACGGAGAGTTCTGGGCAGGTTGTAAGGCTGGATAAGGTTCCAGAGATAGGAAGGGATGAGGCCATGAAGGGATTTAAATATAAGGATGAGAATTTTAATTTGGAGGCATTGGGGTACAGGGAGCCAGTGTAGGTCAGCAAGAACAGGAGTGATGGCTGAGCTGAACGCTGCAGGTTAGGATACGGATAGCAGAGTTTTGGATAAGCTGAAGTTTATAGAGGGTGGAAGACTGGCCGGGAGACTTGTAATAGTCAAGTATAGAAGTGGCAAAGGCATGGATAAAAGTTTCAGCAGTAGATGGGCTGAGGCAGGGGTGGAGGTGGGCAATGTTACGGAGGTGGAAGTAGGCAGATGAAGAGGATATGGGGTCGGATGCTTAGCTTAAGGTTGAGTAGAATTCAAGGCTGTTAACAATCTGGTTCAGTGTGAGACAGTGGCCGGTGAGGGAGATGGAATCAGTGGCAGAGTTTGTGGCGGGGGCCGAAGATGATGACTTCTGTCTTCCTCATATTTCATTGGAGGAAATTGTGGCTCAGTCAAGACTGGATGTCGGACAAGGAGCCTGACAACACAGAGACAGTGGAGGGGTCAAGAGAGGTAATTGAGAGGCAGAGCTCGGTGTCATCAGCGTAAATGTGGAAGCTGATCCCATGTTATTGAATAATGTTGCCAAAAAGCAGTGTGTCGCTGAGGAAGAGGAGGAGGCCAAGGATAGTTCCAGAAGTAACGATGCAGGGGTGAGAAGAGGAACCATTGTTGGAGATGCTCTCGCTACAATTGGATAGGGAAGAATGGAACCAAGCAAGGGCAACCCCACTGAGCTGGACAATGAAGGATAGGCGTTTGGAGGATGATAGTGTGGGTGGCCAGTCAAAGGCAACAGAGATGTTCAGAAGGACGAGGAGGTAAAGTGTACCAATGTCACAGAAACAGGATGTCATATGTGACTTTGGCAAGGGCCTGTATGTGATGTGGTGGAGAGATTCAAACATGAAGTTGCTGAAAAGATGAGCACAGATTTGGGAGAGGACAACAGTTCAAGGACTTTGGAGAGGAAATGGAGATTGGAGATTCGGCGGTAGTTTGCAAGGACAGAGGATTTATTATGTATCAGAAGTTCATTATGTCATCTAAACTCCTGGATCCCATTTGCCATCTATTATTTTCTTTATAATATTCACCGGGTGCAAGATCTCCTGGTAATGAATTGCAGATTATTTCTCCAGTAATTTTGCATTGGTAATACCACAATCATTAATCCTGTTGTATGCATTACCCTGTTGGCCCAAGGAGTCAGGACTCGCTGGCAGGAAAGGCCAGTGTTATTTCCCACTCATGCCTCAGCATTTTAAAAGCCACTCTTTTATTGGCAATTAACATGCAGGGATATATAATATCTACTGATCCATTTTTTCACTTGTTTTAGATTTGATAAAGAATTTCATTAATATCACATCACTCAGAAATATCTCATAGCCCTTCACGTAAACTGAATTGTGTTGAAATGCAGCAACTGTTATGTATGCAAACACAGTTGCCATTTTGTGCATAGCCCAATCCTACAAACAATTGTGAGATGAATGACCTATTTTTTGGTGGTGTTGGTTGAGGGAAGATTGTTTTCTGGGACATCAGGAGATTGTCATGGTATCTCTAACATCCACCTGAACCACTGGAAAAGATGGACAGGGCCTTGATGTAGCATCTCAACTCAGGAATGGTACCTTCAGCACCCTCAAAACTGCACGTAAATTATGAATTCAAATTCATTATTGACATGTTCAGGTACTCAGTAAAGTGTCTCTTCCTTGATTTCCCCCCATTGTTAAAATACATTTTATATTTTTGTTTTGTTTAGTGTTATCGGAAATTGAGCTTATCTTACTATTCGTTGTTGGAGTGCCTGAGCCAGGACCACATGACCTTTATTGCCAGCCTAGAGCCACACGTGGTCATTTACATCCTGACCTCCTTATCAGAAGGACTCAATGCCTTGGGTGAGTTGCACTAGAAAATGTTTCTTCCTGAATATTTGGAGCTGTTAATACCAAGGTACCCAGTCATCTGCACAGGCTAAACTGGACAGGAAGGGTGTGCATGGTGCCTGTTCAGTAAGAAAACCAGTCAAAAAACAAATTGGTAGAGTTGCTAATCCCCTCATTTGTATTTAATGCAGATTTCAAGTTGATAAATAAAATAGTTTCATCATCACCATGCATCGGTGCCAATGCACAATAGTTTCCAAAAGAAGGCTCTAAGGAACTTTTAGCAATTCTGAAATGTAGTCATCATCACTGGAGTTTATTTCACATGCATGTTCCATCCTTTTCCTGCTTCAGACAGAGGCCAGCCATTTGAGACTCCTTGCTCTGTTCTCCACCATCCAATTGATGCTGACATTTTTGCTTTTATTCTCTGAGCTTCGGTGCTGGGAAGCATTGAATTGCAGCAATTAGTGACGAGCCGTCACTGGAACCTCAATCAGATCATCCCTGAACCGTCTAAACTCAAGGGAATACAGGCCAAGTTTAATCAACCTGGCCTCATAATTTAGCCCTTCAAGCTTTAGTATAATTCTGGTGAATGTGCACTGCACCCACTCCAAGGCCAATAAATCTTTGAGAGTCGGAGAGCGAAATTCGGTTATGTCCCGTTTGAGGGCGGTAACTGAATTAGTGCCTCGCATTTAGCGCCCGCGTAGCGCTGACGTGTTTCAGCACCCCTCCCCTTCCATTAAAGGGGAAGGTCGCTGCGCACTCTACAGGCCGTTTGACGGCCTCCACTCGCCCACCAGGGCAGCGTGGTGCCGTGGCTGCAGCCCGGCACCGAGATGCGATGCTGGACGGCGTGATGTCGGCCACGGACCACGCCAAGGGCCGCCAAGAGGGGCTGACCTGGAGGTCGGCCAAAATGAAAAATGTCGGCGCGGGGCGCAAACGGACCACCTCTTTAATTAGTGCCCCGCCAGAGGCTGTTGCTGATACCGCCTGCGGCAGCCGAATTTCGGCCACAGGACGCTAAGGGGCCGCGGCGGGGCGCTAAGGAGTCGTGTCGCTCGCCGATGATATCATCGCTGGCGGCGCAGCGGCCCGGGGCGCTAGTGCCTCAGTAGCTCCTTGCCAAATTTCTGGGTAGGCACTATTAGCGCCCCGCCTGGGTGATAAGCCCTTTGCGCCCCCGGAGGCGGTAACGGCGGGCGCAAAGGAGGCGAATTCCGCCCTCTCAGGGTCCAAAATTGAACGCAGTACTCCAGATGAGGTCTGACCAAGGCTCTGTACAACTGAAGCATCAGTTCCTCACTTTTGAATTCCAGCCCCCTTGAGAGAAAGGCCAACATTCCATTAGCCTTTTTGATTTTTTTTTGTTCCTGTGCACTGGCTTTAGTGATTTCTTTACATGGACACCAAAGTCCTTTGCTCTTCCACAGCTCCTAGTCTCTCACCATGAAGAAACTATTCCGATCTGTCTTTCTTTGATCCAAAGTGGATGACCTCACACTCTCCCACATTAAACTCCATTTGCCATAGTTTTTCCCACTCACTTTGTCTGACTATGTCTCTTTGTAACTTCTTGCTCCCATCTACACAACTTACTGTACCTCCTAACTTAGTGTCATCTGCAAATTTAGATATATAACTATCTATTCCTTCATCCAATTCATTAATATATATGGTGAAAAGCTGAGGTTCCAATACAGATCCCTGGGGAGCTTTACTTGTCACATCCCGCCAATCAGAGAACATTCCCTTTATCCCTACTCTCTGTCTCCTGCCTCTCAACCAGTTACCAAACCATGTCACAAGGTTACCTCCAATTCCTTTAATTTTTGTAATAGTTTCTTGTCCGGAGCCTTTTCTGAAAGTTGATATAGACAACATCCATAGACATGCCACTATCCACCATGTTAGTGACCTCCTGAAAAAATTCAACTACATTAGTCAGATATGACATACCCTACACAAATCCATGTTGATTCTCTTTGATCAGCTCATATTGTCCAAGTGCTCAGTCACGCTGTCACTGATGATAAGTTACAGTAACTTCCCCACAATTGATGGTAAACTGACAGGTCTGTTGTAATCTGGTTGTAAAGCGGTCTGCACAGAGCGGGATTAAATGGAGTGGACTTGAACAGAGTGTTTTATTTGGGAATTTGGAAAGAGTGGGAATTTGGAAAAGAGGGGGAAGGAGTTGCTGCCTTTTACCTACACTACTTCTTGTGCTTTGTGTTACAGGTAGATATATAATTTCAGTGCCCTTAACTTAATCTAGATCAAGTAAATCATCAAGATACTACACTGCAAACTAAGTTACCTAATTACAAATTTAATTAAATTTAATTAAATAAAACAAGGTCATATAGGGATGGCAATGCAGGTGGTGTGCCGCAACTGCAGCATGTGGGAGTTTGTGGAGAGCATTGTGATCCCGGACAACCACGTTTGCAGTAAGTGCCTGCATCTTGAAGAACTTCAGCTCAGAGTTTTTGAGCTGGAGTCTGAGGTGCGGGCATCAGGGATGGGGAGAGTTACCTGGACACTTTGATCCAGGAGGCAGTCACACCCCTTAAGTTAGGTAGTGGTACAGGTCTGGTTAGTGGTCAGGGACAGGCGGGTGTGACTGCAACTCAGGCAGGTAAGGGGACCCCAGGTGCAGTGCTGGAGGAGCCTCAGCCTTTGCCCTTGTCCAACAGGTATGAGGTTCTTGCTGCCTGTGTAGATGAGAGAAAAGCCTGCAGGATGGATGAGCAAGCCGACCATGGTGCAGGAAGCCATTCAAGTGGGGGGAGTGAAAGGGAATGTAGTTGTGTTAGGGGACAGTATAGTCAGGGGGATAGATACTATTCTCTACAGCCGCAACCGAGAGTTCCGAAGGTTGTGTTACCTGCCAGGGTTAAAGACGACATCTCGCGGCTGGAGAAGAACTTGTAGTGGGAGGGGGAGGATCCAGTTGTTGTGGTCCACGTAGGAACCAATGACATAGGTAGAACTAGGAATGAGATTCTGCTGAGGGAATTTGAGGAGCTAGGATCCAAATTAATCATCAGGGAAAAATACAAATAAGTCAAAGCTAAAGGTACTATATCTGAATGCGCGAAGCATTCGCAACAAAATAGAAGAATTAACAGCGCAGATAGAAATGAACAGGTTTGACCTAATAGCCATAACGGAGACGAGGTTGCAAAGTGGCCACGGTTGGGAACTAAATATTCCAGGATACTTAACTTTTAGAAGAGATAGGCAAAATGGAAAAGGAGGAGGGGTAACCCTGACAATAAAGGATGGGATAAAGACAGTAGAGAGAAAGGATCTTAGCTCTGAAAATTAAGAAGTAGAATCCGTTTGGGAGCTTAGAAACAGCAAGGGGCAGAAAACATTGGTGGGAGTTGTTTATAGGCCCCCAAATAGTAGTTGTAATGTAGCGCAGAGTATAAATCAGGAAATTAGAGGTGCATGTAACAAGGGTAATACTTCAATCTACATATAGACTGGGCAAACCAAATTTGCAGTAATAGTGTGGAGGACGAATTCATGGAATGTATGCAAGATAGTTTTCTAGATCAGGATGTTGAGGAACCAACTAGGGAACAGGCTATTTTAGATCTAGTATTGTGCAATGAGAAAGGGTTCATTAATAACCTTGTCGTAAAGGGGCCTTCAGGGAAAAGTGACCATAATATGATAGAATTTTATATTGAGTTTGAAAGGGATTTAGTTAAATCCAAAACTAGGGTCTTAAATCTAAACAAAGCAAACTACGTAGGTATGAGGGGCGAGTTGGCCAAGGTAGATTGGGAAAGTACATTAAAAGATATGACAGTAGACAAGCAATGGCTAGCATTTAAAGAATTAATACAGAATTTACAACAAACATTCCTTTAAGGCTCAAAAACCCCACAGGAAAAGTGGTCCAACCGTGGCTAACAAGAGAAGTTAAAGATAGTATTAGATCAAAGGAAGAGGCTTATAATGTTGCCAAAAAGAGTAGTAAGCCTGAGGATTGGGAGGATTTTAGAATTCAGCAAAGGAGGGTCAAGAAATTGATAAAGAAAGGGAAAATAGAATATGAGAGTAAACTAGCGAGAGACATAAAAACAGAATGTAAAAGCTTCTATAGGTATGTAAAAAGGAAAAGATTAGCAAATGTGGGTCCTTTACTAGGAATGAGGTTCTGCTGAGGGAGTTTGAGGAGCTAGGATCCAAATTAATCATCAGGGAAAAATACAAGTAAGGCTGAGACAGGAGAAATTATAATGGGGAATAAGGAAATGGCAGAGAAATTAAACAAATACTTTGTGTCTGTCTTCACGGAAGAAGACGCAAAAAACTTCCTGGAAATAGTGGACAACCAAGACTCTAGCGAGAATGAGGAACTGAAAGAAATTAGTAAAAAAAATAGTACTGGCGAAATTAATGGGACTGAAAGCCGATAAATCCCCTGGACCTGATGGCCTACATCCTAGGGTTTTGAAAGAGGTGGCTATAGAGATAGTGGATGCATTGGTTGTCATTTTCCAAAATTCCATAGATTCTAGAACGGTTCCTGCGGATTGAAAGGTAGCAAATATAACCCCATTATTTAAGAAAGGAGGGAGAGAGAAAACGGGGGACTACAGACCAGTTAGCCTGACATCAGTAGTGGGGAAAATGCTAGAATCTATTATTAAGGACGTGGTAACAGGGCACTTAGAAAATAATAATAGAATTGAGCAGAGTCAACACGGATTTTTGAAAGGGAAATCGTGTTTGACAAATCTGTTAGAGTATTTTGAGTTTGTAACTAGCAGAATAGATAAGGGGGAACCAATGGATGTCATGTATTTGGATTTTCAGAAGGCATTCGATAAGGTGCCACACAAGAGGTTATTAAACAAAATTAGGGCTCATGGGATTGGGGGTAATATAGTAGCATGGATTGAGGATTGAGGATTGGTTAACGGACAGAAAACAGAGAATAGGAATAAACGGGTTGGCAGGCTGTAACTAGTGGGGTACCACAAGGATCAGTGCTTGGGCCTCAGCTATTCACAATCTACATCAATGATTTAGATGAGGGGACCAAATGTAATATATCCAAGTTTGCTGATGATACAAAGCTGGGTGGGAATGTAAGTTGTGAGGAGGATGCAAGGAGGCTTCAAGGGGATATAGACAGGGTATGTGAGTGGACAAGAACATGGCAAATGGAATATAATGTGGAGAAATGTGAAGTTAGCCACTTTGGTAGGAAAAATAGAAAAGCAGAGTATTTTTTAAATTGTGAGAGATTGGGAAATGTTGGTGTTCAGAGGGACCTGGGTGTCCTTGTACATAAATCACTGAAAGTTAACATGCAGGTAGAGCAAGCAATCAGGAAAGCAAATGGTATGTTGGCCTTTATTACAGGAGGATTTGAGTACAAGAGTAAAGACGTCTTACTGCAATTATATAGGGCCCTGGTGAGACCACACCTAGAGTATTGTGTACAGTTTTGGTCTCCTTACCTAAGGAAGGATATACTTGCCATAGAGGGAGTGCAACGAAGGTTCACCAGACTGGTTCCTGGGATGGGGGTATTGTACTATGAGGAGAGATTGAGTAGACTAGGCCTATATTCTCTAGAGTTTAGAAGAATGAGAGGTGATCTCATTGAAACATACAAAATTCTTACAGGGCTTAACAGGGTAGATGCAGGGAGGATGTTTCCTCTGGCTGGGGAGTCTAGAACCAGGGGTCACTGTCTCAGAATAAGGGGTCGGCCATTTAGGACTGAGATGAGGAGAAATTTCTTCACTCAGAGGGTGGTGAATCTTTGGAATTCTCTACCCCAGAGGGCTGGGGAGGCTCAGTCATTGAGTATATTCAAGACAGAGATTGATAGATTTTTTGAATATTAAGGGAATCAAGGGATATGGGGATAGTGCAGGAAAGTGGAGATGAGATAGAAGATCAGCCATGATCTTATTGAATGGCGGAGCAGGCTCGAAGGGCCAAATGGCCTACACCTGCTCCTATTTCTTATGTTCTTATGGTTTCTACCGCGTTCCCTTCTTAAATAACGGAGTAAATAATGACATTGCCAATTTTCCAATCCAAAGGTACAATTCCTGAATCTAGAGCTTTGGAAAATTATGACTAGCACATCTGCAATTTCTTACCCTGGAGTGGAAACCATCAGGTTCTGGAGATTTATCTAGCTTAATGCCCATTATTTTCTCCATTTTCATTTTTACTTATATTAAATACAATAAGTTCCCCCTCTCCCCCGACTTAATTCTAGGTTCCCCTGTACCACTGGTATTTTGTCCTCTTCCACTGTGAAAATGGATACAGTGCTCATTTAACAAGTCTGCCATTTTTTTTATTGTCCATTATAGTCTCTTTTGCATCTGCCTTTAATGAGCCTACATTCCCCTTTACCACTCACTTTCTCCTAATATATTTAATATAACTATTGATGTTAGCTTTCATATCCCTTGCATGTTTTTTTTCCTATTCCCTTTTTGCACCTCTTATTATTTTCTTTGTATGCCTTTGTTGGTTTTATAGCTCTCTCAGTCTGCTGAACTACTTTTCTTTGCATTTGGACAGATCTTTTCTGTTAGCTTGATACTGTCTCTTACCTCATTTATTGACCATGGTTGCTTAACTATACAAGTGGTGCTTTTGCCTTTTAGAGGTATGTACCAAATACTTCCCACTGTTTGACATGGTTGACCACACTATCCTCCTTCAAAGCCTCTTCGTCATCCAGCTGGGTGGGACTGCCCACACCTGGTTCCATTCTTATCTATCCAGCCGTAGACAGAGAATCACCTGCAATGTCTTCTCTTTCCGCTCCTGCACCGTTACCTCTGGGGTCCCGCAAGGATCCATTCTTGGCCCCCTCTTTTTTCTCATCTACTTGCTGCCCCTCGGCGACATCATCTGAAAACACAACATTCGGTTCCAGATGTACGCTGACGACACCCAGCTTTACCTCACCACCACCTCTATCGACCCCTCCACTGTATCTGATTTAGCGCACTGCTTGTCCGACATCCAGTACTGGATGAGCAGAAATTTCCTCCAACTAAATATTGGCAAGACCAAAGCTAATGTCTTCGGTCCTCGCCACAAACTCCGTTCCCTAGCCACCGACGCCATCCCTCTCCCTGGCAAATGTCTGAGGCTTAACCAGACCCTTCGCAACCTTGGTGTCGTATTTGACCACGAGATGAGCTTCCAACCATATATCCACTCCATCACCAAGACCGTCTATTTCCACCTCCGTAATATCGCCTGACTCCGCCCCACCTCAGCTCATCTGCTGCTGAAACCCTCATCCATGCCTTTGTTACCTATAGACTTGACTGTCCCAATGCTGTCCTGGCCGACCACCCTCCATAAACTTAAGCTCATCCAAAACTCTGCTGCCTGTATCCTAACTTGCACCAAGTCTTGTTCACCCATCTGGCTTGCTGACCTACATTGACTCCCGGTCTGACAAGGCCTCAATTTAAAAATTCTCCTCTTTGTTTTCAAATCCCTTCATGGCCTCTCCCCTCCCTATGTCTGTAAACTCCTCCAGCCCTACAACTTTCCAAGATATCTGCGCTTCTCCAATTCCGGCACAGACATGATGAGCCAAATGGCCACCTTCTGTGCCGTAAATCTCTATGGGGGAAAAATTCAGTTGGTTGCGCCTCCTGTTAGCGCCTTAAGAGGGCGCTAATGGGGCGCAAAGCATCTAGCGCCCAGGCGCGGCGAAGTTTGCGCCGCTCACGAAATTAACTAGACATTTTGCGGCGGCGCTAAACACTACCGCCACGATCTCCTGCGCCGGCAGATCGTGACGTCAGTCGAGTGCGCAACGCCCTGGTATTGCCCCGGAGCGGATATTGAGTGGCGCTCCCTGCCTTATTGCCTGACGCTAGCAACGACAGGTTGAGGGGAGCGTTCTGCAGTCATGAAGGGAAAGGGGGAGCGCTATTTAAAGGTGACCGCTTCCTGCCTTTTATTGTTGGTGCCATTTTTGAACTACGCATTCTGAGAGAGAGAGAGAGAGACTTCTGGAGAGATTCAACGTTGTGTGAAGGAGTTTTGGGTACTGAGCAGCACTTTGCAGGTTCATTTTGATTTGCCATTCCTTGTATCGATTTAGAAGAGACTGTGGGGGCTGCACTCTGAGCTCTTTGCCTGGTCCTCTCCATTGTTCGTTCCAGCAGATTTGATGTGCAGGTCTCTCCAGGCCGAGATTCAAGGCTGCAATGAGCAGGATGTGGATGGAAAGTAAGATTAACCATCCCCTTTAAGAACTGGCCCGCGCCATTGTGTGTGTGTTCCATTGCTGACTGGCATTACATGAGCTTCGCCAGCGCTCTGCGGTAGCGTCTCGCTCCTCGGCCTTTGCGCCTTAAGACAGGTGTGAAGCGCCTGATTTAGCGCTCCAATCACCTCCAGGGGCGATAAAAGTCAAGTTTGCAGTCGGTGGCGATAATTAGCGCCAGGCGCTAATCTTTGCCAGGCGCTAATCTTTGCGCCCGGACGATAATTGCGCCCCAAATGGGGCGATACTGAATTTCTCCCCCTATGAATCTATGATTCTGGCCTCTTGCACATCCCCGATTTTAATCCCTCCACCATTGGTGGCCGTGCCTTCAGCTGCCGAGGCCCTAAGCTCTGGAATTCCCTCCGAAAACCTCTCCGCCTCTCTCTCCTCCTTAAAACCTACCTCTTTGATCAATCTTTGGTCATCTGTCCTAATAGCTCCTTATGTGGCTCGGTGTTAAATTTTGTTTGCTAACGCTGCTGTGAAGCACCTTGGGAAATTTTACTATGCTAAAGGTGCTATATAAATGCAATTTGTTGTTGTCGTCTGTATGTTTACCCATTTACAGTTCAGCCCACTTTACTGCCGTTAATTTATTTCTCATCCCTTCAAAGTTTGCCTTGCATAAATTTAAAACCTTCGTTTGTGACTCTTCCTTCTCCCTCTCAAACTTAATATTAAATTAATTCACATTGTAGTCATTATTTGTAAGATGTTGCCTTACTATCAAATTGTTAACTGATTCTGGTTCATTGCTCATCTCTAAATCCAGTATGGCCTGTTCCCTTGTCGGTTCTGAAACATTGTTGTCGAAAACTGTCTCGAAACTCATTGCCTTTACTACTTGAGCTGCTCTGCTTCTCCCTGTCATGTGAAAATTAAAATCTTTCATTGTAACCACATTAGTCCCTGGTCTCCGTATTTAGAAATCCCTCCCACTACATCACTACGATCAGGAAATCTATAGACAACTCCTCCCAGAGTCTTGCATTCTTTGCTATTTCTTAGCTCTACCTAAGTTTTCACTGCCTGATCACCCCTTCTTTCTACTACTGTAATTTTGTTTTTTTATTAATATTGCTACTCCTCCTCCTTTCCCAATTTCCCTGTCCTTTCTAAAGATCGTATCACCTGGAATATTTAGCTCCCAATCATGCCCAGCTTGTAGCCAGGTCTCTGAGGTTGTGCTGCACTGTTGCCCGCTCAGGTGGACGTAAAACACTCCATGACACTACGTCGAAGAAGAGCAGGGGCGTTCTCCCCGGTGTCCTACCAATATTTATCCCTCAACCAACATTCACTAAGAACACATTATCTGGTCATTATTTCATTGCTGTTTGTAGGACCTTGCTGTTCGCCAATTGGCTACCGCATTTCCTACATTACAACAGTGACTACACTGCAAAAGTAAATCGTTTAGAGATACCCTGAGGTCATGAAAGGCGCTATATAAATGCAAGTCTTTTTTTACTACATCATACCCTTTAAGCTAACTCACTTGTTTCATTTCCTATGCTACGTGCATTCGTGTACATAATTTTTATTTGGGTAACTGTCCCGACCCCGCCTTTATGTTTTGTTAGTCTTTTTTTTGCACATTTTGACTTAGTGTGTGGATTTTACCCTTCCACCCTCCTCCCTAACTAGTTTAAATCTTTCCCCACTTCCCTATTTACCCTTTCCACAAGTACACAGACAACTTATTTTTGATTCATCCTCGGGGTGTGGGCATCATTGGCAAGGCCAGCATTTATTGCTTATTCCTAGTTGCCCTGAGAAGGTGGTGAAACAACTGAGTAGCTGGCTGGGCTAATTCACAGCGCAGTTAAGAGACACCCACGTTGTTGTGGGTCTGGAGTCACATGTAGGCCAGACCAGGTAAGGACGGCAGATTTCCTTCCCTAAGGAACATTAGTGAACCAGTTGGGTTTTTACGACAATCCGACAGCTTCATGGTCACTTTTACTGATACCAGCTATTTATTTCCAGATTTTTTTTTAAATTGCATTTAAATTCTCAAACTGCCATGGTGGAATTTGAATTTGCGTTCTCCAGATTATCAGTCCAGTCACATAACCATTACACTACAGTATCCAGTAACTTGCTTTCTGTCTTTTACCATTCCGGTGAATTCACTCCTGTTTTATAACGCTCCTGTGAAGCGCCTTGGGCTGCTTTACTACGTTAAAGGTGCTCTATAAATACAGGTTGTTGTTGTTGTTGAGGGGTTGACCTCACAGTTTCCATCTTCCCACCCTCCTTTCCCTCCCTCACCTTTCGCCCGCCTTCCCCCAAGGTGCCACTGGGGAGTTTGTAAGTTCATTGTGTGTGGAAATGAGGCTGCGAACCTGCATTACATAATACAGCATGCTGATTCCGTACCATTGTACCATTCATGAACCCCAGCTGGAAAGTGTGTGTGTTGGATGAGCACAGGGTCAGGCTCATCTAATACCACTCATGGTCAGATACCCTCCCGACACTCCGTCATGAAGAATGGTCACTTGGGTGAGGTACTAGAGAACCCATACCCAACAATGGTCAGGGCCTTCAGCAGAGGGGGTGAGGAGGTGAAAAGAAAATCTCACCAGCAGTGATGTGCAGAATCCTTTTTGTAAATCTGCTCACAGAAACATGACCTGCAGAGAAATCAAAGCAGAGCACGGAGTCATTTTACAATGGGTGTTGGTATTTGACCCAGTACTGAGTCACCATGGAAAACTTTGAAGCTGTTTGGGGGCAAAAATAACTGCTTCCTCCCCCCCCCCCCCCCCCACCTTTCCTTTAACACCTCTGGAGGAAACAACAGTTTTGACTGTTTTGAGTTAGTTTTACATCTGTCAAAGAGGTTTGACCTCAATGTTGTTCTCTGTAACTGGCGTAATTACCATTATAACTACAGACTTATTCTCGATTGTTTATGTTGGAAGGTTTCTTCAGTGTCTGAATATGTGCAGCATTATTGAAGGTATGAGATTGGCAGATAGCAAACTGTCACCCTGGAATGAATCAATCTTAATGGGAAACCCTCATGCAGACATTTATACCATTATACAATGGAGCATTCCCTTCCGATGTGTTTACTTCACTTATTGCAGCTAGCACATGAACAAGAGCCTGCTTGAACCTTATCATCTCATCTCACCTGGACCCCGTGCCAATTTGGTTCTGAGTAACAGACGACCAACTGTTGAACAATGTTTAAAAATGAAATTGACAGAGTTCCTATGATGGGCAACGACACTACACGGGGATCGGTAACACTACAAACTAAAAGATGCCAGCTTCGATTTCCGGTCAATGAGGGGGCTGATCTCAGTTGGGGTGCTACAGTTGACCTTAGTGCCCCTGGGATAAGGAAACAAGCCTGGTTCCTACTCCTAACCACTATCCAATGTGTGCATGTCATCGTATAAGGAAAGTCAGTTTCCAGTTCTGACACAGATCCTATACCTGAAATGTTAACCTGTCTTTTCTCTTTTCAGATGTTGCTAGGCCTGCTGTGTATTTCCAGAATTTTCTGTTCTTTATTTGAGTTATTCTTAATATTTGTTTTAAACTTCTTCTTCCCTTCCATGCCTAGCAGCAAATGATGCAACCTATTCCTTTCACTTATTTACATCCAGCACATCGCACTCTGGGTTGTTTCTGCAATGAAGACCATTTTTACGTGGACAAGTTGTTAGCCTGAATCACAATCCCCTACCGGGAGGCAATGTGGCTCAAACCCATAACCTTCCGACTCGGAGACGGGAATGCTACCACTGAGCCACGGCTCACTCCTGTTTTAAATTTACCTTCCACTAATTTCAATTTATTTCCTCAAGTTCTTCTTTCTTGATTTATTTTGAAATGATATTCTGGGTTTTTCTTATCTATCCCGCAGACCCCCAGTTGAGAACCCGTGTTATAGATAGTACACACTGCAGCCATGTTGCACCGATGGTGGAGGGAGTGAATATTTAAGCGAGTGGATGAGGTGCTGGTCAAGCGGACTGCTTTGTCCTGGCTGGTGTCGAGCTTCTTGAGTGTTGTTGCGCTGTACTCATCCAGGCAAGTGGAGAGTATTCCATCACACTCATGGCCTGTGCATTGTAGATGATGCAAAGGCTTTGGGGACCCACTCGCCTTGGAATAACCAGCCTCTCTCCTGCTGTAGTAGCCATGGCAATTATGTGGCTGATCCAGTTCAGTTTCTGGTCAATGGTGACCCCTAGGATAGGGCCCAGGAGAAGATCTAAGTATGACTCAGCTCCTTCAGGAGAGGATCCCAGTATGACTCAGCTCCTTCAGGAGAGGATCCCAGTATGAGGCAGCTCCTTCAAGAAAGGATCCCAGTATGAGTCAGCACCTTTAGGAAAAGATCCCAGTCTGAGTCCGCTCTTTCAGGACAGGGTGCAGTATGAGTCAGCACCTTCAGGAGAGGGTGTAGTATTGGTCAGCTCTTTCAGGACAGGGTGCAGTATGAGTCAGCACCTTCAGTCAGGGTGTAGTATGAGTCAGCACCTTCAGTCAGGGTGTAGTATGAGTCAGCTCTTTCAGTCAGGGTGTAGTATGAGTCAGCACCTTCAGTCAGGGTGCAGTATGAGTCAGCACCTTCAGTCAGGGTGTAGTATGAGTCAGCTCTTTCAGTCAGGGTGTAGTATGAGTCAGCACCTTCAGTCAGGGTGCAGTATGACTCAGCTCCTTCAGAGGATCCCAGTATGACTCAGCTCCTTCAGGAGAGGATCCCAGTATGACTCAGCTCCTTCAGGAGAGGATCCCAGTATGACTCAGCTCCTTCAGGAGAGGATCCCAGTATGAGGCAGCACCTTTAGGAAAAGATCCCAGTCTGAGTCCGCTCTTTCAGGACAGGGTGCAGTATGAGTCAGCACCTTCAGGACAGGATGTAGTATTGGTCAGCTCTTTCAGGACAGGGTGCAGTATGAGTCAGCACCTTCAGTCAGGGTGTAGTATGAGTCAGCTCTTTCAGGACAGGGTGCAGTATGAGTCAGCACCTTCAGGACAGGGTGCAGTATGAGTCAGCACCTTCAGTCAGGGTGTAGTATGAGTCAGCTCTTTCAGGACAGGGTGCAGTATGAGTCAGCACCTTCAGGACACGGTGCAGTATGAGTCAGCATAGGAACAGGAGTAGGCCATTGATCCCCTCGAGCCTGTTCCACCATTCAATGAGATCATGGCTGATCTGCAACCTAACTCTATATACTCGCCTTTGGCCCATATCCCTTAACATCCTTAGTTAACAAAAATATCAATCTCCGATTTAAAATTAACAATTGATCTAGCATCAATTGCCATTTGCAGAAGAGAGTTCCAAACTTCTACCACCTTTGTGTGCAGAAGTGTTTCCTAATTTCACTCCTGAAAGGTCTGGCTCTAATTTTTAGACTATGTCCCCAGTCCTAGAATCCCCAACCAGCGGAAATAGCTTCTCTCTATCTGTTCCCCTTAAAATCTTGAAAACTTCGATCAGATCATCCCTTAACCTTCTAAATTCTGGGGAATACAACCCTAATTTGTGTAATCGCTCCTCGTAACTTAACCCTTGAAGTTCGGGTATCATTCTGGTAAACCTACACTGCACTCCCTCCAAGGCCAATATATCCTCTCTAAGGTGTGGTGCCTAGAACTGCTCACAGTACTCCAGGTGTGGTCTAACCAGGGCTTTGTATAGCTGCAGCATAACTTCTACCCCCTTGTATTCTACTCCTCTAGATATAAAGGTCAGCATTCCATTAGCCTTTTTTAATTATTTTCTGTATCTGATCATGACATTTTAACGACCTATGTACCTGGACCTCCACTGTTTTTAGCTTTTCACCATTTAGAATGTTCTATCCTTTTTAGGTCCAAAGTGGATGACCTCACATTTGCCTACATTGAAATCCATTTGCCACAGTTTTGCCCATTCACTTAATCTGTCGATATCTCTTTGTAATTTTATGGTTTCATCTACACTGCGTACAATGCCGCCTATCTTTGTGTCATCGGCAGATTTGTATATATGACTTTCTATGCCATCATCTAAGTGGTTAACATAGAAACATAGAAGATAGGAGCAGGAGTAGGCCATTCGGCCCCTCGAGCCTGCTCCGCCATTTAATGAGATCATGGCTGATCATCCAAATTCAGTACCCTGTCCCTGCTTTCTCCCCATATCCCTTGATCCCTTTAGCCTTAAGAAATATATCTAACTCCTTCTTGAATATATTTAATGAATTGGCCTCAACTGCCTTGTGTGGTAGAGAATTCCACAGGTTTACCACTCTCTGGGTGAAGAAATTCCTCCTCATCTCAGTCTTAAATGGCTTACCCCTTATCCTTAGACTGTGACCCCTGGTTCTGGACTCCCCCGCCATCAGGAACATCCTTCCTGCATCTGTCTAGTCCTGTTAGAATTTTATAAGTTTCAGTGAGATCCCCTCTCATTCTTCTAAACTCTAGCGAATACAAGCCCAATCGTCCTAATCTCTCTTCATACGTCATTCCTGCCATCCCAGGTATCAGTCTGGTGAATCTTCGCTGCACTCCCTCCATGGCAAGAACATCCTTCCTCAGATAAGGCGACCAAAACTGCACACAATACTCAAGGTGTGGTCTCACCAAGGCCCTGTACAACTGCAGCAAGACATCCTTGCTCCTGTACTCAAATCCTCTCGCTATGAAGGCCAACATACCATTTGCCTTCTTAACCGCCTGCTGCACCTGCATGCTTACCTTCAACGACTGGTGCACAAGGACTCCCAGGCCTCGTTGCACTTCCCCTTTTCCCAACCTATTGCCGTTCAGATAATAATCTGCCTTCCTGTTTTTGCCACCAAAGTGGATAACCTCGCATTTATCCACATTATACTGCATCTGCCATGCATCTGCCCAATCACCCAACTTGTCCAAATCATACTGGAGTTTCTCTGCATCCTCCTCACAACACACACGCCCACCCAGCTTAGTGTCGTCTGCAAACTTGGAGATATTACATCTAGTTCCCTCGTCTAGATCATTAATATATATTGTGAATAACTGGGGTCCTAGCACCGATGCTTGCGGTACCCCACTAGTCACTGCCTGCCACTCGGAAAAAGACCCGTTTATTCCAACTCTTCGCTTCCTGTCTGCCAACCAGTTCTCTTCAAGTCAGTATCTTACCCCCAATCCCATAATAAATACTGTGAATAGTTGAGGCCCCAACACAGATCCCTGTGGGATGCCACTTGTCACATCCTGCCAATTTGATTACCTACCTATTATCCCTACTGCGTGTCTCCTGCCGCTGAGCCAATTTCCTAACCAGGTCAATAATTTGCCCTCAATTCCGTGGGCTTCCAACTTAGTTAAAAGTCTCTTATGTGGGACTTTATCAAATGCCTTCTGGTAGTCAATATAAATAACATCCATAGACATTCCCCTGTCCACTACTTTAGTCACCTCCTCAAATAATTCAGTCAGGTTTGTCAGGCATGACCTACCTTTCACAAATCCATGTTGGCTCTCTCTGATCATCTGAAAATTTTCGAGGTGTTCAGTCACTCTATCCTTAATTATAGACTCTCGCAATTTCCCGACAACAGATGTTAGGCTAACTGGTCTATAATTCCCTGGTTTCCCCCTCTCACCATTCTTAAATAGCGGAGTGACATCAGGACAGTGCGCAGTATGAGTCAGCACCTGCAGGACAGAGCGCTGTATGAGTCAGCATCTTCAGGACAGGAGGTGAAAAGCAGTAATAGGTAACAGTCAACTTTAATAAAGAAGAGTTACTTGATGTTATGAGATATCAGGCACTCCAGGTTGGTAGCAACATCCACTTAAATACAGCAAAGAAAGGAAGACTTGCATTTCTATAGCACATTTCACGACCTAGGATGTCCCAAAGCGCTTTACGGTCAATTAAGTACTTTTGAAGTGTAGTCACTGTTGTAATTTAGGAAAAGCAGAAGCCAATTTGCACACAGCAAGCTCCTACGAACAGCAATGAAATAAATGGCCAGATCATCTGTTTTAGGTGTTGGTTGAGGGATAAAGATTGGTCAGGACATCAGGGAGAACTCCCCTGCTCTTCTTCGAAATAATGCCATGGGATCTTTTACGTACACCTGAGAGGGCAGACTGGGGCCTCGGTTTAATGCCTTATCCAAAAAACGTCACTTCCACCAGTGCAGCACTCCCTCATTACTGGAGTGTCAGCCTAAATAATGAGCTCAAGTCTTTAGAGGGTATGAACCCACAACCTTCAGGCTCAGAGGCGAGAGTGCTACGACTGAACTACGGCTGACTATTCAAAATATGAGCAGAAACAGACAAACACGAAAGTATATTATTTTTAGATTTAATTTTTTAACACTTTGATTTTTAAAACAGCAAACCAGCTGATCTAATCTGACCAGACTGTAGTGCTGTCCAACACATTCCGTTCTGTCTAGTCATGGCCCACATCCCGTGTTGCACTTTCTTACAAACATGATCAATATCTAAACATTTCTGCACTTTTATTTGTAGTTGCTGACAATTGTTCTGACCTTCAATAACACCTTCCAATTTATTGTAGCTACACAAACCTTTTAAACCCTGAAATCACAGCAGTCTCTCTTTCTGCTCTCTTTATTCTAATCTCGGTTTATACCTGCACCAGGAAGGAGCTGCATTACTTATGAGAAAAAAAAGTAGTCTTTTTTTTTAATTGCTGTTAAGCCTAGCCGCTTTGTTTATTGGTTACCCAATAAAGGAGTAATAGGGTGCCAGATGATATAGGTGATTATATTAACTTGTGATTGCATACGGACATACAAAAATGATGGGCAGGAAAAGATCAACTGGGCCAGATTAATTGGAATGATAGATGTTAAAGAACGTGGCTACTTTCAAGGTGTTGTGTTCCTATCCTGTTAAACACCATCAGGATAAGAGCTACTCCAACACACAGAAGTGAGTCACAGCCATTAAACGCAGTTCAGTACTTGCTGGCAGTACTGATTGTCCCCCCGCCCCACACCCGTACAAAGTTTTCTTCCATTAAGACATTTTGCATTGTGTAGAGTGTGGAAGACTGGTGACAGCTCAATGTGAGAATAATGCTGATGCGATAGATGTATTCAGATCCACTTGGCTGAAATATGTGTGTCCCTGTATTTTAGTATCCATCATGATTTCAGGAAGACTCTATGTTGGGTGGTTGACTGGATGGATGATGATAGCTTAACCCTTTGAACACCTCAAATTCCTTGCAGCTTTCAGCTATTCCTGGAGACGCTTTCAATCTTCATGATCTTTTTGGGATTGAAAACAATGCCGTCTAAAATTATTCCAAGGGAATTTTCATTCAGACCATTAATAACCATCTTTTCTTAATCCAATTCCTCGTGGGCACAGGCGAACAGCATAAAACTAATTGGTATGGAATTGTCAGTCTAGCTCAGGGAGGTCACAAGATACAGGTGTGGGAAATGGAGCAACGTTACTCTGGTGCAGCACAGCGTGCTCTCCTGGGTTTTGGAATTGAAGCACATTGTTGGTGCAACATAGATGGAGCTGCAGTCCACATCGAGCTTTGCTGTATCTGACCTAGGAGTGTTGGGTGCTGGCACCATGTGCCTGTAATGCAAAATGTTCTATTGTTCAGCAGTAGTACCCACACTGTAATAGTTGCCCAAAATTCACAAAAAGTGTGTTCTGATCACCATTCGGTTATTACAGATGTGATGGGCTTTCTGTGATAGGAAAAAAATGTTTTTAACATCATGCTGTTATCTGTTCCTTATTATTAAATATCCATTTTGGATCGAGGTCACTCATGTCGGAGCACAGGCTATAGAGGTTGATTTGAACTTACCTTTTGAAGTGTCTGGAAAGATAAGAGATCTGGTTTAATAGAAAGACAAATTGTGAATGCTGGAAATCTGAAAGGAAAGCAGAAAATGCAGGAAGTCAGCATCTACAAAGAAGGCATATTAATGTTTCCAATGGAACTCAGCTCTAACAGAGACATGCCATATGCAATAATATTCCGACATTTTGTTTTCCAGTGGTTCTGTACTACCAGCATTTTCTGTTACGATTTAAGATAAAAGGTCTCTGAAACAATTCCAAATGATGCACTATCCAAGTGTGGGTAAAAAATCGTCTTTCAACCCGACCACAAAACTGTTAGTTGTATCACAGGGAGAAAATTAAGAAATCAACGAAAATTGTTCATAGGAGGGAGATCGCATTTCAGAAAGGTTAGCTTGTAGACACAACACTGCTTATCAGTAATCTGCAGAACAATTTGCACATCTATTGTCCAAACTGTGCATTAGCAGTCCAGTCTGCTGGAGCAGCTCTCTGAGTTTGCTGCCTGGCGCCACCTCTGTACTCGCCCTGATGCTGAAACGTATTTGAAGTTTATTGTGTCCGGTATCCACTTAACTTTCATACTTTGGTGTCTCTTTCTATTTAACCTCAGCTTTCTCCCCTCCTCTCCTGGAGGCAAAATTTAATTTTGGTGGGGGTTGCAAAGCAGGCAAACATCAATGGAAAGGAAAATTGGGCAGGCCGTGTGATGGCGGCTGATCCGCTAGCCCCCCCCCCCTGCCATGTTGAAATTAACCCCCACTGACTGAGGTACGATTCCAAAGACACCGACCTCCTTCCAGTACCTCGTTCAAGTGTCCATTCTATGTGTGTGAGGCGAGACAGGGTGTGTGGCCATTTGTTTGACATTTCTTTATTTGGTATTTTAACTGACTCATTAACCCGTTTAAAATAAACAAATTAACATTAACAGTAAGACAGCAGACAAAGCAATAATACCATTGACTAAGAAAGCATGAATTTGCATTTATACAGCACCTTTATCAAGTCTCAGGGTATCCCAAAGCGCGTCAGGTATTGAAATACTTGGAGTGAATTACTGCTGTTTTGTGGGTAAATGCTGTATTTCACACAGCAAGATCCTACAAAAAAACAATAAAATGAATGACCAGTTTATTGGTGCTGAAGATTGAGAGAGGAATGTTGGCCAGGACACTCGTAGGGCCACCTGCTCTTCAAATAGGTCTGTGGAATCTAGAATGTCATCTAATATCTCAAACAGTAATTTCTAGGCAATTAGAAAGAGACACAAACAGAAGCAAGAGGTTTGAAGTATGTAGCTTTGGTGCTTTTCAGTACTTTGATTTATGGGTTAATATCCAGTATAGGCCCTTAACAAGATCACATTAGAAGGGAAAAAAATTAAACTGTACATGTTGCATCAATCAAAACTTGTTTTAAAGTAGCAGTTTTAATTTTATTTCCCTGTTACTGAGGCGTGCAATGAATTTATTCCACTTCTCTTAAACTCACTAAAATTACCATCCAATTCTGGGAGTGGCCATTTTTGTTTATGCCAGTAAAGTATCACGAAGGTGTCTTTGAAAACATTAAACTGTCATAACAGTGGTGTCACTTCAATTGTTTGCACAGCCGTGACTAAACAAAAGGAAAGGTCAGATTGGTAATTTGGGAGATCTTTGAGGTTGGCCAAACTAGATTTGAGCATCGCCCGGAACAACAGCATTCTTCGCCGATTGCAGATATGCTAATTGTATGACTTAATCACTCTTTTGTGTTTTGAATTCAGCTGCCGTGATGCAATCTCAGATGATTGCAGTCGCTCTTTTCCTGTGTGCTTGTCATATCAATAGGCCCCAGATTAGTGGTGCATGGAAGAGTGAATCTCAGGAGGAAACTTGTTTTTTCCTATTGCTCAATGAATGAAAACATCAGATAGTGATCTATTCAAACAGCAGAGATGGTATTGATTTGCAGCTAGGTGTAGTTTCAACAACCTTCAGTAGAATCAGAAAATACATATAGATCTGTAGAATAGCAGCTCTTTTTCAGACCTTTCTTACCCTTCCAAACCCCTAGCATCTGAGAACCCCAGTTTGAAAACAAGTGTTCTTATTCCTATCTCTGTAACCTTTTCCAGCCCTGCAACCCTCCAAGAACTCTGCGTTCATCCAACTCTGGCCGCTTGTGCATCCCTCCCCAAACCTCTCTTCTCTTTTAAGACCCTCAAAACTTAACACTCTGACCAAGCTTGTAGTCACCCATCCTAATAGCTTCTTCTTTGGCTTGGTGTCAATTTTTGTCTTATTACGCTCCTGTGAAGCACCTTGGGACGTTTTTGTACATTAAAGGTGCTATATAAATGCAAGCTTTGTTCTAACAACATCATGTAGGGGAGAGGCCTCAATAGCTTGATGTCAGTTTGAAAAGGAATGGATGTAGTATGTCTTCAGCTGCTTTTATATTGGTGGCACTGGAGTGTTTGTGCTGCCAGTAACTGAAATTAACGGTATAAATGCAGATCTTAGTGAGTCTGGTACATTTACATTGGGATTGCCACCAGATATCCAGGACCTGCGCTTCGGGAACTAACTGCACAAGTGCTCCATTGGCAACACTATAAAAGCAGCTATGGGAAATAGTGACACTAAGGGTGATACTGGAAGAGATCTAGGGGTGTTAGTGGACTCAACATGTTCAATCGCTGTGTAGCAGCAATCAACAAAGCAAATGGAAAAATGAACTATTTAACCAAAGCTGAAAATAAAGATGAAAGGACTTGCATTTATATAGCACCTTTCACAACCTCAGAATGCCCCAAAGCGCTTTGAAGCCAGCAAATTGTTCGCTGTTTTGTAGGTAAACACAGCAGCCAATTCGGGCATAGCAAGGTCCCACAAACAGCAATAAGATAAATGATAATTTAATCTGTTTTTAGACGTATTAGTTGAGGGATGAATGTTGGCCAGGCCAGGAGAACTCCCCTGCCGGTCTTCAAATAGTGTCATAGGGTCTTTTATGTCGACTTGTCATCTGAAAGACGGCATCTCTAACAATGCAGCACTCCCTCAGTACTGCACTGAAGTTCCAGCCTAGATTATGTGCTCAAATCCTGGAGTGAAGTTGAACCCATGACCTTCAGACTCCAAGATGAGAGTCCTAACCACTGAGCGAAGCTGACACCAGAGTACAAATTGGAGAAAGCCATGCTCAATCTGTATAATGTTTTACATAATATTACATAATATTTACAGCACAGAAACAGGCCATTAGGCCCACCAGGTCCATGCCGGTGTTTATGCTCCACACGAGCCTCCTCCCATCCTCCTTCATCTAATCCCATCAACATATCCCTCCATTCCTTTCTCCCTCGTGTTAATCTAGCTTCCCCTTAAATGCATGTGATCTATTCATCTCTACTACTACTTGTGGTAGCAAGTTCCACATTCTAACCACTCCCTGGGTAAAGAGGCTTCTCCTGAATTCCCTCTTGGATTTAATCAGACAACATCTTGAGTTCTGGTCAGGGAGACAATGAGAGACAGTCAAGTCCTGGAGATGGTTCAGTGAAGAGCCACAAGATCAGAGTAATGAGTTATGAGGAAAGACTGGAAAAAATTGAGCATTTCAGCCTTGAAAAGAGGTGACTACAAGGTGGGTTGTATAAAGGTGTATAAGGTAATAAACAGTATGGAAAAGGTAGATCCTGAACAACTTCACATTAAACTGTGACAGTCAAAAAATGGGCACATTTGCCTAGTAAAAGAAAAATTTGGGACTGATATCAGGAAGTTCTTAAACATGAAGTGAACTTCCAGGTAGAGTAGTGGAGGCAAAAACCCTGGAATCAGTTAAGAAACAATTGGATTCCATGAAGAGAGCACTATAGGGTCTTTCTCAATGGCTGTGGTAAAATGGGTTGAATGGCCTTCCTCATTGGTATCTGTCTGCTGATCTTATGAACACAGAAAGAGGAAAAGATCATATAGCTTAACCAACCCATTTCTTAGCTTAGTTTATAGACTGGGTTTGGGTGGTGTATTGGGTTAGATACTGCTCTTTCACCTCTGGAACCTGGGTCCAAATCCAGACCACACTAATGAGATGAATGTCTATCTATACTTGGTGCCCTTTATTCCTCTGACATACTTTCCCTCTCTCTTTCTTTCGTTTTCTCTCTACTCTCCCCTCCCTCCTCCACTCATACACTGCACGTCTCTGTTTGTCTCTCTTACACTCACTCACACATACTCTTTCTGTCACCCTCTCTCTGAAATCTCTCTCTCTTTTCCATCTTTTCTCTCTTCCTGATACAGATCAGCCATAATCTAATTGAATGACGGTACAGGCTCGAGGGGCTGAATTGCCTACTCCTGTTCCTATGTTCCCCCCCCCATCTCTCCCAGCCTTTTACTGTAATACTTGAAAATAGTTTTCCTATCAAAACTTATTTCAAAAAAGTTCTAAAGTTTATGCTGACACTTGTTTTAAAGTTATTTGGAAGAAAGAAACAAGCTCATAATTACTGTTTTAATTGTGGAATGAATCTGAAAGTTGTTGCTCAGATTAAGTAAGAAAATCATCTTGATGCATGCTGAGAGTTTTGTCCACGCTTCACAGGCTCAGACTGCAGCATACTGAGGATTGTAGGTACAGGTGTTTGTGAGGACTTGTGGTTCTTAACTCTTTTCAACTGCCAACCGATGAGAAGGATATCAATTCAACTGCTAGGCATTATAGAGAAGCTGAGGCTTCCAAATAAAAACATTAATAAAAGTTCTCAAAGACACAACAAACAATTTTATAGGTAAGTTCAATCATGTTTTGTGTGAAATATATAGTCTTTGTGCCTTTATTATTTTGCTGCAAGCCTTATTTTCAACATTGGATATTTCAATTAGTGAGAACACAAAGATGACGGCTAAAAGGGTTTTCAAAAACCTTTGAGAGATTTGATTGGCTCCCCTTCTCCTTTCTCTTTGGTGCATTTTTTTGCTTATATTTGATTTGTGGTTTTCATTTGCCCTTAGTAGAACCTCATCACTAGTTTTCTATCTGTTTTCCTTGCTTTGATTCGCATGTTCCCTACCTCCTCAGTTCTGATTTATTGCATATACAATTTTAAACCAGTCAGCTACAAGAAATCTACATGATCAGGAAGAGTGACGCTAGAAGTGCGGTAAAAACGTTTTTATTACAGCACATCTCCCTTAATGTTGTGGTAAGTTGGGTGATGCATTCTTTTATAAGGGCAGGAGTTTTATGCCATGGAACACTCTGTGCATTATTCTGCTAATATGGAGCTGTGTAAGGGAAAATCCTTAATCTGCATTCTGGAACCCAAATGAAGATCGGAGGGGAATTGCTGCAATTGACATGGATAGCAGAAACAAGAGGATCCAAGGCATTTATAGAAAAAGCATTCAGCAAAACCCAACCCAATAATTCAAGCCAAGGACTCTCAATTAAACCTCTGGGTTGCGACACAGGAGTAGGCCTCTTCAAGAATCCATTTCCCAGGGATTTACAACACCACAGAGATAAGCATTTTATTCAGAATTATTTAATTTTTATGGGTTTCCTGTCTTATAAATGTTACTTGTACCAGTAAATGTTCATCTGGGGAAAATTCCGCTTCTCCTTTTATCGGTAGCTTTTACTAGCTGCTCACTGACTGGTTGGGCCGAATGGCCTGTTTTCTTGTTGTAACTTCCATGTTTGGATTCAGCACTTTGTCAGCTGTACCGCTGGGTGGTATTTTCAGCTGCCCGACACTCACCATGTGACCCCAGTGAATTTTCCAGGGCCTGTGCAATCCAAGTATTTTCAGCCCACTCCTGGCAGTGATTCCCATGTTTCTTTTATTTTGAATTCGAGATGTGGGCAACACTGGCTGAGCAGCACTTTGTTGCCCTAACAGCTGAGTGGCTTGAGAGTCAACCACATAGTGTGGATCTAAAGACACATGTAGGCCAGACCAGGTAGGGGTGGCAGATTCCCTTTCCTGATGGACATATGTGCACCAGTTGAGTTTTTATGACAACCCAGCAGCTTTCATGGTTATTTCTCTGGTGGTAGCCCGCACCCACAAGTTACCAGACTATTAAATGCAATATCACAACTTTCCATGATGGGATTTTAACTCAACCTCTAGGTTGCCATTCTAGGACCATTGCCACTATAATACTGCACCTCACTGGCGGAGATGATGAAAATTCTAGCACCTGCAGCAGCTTAAAGGGGCCGTCCTCCTCTAGATCAGGGAGAAGTGTCTGGCCGCTGCTAGAGAATCATAGACATTTACAGCACAGAAGCCGTTCGTTCAGCCTATTATGTCTGTGCCTGCTCTTTGCCAGAGCAATCCAAAACTAATCCCACTGCCCCGCTCATTCCCCTGTATCTTTCTCTGCTTCAAATACTGTATTCCCTTAAAAGATTAAATGCTTTCTGCCTCAACCATTCTCTAGCAAAGCATTCCATCCTCCAACAAGCTTCTCCTAAACCTCACTCTCTTAGTGACAACTTTAAAATTGATCTGGCACGACCTGCCGGTAGGGATATACAAATCAATCACCCCAAAATCAATGGCACAGCCTGTGGTGGGCCTTTTTGTGTTTAAAAGGTATTTGCTGGCTCTAACAACACTGGATGCTGGTAACACCACTGTCCAGTATGGCAATGGCACTAATGAGAGAAAATATCATGTGTGCCATCAGCCTGTCATATCACCTTGTTTGGTTTTGCCCACACCTTTTATTTGGGCAGGTGCCTCTGATGTCTAGCAGCAGTGAAGCCGGAAGATCACTACAGGACCAAAGATGGACAGAAACCTTGCTGAGCAGGTCAAACATACAAACATCTGAAAATTAGGGGTAGGAAAAGACCATCAAGCCTGCCACATGCAGTGATTCCTGAGCGTTCTGATCAGACACTCCCCCTGCCCATCAGCAGCAATATAGTCTCCTGGGAGAGGCAAACAAAGATTAAAAACCCAAGGCCAAAAAACCTGGAAATTACACCTCCAACTCCCATTAGGCGATTGAAACTAGTCCAGCAAACCACATGGACCATGCTTACATTACCTGGCATATCATCTACCATTAATAAGATGTGATCTCTTTCCCAGCCAGGAACTGGTCCAGCTCTCTTTTAAAAGTATGCAGAGTCAGCACTCACTGCATGAACCGGCAACTGGTTCCAAAGGTCTACTATCCTCTGGGAAAAGAACTGTCCAACATCTAACCTAGCTCTACCCTTGCGTAACTTATATGTACGACCCTATATGTTCCCCAATCCATCAAATTAAAATAATCTGTAAGTAGGATCACAATCTAGCCCTTGAACTACTTTATATGCCTCTTATCAAATCACCCTGAAAATATGAACCTCTAATGTGAATAGACCCAGATTTTTCAGCCTATCTGAGCAACTAAGGTTATCTAAGCTGCGGATCATTCTTGTGGCCCTCCTCTGAACTTTTTCCAAAGCCTGTATATCACCCGAAATATGAAGGAACCAAAACTGAACGCAGTGTTCCAAATGTGGTTTAACCAAGGTCTTGTACAAGGACAAAATGGTGTACTTTGTTTTATATTGAATAGTCGTGTCAGTAATATCCTGTTTGCTTTGGCTATGGCTCCTTGGCATTGGTCATACACCTTTAGAGAATTATAAACCATACACCAAGATCCTTTTCTCTCTCAACCGATTTCAGTTCTGATCCATGTAAAAGTGTAATTATACTTGGTGTTGGTCCTGCCCACATGCATGACACTGCACTTATTTATCTAGATTAAATGCCATTCGCCAGAGTTCGGACCATTCTCCCAGTGCATCTAAATCTGCTTATAGAAATTTGTTTTCCTCCACAGTCCTAACACATTCACAAATTTTCGAATCATCTGCGAGCTTGCAGACCATTCCCCCAACATTTATATCCAGGTCGTTTATGAAGATGGTGGCCCAGATTTTTCTGGGGGCGTTGTAACAGTGCATTTACAGCATAGGGACCCTTGAATGGCGCAAAAGAAAGAGGAAATTATGGAGCAAGTGACTTACGCCGTTAATTATGTTACACCCTGGGACTTTTGCACTGCTCCACCGTTACCTTCACCGAGAACAGTTAGAAGGTAATTTTCATAGCTCCGCCCCATTGAAATCAATGGCAGTTACCATTTTCCTGTATTAACTCCAGTTTTCATGCCACTGAAAATAATAGTCAAAGTATCCTGGCAGCAGAGTGATACTGGCTTTATAAAGCATTACATGCATAGAATTAACAGCACAGAAACAGGGCATTTGACCCAACAGATCTGTGCCGGTGTTTATATTCCACACAAGCCTCCTCCCACCTGACTTCATCTAACCCTATCAGCATTCACTGAATCATACTTTTACTTTTACATGATGCTGAAAATAATTTTGAGCCCCTAAAGAATTTGTTTCCTTTCAAGAGTACAAATAATAACAATCTCTAAACAAAAGACATATCAAAGAAAGTTGTTTCAGCAAAATATCTGAAGCTCAAGCAACAAGATTGTGTTATTCTGGGTAAAAATAAACATCTATAACAGAGAGTCAATTTCACCAACTGATGTACAGCCCTTTTAGAGTTCACACTAAAACTAGCTTCAGAGAACGTCATTTAATGGCCGCTCTGTATAAACTTGCTGTTTTTATTTTAATTGAAATTTCCATATACCTTACAGCTCGAATGAAAATAAATTCAAAGAGATGAAATGCAGTACCAGCAAGCCTTAGCGTTCCAACTTCTATATGTTATTCTATAATTGTAAAAAGTGAAGCAGCTTAATGAAAATTACTGGACTAGGTTCCTTGTTCTGTCTAATATGATTTCTTCAGCTAGTTTACAATTTACAATGTTCTTATCGACTGTACAACCCATAGCTGGTAGTTGAGCATCATCCAACGGAGTGAAGACTGATGCAAAGTAATCATTTAACACCACCGCCATACCTGAGAAGTCTATGTGACTCCCTCCTAAGGTTTTTTTCAATGGCCTCATACAGTCTTGAATGGTCCTTTGGCTCCTAGCCTCTCTCGCTCTCTACTACAACAACAACATGCATTTATATAGCGCCTTTAATATAGTAGAACATCCCAAAGCGCATCACAGGAGAGTTGTCAAACAAAATTTGACACAGAGCCACATAAGGAGATAATAGGACTTGGTCAAAGTGGTAGGTTTGAATCAGCTTCTTAAAGGAGGAAAGAGAGGTTTAGGGAGGGAATTCCAGAGATTAGGGCCCAGGCAGCTGAAGGCACGGCCGCCAAAGGTGGTGCGATTAAAATCGGGGATGCACAAGAGGCCAGAATTGGAGGAGCGCAGAGGTCTTGGAGGGTTGTAGAGCTGGAGGAAGTTACAGAGAAAGGGAGGGGCAAGGCGAGGCAGCACTGAGGGGAAGAGGGTCCAGCAGCACTAAGGGAAGGAGAGGGGGACCAGCAGCACTGAGGGTGGAGTGAGGGATTGGCAGCACTGAGGGGAGGGGAGAGAGACCAGCAGCACTGATGGGAGGGTAAAGGACCAGCAGCGCGGAGGGGAGATGGCAAGGGTCCAGTAGCACTGAGGGGAGGGGAAGAGGGTCCGGCAGCACTAAGGGAAGGGGAGAGGGACTGGCAGCACTGAGGGTGGGGTGAGGGATTGGCAGCACTGAGGGGAGAGGAGAGAGGCCAGCAGCACTGAGGGTGGGGTGAGGGATTGGCAGCACTGAGGGGAGAGGAGAGAGGCCGGCAGCACTGAGGGGAGAGGAGAGAGGCAGGCAGCACTGAGGGTGGGGTAAGGGACCAGAGCGCTGAGGGGAGGGGAGATGGCAAGGGTCCAGCAGCACTAAGGGAAGGAGAGAGGGACTGGCAGCACTGAGGGGAGGGGAGAGAGACTGGCAGCACTGAGGGGAGGGAAAGATTCCTACAGCACTGAGGTGAGAACATATGGACACACCTAAACTAACTACAAACATTGAAAAGCAGGACACCAGGCACAAAAGTTCTGGTATTGAACTCAGCCCAGCAAGGCGGAGGTGATCATCTTGATTGCTATTGCCTCTCTTGGGGCACATTTGCCAGGCATTAGCCTTCCTCATTGACACAGCCATTCTCGTGTCTGAGCTTCGACAGTGAGTGTTGTGGGGGGCATTAAAGTTACTGCTATCCTGCCCCCTCCCCCCCACCCCCCCATCACCACTTGCATGATAGTATCAGAAGCAGAGCCCCTGTCTGATGTATAATCCCTCTTTAACCCAAAGAAACTGAAGCGATTCTCCTCTGTGTTGGCTGAATGCTTACTTTTTTTTATTAGTGTGTATAGGCAACGGATAGGAAACACTGGTGAACAATGATGTGCATTAAATGTGTTTGAAGTTCAAAATATTTTGGGGAATAAGACTAGATTGTTCCTCCCATTGTCTTGAGGCAATTAGCGCCAGTGCGAGGGTCTCCGAGGTTCTTCGAGGACCATGTTGCCTGCAACTTTGTGGTAGTGCCCTTGGCCTGTTCATTCCTCCTTCTGGCCGATTGGCATTTCCTTATGGGTGTAGGCTGAGCTGGTGAAGGTTTCCTGGCCAGGGGATGGGTATGTTTCTGTTTTTTTTAGGAACCTCCTAAATGCATAGAGAGTGTTAAAAGAGGGAGGTGTGGCTTCTGTTAAAATTTTGAATCAAGGGGCAAATTGAGCCTCCTGTGCTCTAACTGGTTGTGTTCCAGAGGTGTTAACCCAATACTCGCTGAGACAAATCACTGGAAAACAGGGGCCCCTCACGGCAATACTGACCAGCACAGCTCTAGCTACGAGCTGCAAGAAAGTATTTCCCTCCCTTTGGTGTACTACAGTGCTCCCTGTAACAAGCACGTGTTTGATACACCACTGGGCATAGTTCAGTCTCAATAAGTGGTAGTCAGCCTCTGCCTGGCACTTGGAAAAAATACCAAGCAGTCTGCAGCCTGTTCTCAAAGGCTCACTTGAGACAAATTCCTCCCACTCTTCCCCACCCCAACACCTAAACTACCACCCACGAGGAGAAAGACCAGAAACAGCAAATCACCCATACAGAGTGAGGAAAAAGATCCCAATCAGGAGGGCCCCCTCGGTTCTGGACCCAACTGAACCCCAGAGACCAAGAACAAACTGTTTTAGTCCTTAAACCCGCATTGTTCTTAGTGCAGGTACAACCACCCCTAAGAATCGCAATGCTGATCCATGGGCTAAAGCTGCAATTATTCAACCTGACAGGCCTTGGCCCCTAATGCTACAGGAAAGTGAGGCGCACCAGCGGGAGAGTGAGGCGCACCAGCGGGAGAGTGAGGCGCACCAGCGGGAGAGTGAGGCGCACCAGCGGGAGAGTGAGGCGCACCAGCGGGAGAGTGAGAGTGAGGCGCGGGAGAGTGAGAGTGAGGCGCGGGAGAGGGAGAGTGAGGCGCGGGAGAGTGAGGCGCACCAGCGGGAGAGTGAGGCGCACCAGCGGGAGAGTGAGGCGCGGGAGAGTGAGGCGCACCAGCGGGAGAGTGAGGCGTGGGAGAGTAAGGCGCACGAGAGGGAGAGTGAGGCGCATGAGAGGGAGAGTGAGGCGCACCAGCGGGAGAGTGAGGCGCACGAGAGGGAGAGTGAGGCGCACCAGCGGGAGAGTGAGGCGCACGAGAGGGAGAGTGAGGCACACCAGCGGGAGAGTGAGGCGCATGAGAGGGAGAATGAGGCGCACGAGAGGGAGAGTGAGGCGCACCAGCGGGAGAGTGAAGCGCACGAGAGGGAGAGTGATGCGCACGAGAGGGAGAGTGAGGCGCACCAGCGGGAGAGTGAGGCGCACCAGCGGGAGAGTGAGGCGCACCAGCGGGAGAGTGAGGCGCACGAGAGGGAGAGAGGCGCACCAGCGGGAGAGTGAGGCGCACGAGAGGGAGAGTGAGGCGCACCAGTGGGAGAGTGAGGCGCACCAGCGGGAGAGTGAGGCGCACGAGAGGGAGAGTGAGGCGCGGGAGAGGGAGGCGCACGAGAGGGAGAGTGAGGCGCACGAGAGGGAGACGCACGAGAGGGAGAGTGAGGCGCACGAGAGGGAGAGTGAGGCGCACCAGCGGGAGAGTGAGGCGCACCAGCGGGAGAGTGAGGCGCACGAGAGGGAGAGTGAGGCGCACGAGAGGGAGAGTGAGGCGCATCAGCCAGAGACTGAGGAATATGAGGAAGAATGAAGAGCACCAGCGGGAGGGTGAAGAATACCAGAGGAATAGTGAGGAGGACCAGCAGGTGAAACACTGAGTACCAGAGAGTGGGGAGCTTAAGTAAGTTGAGCAGGGAACAGGCAATTGGAATCGAGACAAAAAGAAAGACTTGCATTTATATAGCGCCTTTCACAACCACCGGAAGTTTCAAAGACAAGGAATACACTGTCTGCTACTCCAGGGATCGTGTTGTTATTGGTGTGCAAAATCTTTTGACATACAAAATATTTACTGGAAAATGCGTAGAAAATGTTCCGTTTCGATAAGAATCCTCAATGCAATCAATTAAATGTCAAAATGTCTTTAAATGTCTGCATTTAATAACTACTGATTACAGGGTAACAGGCTGCTTTAATTGAATTTACTATCTTGCAGTGAGTAACAAAAATTTGGCCAACATTTGCGATCGGAGGCTTCCCGCGACCTGCAAAATGTCTACGAAAGTACCTGGTGGCTCGGGAGGTACGGAGGCTTGCGATCCTGGGTCTCTCCGGGTCCGCGTGGGCTAGCCCCACGTATCCCGGGGCGCAAGCAGTTCGTAGGTGCTCCTGGGATCACGTGGGCTGGCCCAACCAATGGAAGAAGGGAATCCCCATTCATACTTTTGACAGTTCTGCACATACAGACTTGTCATAAGTATAAATGGAGATCACCTAAAAAATACACCAACACATGAAATAAATTTTAAAAATACATTACATGTTTAAAATTAATTGAAATGCCATTTAATTAAATATTTTAAAAAAAAAAATTTGAGAAAAAAAATTCAATGTTTTTACGGGGCTAAAAATAAAATTACCTTTTTGAAGAGTATTTTTAATTTATAAATGAGTGATAAAATTTTATTTTCCTATTTTTTTTGAACTCTTATGTTCAGCCATGAACGCATTGAATGGCGGTGCAGGCTCGAAGGACCGAATGGTCTACTCCTGCACCTATTTTTTCTATGTGAAAGCAAGCCTTACGCCTGCTTTTCCCAGGCGTAAGAATTTCACAGGCATTCAGCGGGCGGAAGTTGTGCAAATAGCGCAACCCTCCACCCGCAGAGACCCATCTCCCTGGGATTTGGATCATCTGTCAAGAGAATCCTTGACAGATCGCAAGTGCCGGGTTTCAGCGCATGCGCTTCGCATGCCTACACCTGGAACTTGCGCAGCCCCTACGGGCGCGTATACACCTTGTACGCACCCGTGGGGGTCGCAAAATACGGCCCGTAGTGTCTTCAGTGAAGTGTTCTTGAATTTGGTGTTCTGTTTGTCATTGTTTATATGTTGGCCTGGGGCTCCATGGTAAACAACTGAAGCCCATAAAAGGAAACACCTCGGACATCGCTGCCCTAATGGACTACTCTACTGCTCCTGTAATTACCATGCAATGATAGGCCCCCAAATTCTTAGGGTTGCGATCCCAGCAGTTATGCTGAACCCACCGGAGTTTGTGAGGTCAATGGGAGGGCACCTCATTAGTATGGAATAGCTGGGCAAAAACACCAATTCAGGTGCATCTCCGGCACCAGCCTAGTCATGCCCGCATCCCACGCCCCGACTATTCACCCCCTGAGCAAGGGGGCCGATCTGCAAAAAAAAAATGTTTTAAGGCGGCCAGGCAAGGGGCCTGGACCCCTCCAAGTCACTCATTGTCTCACTCTTTCCCTGCAGATACGGAGATCTCGTCTGCTTGCTGTGCAAGTTTGGATTATGTCGTCACGTACCTCTTCAAGCAGCTGGCGAAAAGCAGCAAAAAAGCCCTGAGACTGAGACAGGTGGCACAAGAAGGGGAACGATTACTATGCACCATGCAGCAGAACCCAGAGCTTCTGCAACAGGTAACTGGTCTTTGCTCCCTGTAGTGGAAACTGCTGATATGGAAGAATACTAGCATCATACTGGTCCTTTATACCAGATAACTAACATGGGGTTGTCCTTTTACGCTTCACAAATGTCTGTTAATGGACACCCCTGCTAATGAAGACATTTACTATCAAGGAACACTTGTTCAGTCATTCTTTTATTCCCCTGTACTCTAGTGTTTGCTTACTAAGAGTGATTGGATTTTGTTATATCGAGAAACCTAAGGTACCACCAATGTTGAAAAAAGTAAGATAGATAGTAAGTTTGGGATTTAAAAGGCTTTACATTATCGGAGGAATGGAAAACAGAGATGTTGAGTTCCATATTTTTGAGATCCTGGGAACAAATGAGTTGCAGTAGGAAATGGTGCAATGAGTCTTGCTTTCAAAATTGAGAGGTCGCACAACACCAGGTTATAGTCCAACAGTTTTATTTGAAATCACAAGCTTTCGGAACTATCGCTCCTTCCTCAGGTGAAGTAAATTGGATACAGAATCGTCAGAGCATATATAGATGGAAAAAAAAGCATGTGTACTTTACAATTGCAGACCAATAAATTAAATCATCCTGACTATCTGCCGAGGTGTGATAAAGTTAATTAAGTCAGCCAGGAAGGTACCACATCAAAAGACATAGGAAGGTACCACATCAAAAGACATAGCAAGATACAACTGAGACAATGAGGTGAAGTCGCAGGGGTTCTAACGTGTCAAAAGCTGCCGTCTGTATGTAAAACGAAAAGCTTTAAAAAAAAAAAATTTACTTTTTTACTGGGAAAATTTTTACTTTTTTACTGGGAATCACATCTGTGAACAAGCTAACGACGACTCGAGTCCGGATCACGTCATGTATCGTGACATAAACCCAAGATCCCGATTGAGACCGTCTTCATGAGTGCAGAACTTGGCTATCAGTTTCTGCTCGATGATTTTGCGTTGTCGTGTGTTTCTAAGGTTGCCTTGGAGAACGCTTACCCGCAGATCCGAGGCTGAATGTCCTTGACTGCTGAAGTGTTCCCCGACTGGGAGGTAACAATCCTGCCTGGCGATTGTTGCGCGGTGCTCGTTCATACGTTGTCTCAGTGTCTGCATGGTCTCGCCGATGTACCATGCCGCGGTGCATTCTTTCCTGCAACGTATGAGGTAGACAACGTTGGCCGAGTCACATGAGTATGTACCATGTACCTGGTGGGTAGTGTCCTCACGTGTGATGGTGGTATCTGTGTTGATGATCTGGCATGTCTTGCAGAGTTTGCCATGGCAGGGTTGTGTGGTGTCGTGGTCACCACACAACCCTGCCATGGCAAACTCTGCAAGACATGCCAGATCATCAACACAGATACCACCATCACACGTGAGGACACTACCCACCAGGTACATGGTACATACTCATGTGACTCGGCCAACGTTGTCTACCTCATACGTTGCAGGAAAGAATGCACCGCGGCATGGTACATCGGCGAGACCATGCAGACACTGAGACAACGTATGAACGAGCACCGCGCAACAATCGCCAGGCAGGATTGTTACCTCCCAGTCGGGGAACACTTCAGCAGTCAAGGACATTCAGCCTCGGATCTGCGGGTAAGCGTTCTCCAAGGCAACCTTAGAAACACACGACAACGCAAAATCATCGAGCAGAAACTGATAGCCAAGTTCTGCACTCATGAAGACGGTCTCAATCGGGATCTTGGGTTTATGTCACGATACATGACGTGATCCGGACTCGAGTCGTCGTTAGCTTGTTCACAGATGTGATTCCCAGTAAAAAAGTAAAAATTTTCCCAGTAAAAAAGTAAATTTTTTTTTTTTTAAAGCTTTTCGTTTTACATACAGACGGCAGCTTTTGACACGTTAGAACCCCTGCGACTTCACCTCATTGTCTCAGTTGTATCTTGCTATGTCTTTTGATGTGGTACCTTCCTATGTCTTTTGATGTGGTACCTTCCTGGCTGACTTAATTAACTTTATCACACCTCGGCAGATAGTCAGGATGATTTAATTTATTGGTCTGCAATTGTAAAGTACACATGCTTTTTTTTCCATCTATATATGCTCTGACGATTCTGTATCCAATTTACTTCACCTGAGGAAGGAGCGATAGTTCCGAAAGCTTGTGATTTCAAATAAAACTGTTGGACTATAACCTGGTGTTGTGCGACCTCTCAATTTTGTCCACCCCAGTCCAACACCGGCATCTCCGCATCTTGCTTTCAACACAGTGACAATGCAGGGAGAAGCAAAAATTTAGAGGACAATGTATTTGGAGCTTGGTAGGATCAAGAAAAGGAAGTTCAGAGAAGCACTAACCAAAATAGCATTGAAGAACTAGAAAGATTGCAATAAAGAGAGAGATTGAGGTTAGAGGTGAGAGAAGGATTGTCTATTACATCACAGATTTTTTCACGTATCCCACCCAGGATTGTGAGACACATGGTAGAAGAACCTCCCCAGATATGGGAGCAGTACTCCAGTCTTGGACCTATTTGGCATCTTAAAGAGTTATGAGTTGTTAAGGGGAAAAGAACTGTTTGGCACAAGTTAAGGGAGCATCGTTTCTTATCACAACTTTCTGACTCAGAGGAGAGAGTGCTACCAACTGGCCAAGATGACATACTTTTGTTGTATATCTGTGGTTGCCGAGATTCACTGGCAGATCCACATAGAATACAATTAAAAGACTTCTGCTGTATTATGTGTTTTTTTAAAACAAATCTGCTTCCAGGATGATGAATTTTTAAAAGAGAAATAAAACTGTGTGGCACTTGAGTTCAGCACAGTGTCTACAAAGCCCAAGTCCATCCAGTGTCATATGGAGTCAGCAAAAACTAATTTGCAACTCTCTGCAGTTTCTTATGTTCCTAAGGCTTTAAGCTCGCTATAATTTCTGCTTGTGCTAATTATAGGATATTTTCACGAGGTGATGTGGCACATTTGACTGCTGTGCAGTTAGGAAACTTACATTGTTGCTGGAAGTAGTGCATTGAAGAGTGTTACTAATGATAGCCCTTGTAGTAATGTCATCTATTAAATAGAATCACATAGAAATTACAACATGGAAACAGGCTGCTTGGCCCAACCAGTCCATGTTGGTGTTTATCCTCCACATGAGCTATAGTTCTAATCCCATGTACCTGCCCTGTTCCCATGTCCTTATATCCACCTATCTAACCTATCGGTAAATATTGACATGGTCTCTGCTTCGGTCACTAACTCCTGTAGTGCATTCTAAGCCTCACAACTCTCTGTATAAATATATTTCTCCTGTTCTCTGTCTTAAATCTCTTACATTTAATCTTGTATCTATGTCCCCTTGTTGTAGATTCCTCAATTACTGGAAAAATAAGAAATGGGAGCAGCAGTAGGCCATACGGCCCCTCGAGCCTGCTCCGTCATTCAATAACATCATGGCTGATCTTCTACCTCAACTCCACCTTCCCGCACTATCCCCATATCCCTCGATAGAAACAGTCAGTTTCTATCTACTCAGCCCCAACCCTTCATAATTCTGAACATCTCGTATCAAAGCACCTCAAATATTCCGCTGTTCTAGTGAAAATAGCCCCAATTTTTGAAGTCTTTCTTTGTATTTGTAGTTTCTCATACCAGGCAGCGTCCTTGTGAATCTGCACTGTACCCTCTCTATTACCTCAACATTCTTCCCATAGTGTAGAGCCCAAAACTCCAACTATGGTCTTAGTAAAATTTTATACAGATTCATCGTTACATTTCAACTTTTATATTCTATACTTGCACTAAAACCCAGTATTTTAATGACTTTTTATATGCCTGATCCACTTGAGGTGCTGCTTTTAATGTCTTGTGAACCTGAACCCTTAATTCCCTCTTTCACCTCACCCATCCTTCCCCCATTCAAAGTATAATGATTATGTTTAATTTTTTAAACCAGAATGTACCACCTCACACACACTGACATTGAATTCCATCTGCAACCTTTTTGCCCATCCTACCATCTTACCAGTATCCCCTTGCAGCTTCCTTTGATTTTCAGAATTATTTACTATGGCTCCTATTTTAGTATCATATGCAAATTTGGACACCACTTCCTTTAGGTCTATATCCAAATTTCTTATGTTATGTTCTTAAATCATTGATGTACACAGTGAACAGAAGTGGTCCCAGAACAGAACCCTGAGGGATGCCACTACCCAGTTCCAACCACTCTGAGAAATTGCCCTTAACTCCTACATTCTGTTTCCTCTTTTCCAACCAGTTTTTAATCTTATTTGCTACCCTCTGCCTAATTCCATACCCCTTAATATTCTTCAATACTATTAGAGAGGAATTTTACCAGAGATTTTCATTTTGTCTCTCCTAGGAAACAGCATTACTAGGGGGGGGGGGTAGGTGGCTAGTGGCTGAGGGCGGGGGTGGGGGCAGATGTGGCATACCACGTCTTTTGTACAGGGCATTTACAAGGAACAGAGCTTGAAGGAATGGCACGGTCCAGGAGAGAGTTATACAGGCAGAAATGGTTAAAACTCTGTGCTTATGTGCAGTAGCTCCTGTGTTCCTTGTGTAGACGTGGACACCTGGCTAAAGCTCTGCTAACTGCTGCAGTCGTGATCTTTTAGCCGACTGAGAGTCTGGACATATGTCTCCAGTGTTGTGGAGGGTACGCTAAAGGAATATTAAGAGCCAGAGCTCATCCTTGCGTGGTTTTAAAGCTCCATGACCATTACTAGCTTTTTCATTGAAATCAATAGGACTCACCAAAATGAGTAGTTCCAGCGAAGAATTCCCGATTTTAAATCCATTTTGTTTTTGAGATATTGCAGAGGAAAGTTTAATGTATTAAATTGAAATTGATTGCTTTTTATCTCCATTATGTTGTCATTGTTGGTCTGCATGTTAGAAGATCAGAGCCAACATCCACTTTCTTAATACTGATTATAAATTGCCACTCCAGGTTTCGTGGGATTTCTGTCGGAAAGAGACTTCACATTGAGAGTAAAATCATTTCTGTCTAAATTGTGTTTTTAGCCATTTTGGGAAATACACTCAACTCCAGACAATTCCAGAAAATGCTGGAAATGCACAGCAGACCAGTAGCACCTGAGGGAGAAAGGTTAATGTTTGAGGTGGAGCCCCTTTGTTGGAACTGTTCAGACGAAGGGACTTGTGGACGATATTAAAAACCATGCACGGAGTGGCGTGGAATTTAACACCAGGAAATTAAACACGATGATTAACCAATCTCACTCTTTCAGATGTTGACGAACCTGCACCCAACATTTTCTCTTTTTACTGTATTTCAGATTTCCAGTAGTCAATTTTTCTTTTTATTTCCAGCTTTCTTTTTATTTCCAGATTAATCCATAGCAGAACCCAGAATTTCAGTGAGCTAACCCCTTCCCATTCGCTCCCATGTAACAGCAAGTTGTTGTTTATAAAATTCCATTCACCCTTGTATAGAATTCCAAATAACCAACTCTCTTCCATTCTTCCTTATGATATAGAATTATAGAGGAGGGGACGCTTTTATTCACTTTTGTTATATAGCATTCCAACAAACCAAACTCCCTCTGCTTAGTGGCATTGGATAGGATTCCAGTTGCACAAGTCCCTTCCATTTACTCCGATGACGTAGACTTTCCAAGGAACAAACTGCTTGCTTCTTATTACTTTTTTGGGTTTTACACTAGATATTTTCCTTGGATTCAGCGTCGCAGACCATTCGCGTAAGTGAACCTGCGCGCTCTACTACAATAATAACAACAACAACAACTTGCATTTATATAGCACCTTTAATGTAGTAACACGTCCCAAGGCACTTCACAGGAGCATTATCAAACAAGATTTTGACACCAAGCCACATGAGATATTAGGACAGGTGACAAGAGGCTTAAGGAGCATCTTAAAGAAAGAGCGAGAGGTGGAGAGGTTTAGCGAGTGAATTCCAGAGCTTAGAGTCCAGGCAGCTGAGGGAACGGCCGCCAATGATGGGGCGATGAAAATCGGAGATGCGCAAGAGGCCAGAATTAAAGGAGCACAGAGATCTTGGAGGGTTTTAGAGCTGGAGGAGGTGTCGGAGAGAGGGATGGGTGAGGCCATGGAGGGTTTTTAAAATAAGGATGAGAATTTAAAAATCAAGGCATTGCCGGACCGGGAGCCAATGTTGGTCAGTGAGCACAGGGTGATGGGTGAACAGGACTTAGTGTGAGTTAGAATGCGGGCAGCAGAGTTTTGGATGAGCCCAAGTTTATAGAGGGTGCTTGCCCAATATCTAGGTAAATGTAGCGAGCCCCAGGGTACAGCAGAGAACTATTGTTACTGTTTTCCAGCTTACTTACCACGTGCCCTCATGTGCTTTCCTTGAGTTCAGTGGGTGGCAGAATAAACACTCTGTCAGACAGTGACTTAGGCTATAAACTGCTAGTCAGATTTATTGAACAATAAGCAAATAAACAGTTTTTACGGTAATGGCAGATTTTACTATTCTCTTCATAATATTGAAACAACAAAGGCACTCACCACAAAACTGGTCCTTGATACACATTCCCTTACATTGCTTTCCGCAAACATCGAACCTTCTCTATCGCTGTCAGCTTCAGAATGACTGCTGATTGTGAGAAAATCATCCACAGATATATCATTCCAACTCATTTGCAGATACACTTTTAATTTCCTTTGTTTTGGTGTATCTCTCATAACTTCATTGTGTGGTCCACCATTCACAAGATACAAAACATAGCTTGTCCACAGAGATGCAGCTGGCAGTTACAGTGGGGTTTGAAGACATCTCTCAGCCTGTTTGTCTACACCCAAATGAGGTATCCAGCTAATCAAATTCAATAGAATGACACCAAAGTAGATAGGTGTCAGGAAATGCTTCTTAGGAATAACATCTTTGAAGGAACTTTTTGCATATCAGACCATAATATGTACTATCTGCAGCTTGAGGAAGCAACTAGTACTACCCAGCATTTAAAGTAACTGCCAGACTCCAGTGCAAAGACAGTAAAATAATGGACATTATTACGTGACCAGAACTCCCTATTCATCACACTCCTATTATGTACAATTCCAATGGAACAGAGAGGCATTCTCCCTTTCCCACTCACCCCTATTATATAAACAGGCATTGTCGTTCTCAAATTAAACTAGTAAAACCAAAATCTCCCCCAACCAGTTGCCTCGCCAAGATAAGAAAGAATTGACATTAAAAAAAAACCTAAAACGCAATCTATAAGTATGATTATTTCAGATTGATTTGTATGCTTTCATTTTTAATAATGTCCGTTTATATTTCTGAGCTCCCTCCAAAATATTGGAAAGAAACAATTGCTACAGCAGTTTGGTATTTTCCCCAGATTAATGGAGAATTGCCAATTCATGTCTGTTGGCACTACACATAACCGGGCTAGTGATGTGGATAAAGTTAATACTTAATCCGATTTTGACTTTATTTTAATCTAAAAACAAGAATACACATCTTGAGAGTGGTCAAAAGAAGAACCTAAATTAGGAAAAATAACACCTAAAACCACAAAACCTAGATATAGAATACCAATGAACCAATCCCCTTCCCGCTCCCATTATATAGAATCCCAACGAACTAAACCACTTCCCATTCACTCCTAGCATCATAGAATCTTACAGCACAGAAGGAAGCCATTCATCCCATCGTGCCAGTGCCGGCTCTTTGAAAGAGCTAATCAATTAGTCCCACTCTCTTTCCCCATAGCCCTGCAATTTTTTCCTTTTCCGGTATATATCCAGTTCTCTTTTGAAAGTTATTATTGAATCTGCTTCCACCACTCTTTCAGGCAGTGCATTCCAGATCATCATAAATCGCTGTGTCAAAAAAAAAATCTCATCTCCTCTGGTGCTTTTGCCAATTATCTATTACATAAAATCTCAAAGACCCAAACCTAGTTCTAATCACTCCCATTGGATTGAATTCCAATGGACCATACCACTTCCCATTGACTCCTATTATATGGAATCTCAATGGATCAAGCCATCTACCAGTCATTGTCGTTATATGCTATTCCAGTAGACTAAACTCCGTGCCATCCATTCCCATTATATAGAATTCCAATCCACCTCCTATTCACTCTTATTGTATAGAATTTCTAATCAAAGTGAGTGTGTTTCCAGCTATCTGATTTAATGCTATAACACTAAAAGCAACATATCCACTGTGAAGTTTTACCTCAAGAGATATCAATAGATTTAAAATTCTAATAATTTTACGTCAAATATGTTTTCACTGTTGAATGCTTTCCTGTTGTGAGACTGAATTACTCAATTAATTATTAAGTGGGCTGTGATAGAGACATTTGCAAATTGACCATTGTTATCTGTAGTTTAAAGAAGTCCTGGCCCTGGATTAAAATGTCTAGGCAAACTAGCTATGGATTTATCAAGATTTGGCTATTTTCTGTGTTTCCTAAAGTTTTTTTCAGAGGAAAACTCTTTATTGTCCTTTTAAATTTGACTTTAACATGGCAGCTACATAACACCCGTTCTGCACTGGAGAGAGCAGCTAAAGTGGTTTACCCTTCATGTGGTTGGCTGACTTCTGTAAGGGTTGGGAACAAAGAAAGTAGCACCTAGAGTCCTTAATTTGTCCATTTTTGGTGTGGTCATGTCACTGCAGCCTGGCTGAAAAATTTGTCCGTTTTAACAGACCAGATGTTAGCCACGCTGGCGTTGAGCAAGCATCAGAACTGATAAACCACCTTGTGATATGAATGATGAATCATGGGTGTCAGTTTGTTGTATATTCTGCCAATCTGTGTTAATGAGTGGCTTTAATCTGTATAATAATAGTATTTAAAAATTGACGCAACCTTGCCATTGGATCTTTCAGGATCGGGACCTAGACAAGTAAATTCTTTTTAGCTTTAATCTCTTAACAGTAAGCACTCCTGGGGGTTGGTAGAGAAAATCCTTCATGTTGAGTGCTCCCTTTTAGAATATTCAATTATTAATAACATTGGTCTCTCGTACTCAGCATAAATATGATTAGAATTAGCACTAATCATGTCATATTGAGCGCCTCTTATGTCAGCTATTCAGCATAGCAGTACCTGACATCATCTCCCGAGGTCACAGACAACTTTGACCTTTTTCCTCATGCACAGTTTTTCTGCCGTCTCGGAAGCTCTCCTGAATTGATTTGAAATTTTGACTCTTCCCTTTATGAGGCAGTAAAATTGATAATTATTCAGATGGGAGCTGAACGTTGAGTGAAAAATCAATGCCACCAGCTCTCTGTTGTGTATAAAATTACTTCTGAGATGCTGGACGGAATGGATGTCCAAGATAAAAGCAGCAGGCAGGGGATCATGGAGAGGATTAGACGGACAGCATTGAAAGCCTTGGGGGCAGCTTTTCAGTGGGTGGGAGCAGGCCGGCAGGGGGTCATTACCAGTAATGATATGACTCATTGATCATCTGTTTACATTACATTGCCATCAGGTTATAAATCTCAGATGTATGGAGATGGAACTGAGGCTGCACACTGCACCAACAGAGCGGAATATTAGATTATTCTCATTTTCACACTGAGATTAAAAAAGAATGTTATTGATTATTCATTGGTTAGTCATCAAATATGTTTTTAAAGACGATTAGACCTTAATGAACACAATGGCTGCTAATAGCCACCGGTTCATCTTTCAGCACGTTGATAAGTAATATTTCTGAGTATTAAAAAGAATGGCTTGTGAATTGTTTAATAGCTTTAATGAGACTCTAATGACTAATACCACGCAGTTAGTGAGGATATGTCAACTTCTTAAAAGCCCCGGTGTCTGGTGTACTACTGAGCCACATGGATATGAAAGGTCCCAGGCTCCACTGAGTTAGCTGATCTTGGCTGGGGCCGTAGCAGGGAAGGCTACAGTTGGCCTCAGTGCCCCTGGGCTAAGGAAGGGAGAAATCAGCGAGTGTTCCTGCTCCCGATCGCTATCCAGTGATTCCCCCGCCCCCATCCCCACTGGAAAGTGCATGTGAACAGCTTGTGAAAATAGGATAGGGCTCAGCTGTGATGCCGCCTATAGTTGAGCAGCCTTGTGAGTTTCATTGTCCAGGTTCAAGAATCATGTGGGAAGTATGAGGTCACCCACTTTGGAACCAAGAAAGACAAATCGGAATATTTTCCAAATGGTGAAAGACCAGGAGCTGTGGAAGAGCAAAGGGATTTAGATGTCCCCGCCAAGTTACTAAAATCTAGTGGACAGGTACAAATGTAATCAAAAAGGCTAATGGGATGTTGGCCTTTATCTCAAGGGGGCTAGATTACAAAAGTGAGGAAGTGATGATTCAGTTGTACAGAGCCTTAGACAGACCCCAGCTAGAGTACTGCGCTCATGTCTAAGCACCGCACCTCAGGAAGGATATATTGGCCTTGGAGGGGATATAGCGCAGATTTACCAGAATGATACCGGGGCTAAAAGATTAAATTATGACAACAGGTTGCATAAACTTGACTTGTATTCCATTGTGTTCAGAAGAATAAGGGTGATCTTATTGAGGTGTTTAAAATGATAAAGGGATTTGATAGGGTAGATAGAGAGAAACTATTTCCTCCGGTGAAGGAATCCAGACAAGTAGGCACAAACTTAAAATTAGATCTCGGTCATTTAGGAGTGAAATCAGGAAGCACTTTTTCCACACAAAGGGTAGTGGAGATCTGGAACATACTCTCCAAAAGGCTGTGGATGCTGTTGGGTCAATTGAAATTTTCAAGACAGGTGGATAAATCTTTGTTAGTTACGGTAATCAAGAGAGATGGTGCAAATGTGGGTAAATGGAGTTGAGGTACAGATCTAATTGAATGGTGGAACAGGCTCAAGGGGCTGAATGGCCTACTCCTGTTCCTACGGCAGAGACCAAAAGAAAGGATGAATTAAGAAAGGGGAAAAGAGAGAATACAGAAGCTATTCATTATATTGACAAGAGAAGGAAGGTAGCCATCAGTACTCCCTTTTAAAATAAGTTAAGAGCTTGGATTAACTTGGTGATCATTTTTTTCCTATCCATCACTGTTTTCTTTTATCAATTATATAAAAGGAAGACTTGCATTTATATAGTGTCTTACCAGGTCTTGCAAAAATTTGCCAAAGCACTTCACGGCCAATGAATTATTTTGTAGTGCATTGGCTGTTGCTATGTGGGCAATCATGATGGCAGCCAATCTGCACACAGCAAAGTCCCACAAATAGCAGTAAGGTAAATGAATAGTTAAATGTTTTGGTGATCATTCTTGCGGGAGGAATATTGGCCAGGACACCAGTCAAACTCCCTGCTCTTCTTCAAATACTTCCAAAGGGCAGCAATACTCCCTAAGTGGAGCGACACCTCAGTAATGTATTCATGTCCTGCGGTGGAACTTGAATGCTCAACCTTCAGACTCGGATGAGATTTCTACTAGCCACGCCAATGTGACAAGTGTACTAATGGATCCCTAGTTCCATTATTGATGGATTTACAAGGCTCCTGGAGTGTTTTATGCTATGTGTGAAATCAAAATTCCTGCAGGGTGAAACAGAGCTATCCAGGGCTAGGACTGGCACAATCTGGTATATGGACAGGCTTCCTTAGAGTCGATGCTTGGAAGGAGACAGAAATTTGGGTTGAGCTGCACGCAGGTGGTTGGTCCTCAGATGCGCAATTTGGCCTGTAAAGTATCAGGATGAAACTCAGTGTTGGAGATGTTTGAGATACATCAGGAAGTTGTTGGAGCACTTAAGAAGATGGGATGGGTAGGTCGATGGTTAAGTTCATGTTGTTGCTCTGAATTGTTCAATGTATTAATAATGACTGATAGCGATTGTGAGCAGGAACCCCAGCTGATTGTTGCCCCCTCCTCAGCCCAAGGTCACTGAGCCCAATTTTAGCATCCCTGCCATCACCTAATGAGATCACTTGGACCAAACCTGGGACCCTTCCAGCTCCAGCTCTGCTACATAATGCCTTTAGCAAGTGAGTCATTGGTGCTTCTCTTTTGAAGTATTTTTCTCCTCTTCCCTTTTATAAGGCCACAATACTTTAAAATTTTAGCACTGAAATATAAGGTCCTCTGTCAAAGGCAGGTCCTGGTTTTACATGAATATGGAATAAAGATATTAAACTGAGTCTATTTTCAATTTAATAACTGCTGAGTTATTCTTTAGCACTGACTCATTGTTACAATGCTGCTACAATGGGAAATCACACTAATACTGCAGCCTGTACTGATGCCAGCATAAAGGACTGCAGGAAATCCCAGTCCTGTAGTAATACCTAACGTCTAGTGCATGATATCCAAAGTTTCCCAGCTGGTATTGTGGTTTCACGAACTTCGACACCTCTGGCTTGACTCTCAGGCTGGTCCAAAGTTGCAGCGCCTCCTGTTTCCAGTGGAACTTCACAAAGACTCCAGGCGATGCACACCCCATCAGTGATGGTCTGTCAAGGAGTGAAACCCCAATCATAGAATCTTACAGCACAGAAGGAGGCCATTTGGCCCATTGTGCTTGTGCCGGCTCTTTGAAAGAGCAATCCAATTAGTCCCACTCCCCTGCTCTTTCCCTATAGCCCTGCCTTTGACACAATTGGCCATACCATCTTCCTCCACTGCCTCTCCTCCAAGGCTTACCTTCATAGCAGTGTACTCTCATGGTTCTAATTCTACCTCTACCAATGTAGCCAGTACATCTATTGCAGATGTTTCTCCTCCTATGCTCATGTTTTCTCGTCCATTGTGCCCAAGGTTCTATTCTTGGCTCTTTCCTAATCCTCAGGTATAACAACATTTATATAGCACCTTTAAAATAAGAGTGTCCCAAGGTGCTTTACAGATAGCTCTATGGAAAACGAACGTCAGACCAGCTGAGAAGTGATTAGCAGGGGTGACTGAAAGCTTGGTCAAAGAGATGGGTTTTGAGGACATTTTTAAAGGAGAAGAGAGGTGGAGGAAATTCCAGAGAGAAGGACCCAGGCATCTGAAAGCTGTGCTGCCAGTGGTGAAGCAAAGGCGTGGGGGGAATGCACAGAAGGTTGGAATCAGAGAAGTGGGGTGTTTACGGGAGGATGTAGGGCTGTAGGAGATTGCAGATAGGACGGCGGGATGTGGCTATAGAGGGATTTAAAAATGAGGGCAAGGATTTTAAATTTAAGGCATTAAGGGATAGGGAACCAGTTTAGGTCAGTGAGGACAGAGGTGATGGTGATCAGGACTTAGTGCGGAACAGGATAAATGGAACAGATGTTCGAGCAAGTTGGAGTTTATGGAGGGTGCAAGATGGGAGGCCAGCCGGGAGGATGTTTTAGCAGTCGAGTGTGGAGGGCATATATGAGGAGTTCAGCATCAGAGGGGCTGATATGGGGTGTAGGTGGGTATTGTTGCAGAGATGGAAATAGGCGGTCTCCATAATGAAGAGGATATGGGGTCTGAAACTCAGCTCAGGGTCTAACAGGACATCAAGGTTGCGAACTCTGGTTCAGTTGGGGAGCGGGGTTGACTCTGGCAGGGGAGGGAACTTTCCATTATCAACACCTTGTTACATCTAGATCGACTTTTCCAAGTGTGTTCTATCCCGTACTTTGTGTGTTCTATCCTGTCCTTTTTGTGCATTATCTCGTTCTTTAAAATTTGTTTTATTCATTCACGGGATGTGGACGTCGCTGGCAAGACCAGCATATATTGCCCATCCCTTGAACCGCTGCAGTCCGTATGCTGAAGGTACTCCCACAGTGCTGTTAGATAGGGAGTTCCAGGATTTTGACCCAGCAACGAAGGAACATCAATATATTTCCAAGTCTGGATGTGTGGAACTTGGAGGTGGTGGTGTTCCCATGTGCCTGCTCCTATTGTCCTTCTAGATGGTAGAGGTCATGAGTTTGGGAGGTGCTGTCAAAGAAACCTTGGCAAGTTGCTGCAGTGCATCTTGTAGATGGTAGCGCTGGTGGTGGAGGGAGTGAATGTTTAAGGTGGTGAATGGGTTGCCAATCAAGCTTTGTCCTGGATGGTGTTGAGCTTCTTTAGTGTTGTTGGAGCTGCACTCATCCAGGCAAGTGGAGAGTATTCCATCCCACTCCTGACTTGTGCCTTGTAAGCGGTGGAAAGGCTTTGGGGAGTCAGGAGGGGAGTCACTCGCCGCAGTATACCCAGCCTCTGACCTGCTCTTGTAGCCATAGTATTTATGTCGCTGGTCCAGTTAATTTTTGGTCAATGATGATTCTCCCCCCACCCCCCCGCCCCAGGCAATGTTCCTGTTGATCTGCGCGGCGGTCATGAAATCCCATGCAAGCCGTTCACCGGCTTTTGTATGGGGAAAAAACACGCATGTGCGAAAATTTGAATGGGCTGCGCAGCCAGTTAAAGGGCCCGCATACCAGAAAAAAAAACGATGAAACATTACCCCCAGGATGTTGTTGATGGGGTATTCGACAATAGTAATGCCATTCAATGTCAAGGGGAGGTGGTTAGACTCTCTCTTGTTGGAGATGGTAATTGCTTGGCACTTGTGTGGCGTGAATGTTACTTGCCGCTTATCAGCCCAAGCCCGGATGTTGTCCAGGTCTTGCTGCATGTGGGCACGGACTGCTTCATTATCTGAGGAATTGCTAATGGAACTGAACACTGTGCAATCGTCAGCGAACATCCCCACTTCTGACCTTATGATGGAGGGAAGATCATTGATGAAGCAGCTGATTTTTTAGTCACTTCCACGGAAGCAGAGCGATTCTTGTCACAGTCCAGTGAGGAGATCTGACCTGTACCACTGCTGATGTATGTTGTGGCTTTGCATCAGTATTAGTCGCCACTCGCAATCTTATATGATTAAGAAAGAAAGAACTTGGGCTTATATATAGTGCCTTTCACAATCTCAAGATGTCCCAAGTGCTTCCCAGCCAATGAAGTACTTTTGATGTGTAGTTACTTTGTAATGTAGGAAACTAGGCAAGCAAATTTGTGCACAGCAAGGTCCCACAAACAGCAATGAGATAATGACAAGATAATCTGTTTTAGTGATGTTGGCTGAGGGATAAATATTGGCCAGAACACCAGGAGAATTCCTCTGCTCTTCTTTGCAGTAGTGCCATGGGATGCTAGGAGGCTACAGAGTGACTTGGACAGGTTGGGTGAATGGGCAAATGTATGGCAGATGAAGTACAATGTGGATAAATGTGAGGTTATCCACTTTGGTGGTAAAAATAGAGAGGCGGACTATTACCTGAATGGTGGCAGATTAGGGAAAGGGGACGTGCAACGAGACCTGGGCGTCATGGTACATCAGTCACTGAAGGTGGGAATGCAAGTGCAGCAGGCAGTCAAGAAAGCAAACGGAATGATGGCCTTCATAGCAAGGGGATTTGAGTACAGGAGTAGGGAGGTGATGCTACAGTTGTACAGGGCCTTGGTGAGGCCACACCTGGAGTATTGTGCGCAGTTTTGGTCTCCTAACTTAAGGAAGGACATTCTTGCTATTGAGGGAGTGCAGCGAAGGTTCACTAGATTGATTCCTGGGATGGCCGGACTGACATATCAAGAAAGATTGGGTCAACTGAACTTGTATCCTCTGGAGTTCAGAAGAATGAGGGGGGATCTTATAGAGACATTTAAAATCCTGACTGGTTTAGACAAATTAGATGCGGGCAGAATGTTCCCAATGGTAGGGAAAACTAGAACCAGGGGTCACAGTCTAAGGATTAAGGGGAAGCCATTTAGGACTGAGCTGAGGAGGAACTTCTTCACCCAGAGAGTGGTGAATCTATGGAATTCTCTTCCACAGAAGGTTGTTGAGGCCAGTTCGCTAAATATATTCAAAAGGGAGTTAGATATAACACTCACAACTAAGGGGATCAAGGGGTATGGCGAAAAAGCAGGAATGGGGTACTGAGGTAGCATGTTCAGCCATGAACGCATTGAATGGCGGTGCAGGCTCGAAGGACCGAATGGTCTACTCCTGTACCTATTTTCTATGTTTCTATGTTTATATCCACCTGAGAGGACAGCTAGTGCCTCAGATTAACCTCTTATCCGAAAGATGGCACCTCCGACAGTGCAGCACTGCCTCAGTACTCCACTCATTACGTGCTCAAGTCTCTGAAGTGGGGCTTGAACCTACAATCCTCTGACTCAGGTGAGAGTGCTAACAACTGAGCCAAGAATGAACCATTATTTACAAATGTGTGAAAACCATGTTTAACAGAAATAGTTGTAATCGAGGACATTTAGATGAGCACTTGAAACGCCATAGCATACAAGGCTACGGACCAAGTGCTGGAAAATGGGATTAGAATAGACAGGGCTTGATGGCCGGCGCAGACACGATGGGCCGAAGGGCCTTTTTCTGTGCTGTATAACTCTATGACATTGCCATTAGGATCATGTATGTAAATATGTAGGCTATCACACATATATACCTAGATATTTGCTTGTGAGGCTTTTGTGTGGCTTCTTGCGCATCCCCAATTTCCATTACCCCACCATTGGCAGCTGTGCTTTCATCTGTCTAGGCCTTAAGCTCTGGAATTCCCTCCCTAAATCTCTCTACCTCTCTCTCCTTTTAAGAGGTTCCTTAAAACCTAGCTCTTCGACGAAGCTTTTGGTCACCTGTTCTAATATCTCCTTAATAAAAATAGAAAATGCTGGAAATATTCAGCAGGTCAGGCAGCATCTGTGGAGAGAGAAACAGAGTTAACATTTCAGGTCGATAACCTTTCGTCAGAACTGGAAGAAGTTCTGATGAAAGGCCATCGACCTGAAACGTTAACTCTGTTTCTCTCTCCACAGATGCTGTCTGAACTGCTGAGTGTTTCCAGCATTTTCTGTTTTTATTTCAGATTTCCAGCATCTGCAGTATTTTGCTTTTGTTCTAATATCTCCTTATGTGGCTCAATTTTGTCTGATTATGCTCCTGTGAAGTGCCTTGGGATGTCTTACTACGTTATAGGTGCTACATAAATGCAAATTGTTGTTAAAAGTTGAAGTTTTAACCATGGACGTGCAGTGTTCTCCACACCACAGAGAACAAGGAGGACTGTAATCTCAAACCAGCCTGACAGCAGTAGGATCGTCACAATGCAGGATATCACGGAGAGAGGCTTCACCTCTGCAGCCTCCCAGAAGAAAATGGGTGTTTAAAAAGAATAAAATCGAAGTAAATTTTGATGAGCCTTGGTTCCAGTATAAAATAAGAGTACTTCAAATAAAAAGTCATTGCCCAAGAATTACTTTCCATTTAGAATAATTCGAAAAATCATGGTGTAATCTGACTTCACTGACTCCCCTGTAAATCCTATGGGCTTCAGTACAAAATATAATTTTTTTTTAAAACAAGGAACAGATGCTGTCCGTGTCTCACAACATTGTATTTTTTTAACGATATCCTACTTAATTAATTAAACCTATTTGTAAAATAGTTGGCTGTAATATTTCATCCCATTTATATGCTTTACACATAGTTACTCGGCTCTTAATTTCTGAAGGATGGAAAGATAATGGAGTGAATGGAAGGGACTATTTGCATTGCTGGTGCAATGGTCATGCCTGGAGGCTAGACAGCTGGTGTGTGTCAGTCTAGCTGTATCCTGCCAACTTAATGGAGTTTGGGTGGCGAGGGGGAAGCTCACAGATAGGGTCAGTTTGTGGTCAGAAGGGCGGATATGTAGTGAGAAAAGGGTGAGGAAGAAGACATTGCAGTCATAACTTCAAGGCAGCTGGCACCTGCTACTGGTGCACAGTGGGGAAGGAGCAAGGGTCAAAAAGGCATTTGTTCAGCACTCCAGTGAAAATACGATGTGGCTTGTAGATTAATCAGCATTAACTATTTTCTGCATTTTGTTAAAGCAAATTGATTTGTGTCATCAACTCCATCACTCAGTCTCTATAACATATAAATGCAAATGCATCTTTGTTGCCTTGAGGTTTATTAAGCCTTCAACAGACTTTGGCAAAAGTTCATGAAAAAGTAATGTAATTTAGATACGCCCACTGGAAGCTGGTATAACATTATTTGAACTATTATCTTAAAAGCATTTCAAAAATAGTTGCAAAAGTGAGAAGGCTCCCTGATGGTATCAGTTGGTAAAGACAGTGTCAGTGCGTAACAGAGTCACAAAGAACAGGTCATCTGATCTCCGTAAGGTGATGGTGGGACATGACAATTGTCCTCAGTGCTCCTAGGCTGGAGGGTGGGGGGGAGGGGAATCAGCTCTTGATTGTTATCCAGTGAGCTCTGCTCAAAAGTGCTTGAGTTTCAGTGTCAATGGCAGACAGGATCTGGTTCGGCTGTGATTTCTCCCTCCCTCCCCAGCTCAGGCTCAGACATGAAAAGTGGCCTCTTGAATGGATTGTGGTTGACACTTGCTGAACTGTACCCTAGCAAAAGTTAGCCCTTTCAAGAAGAGGGAGGAATACTGGGTGGCATTATTCTTAAGCAGATACTTTTGCCTCCTAATCTTCTGTTCAAACAGCTGCTTTAAACTTCCTCTTAAAACATTTAGCTACCTGATTTCTATTGTCCTAAAAGGAAAGGTAACGGGCTATTGGAAAATTCAGCGTACTTCACTTGAGAACAAGTTGATCGGTAACGTGCTCTTTCAGTGCTCACTGGACCTGTGCGACAGAACAAGTTCCCTAATGGCAAGCACACGGTTTCAATGGACTGCCTGTAGCAGGGAGTGGATAAGAGAATTTGAGTGAAATTGAAAGTGAGCTTGTACCACATCTATAATATACACACAAGGCGATGTCACTTCACGCTGACACAGTAGATATACTGTAAGTGCTGCCTGAATCTGGAGTCAGAGCCCGACCTGATACCGGTGTAAAGCAGAGGAGGTAGTCTCGCTTCACTTCGCTCTGACCTTGACACCCAGTTTACACTACACAGGTTTGGTGTCCATGTGAAGCCGAAACCACTGAGCACCAATAGTAAACTTGTAGTGTAAATGCACCCTGAGACGCTCTTGTGCCCAGTGGCCACTTTGGAGAGGCATGGCCCTGCAAGTAGCCTCTAGCTCATGGAATAGTGGGTGAAGCTGTAGGAAACATAAACATGCAGAAGAAAGATGGCGATGAAAATGGTGGTTGCTGATGTATGCTGATTAGCTGGTCCCACCCTCCCAATGCATTGAATTTAAACTTGTTCTAATCTTCAGATCCTCCATTTTTGCAACTCTCTCCCTCCCAAGCCCCTCAGCCCTCCGACTCACACCTTCATGCATTTCCTCCACCTTTCCCCTCACCATCAATGGCAGAGCCTTCAGCCACTCCTTTCCTAAACCCTTTTTACTCTCCCCGCCTTAACACCCATTCTGTTGACCAAACTTTAGACTACTTCTCCTAACTCTCCCGCTATGGCTCACCATCTGTTCCTTCTTTAAAAAAATTACTTTGTGTGAAGCGCCCTGGGACGCTTTTCGATGTTAGAGGCGCTATACAAATTCAAGTTGTGATGAGAGAGATAAAAAGCAGCGGATCAAAGGCAATTTCTCTGCGGCTATCCCGACATTAAAAATCGAAGGCACTTTCAGGGATTCCTGATAAAAGTCTAAGAATTGTGATTAAAATCCAAACATGTTGCAGTTAAACAGAATCATTCTGTGAGCTACTCATGGTGGCCATTTGATGGGGGGAGGGGGAGATTTATTTTATTGTTAAGTGACCTGGGTGAAGTCTCACAGAGCATGTCGCCTGAACTAGAATGAACCCTTTTTCTTCTTGTCAATACAGCTTGTGAAGTAGCCAAGGCCCTTTGTGCTGGGCACCACCAAAAGTTGAAAAGAGCAGAAAGGGAGAAGTAATGATAGGGTGCCGCCAAGCTTAGGTTTTGAAAGTCTGTACATTCTAGGAGGAAAGGAAATTGAAGGAAAGAGAAGTTCCATAGTTTCAGGTTTCTGGGGCAGAACTCGTTAGGGCAAGAAATTTTAAGAAAGTAAAAGACAAGTGTCAGCCTTTGCCCAGTGGTAGCAGTCTCGCCTCTGAGTCTGAAGGTTGTGGGTTCAAGTACCACTCCACAGACTTGAGTACAAATCTAGATTGACACATCAGTACAGAACTGAGGGAGTGCTGTACTGTCTGTCGGATGAAACATTAAACCGAGGCCCAGTCTGCCCCCTCAGGTGGATGTAAAAGATCCCACGGCATTATTCAAAAAAGAGCAGGAGAGGTCTCCCGATGTCCTGGCCAATATTTACCTCTCATTTATGTCAACATCAGTAAAAACAGATTATCTGGTCATCATCTCATTGCTGTTTGTGGGAGCTTGCTATGTGCAAATTGGCTACCACGTTTTCTACATTACAGCAGTGACTACACTTCAAAATGTACTTAATTGATCATAAAGCACTTTGGGACATGCTGAGGTCATGAAAGACGCTATATAAATGCAAGTCTTTCTTTCTTAAATGGGAGACTCCCTGACATTTCTTTTGAAAGAGGAGTGAGGAATGGTTGTCCACCCTCTGCACTAACTTTCAGAAGAGTATGCCTTACTGTACCAGCAGACTTTCTTTCACTTCACACACCAGTCACCCTGTGGCCTCTCTAAATGATATTGCCTATCAGTGCCAAATTAGGGGCAGTTTTATGAACATACAAAGATGACAGGAAAACAAAGACCAGTTGGTCCATCAAATCCATTCAGTCATGTTGCAACTAAGCATCATGACCTCCAAATGCTCCCCACCCACTAGGAGCCATGTAATCTCCTGGGAGAGGCAAAAAAAACAGATGATAAAGTTCTAAGCCAATTCAGGGAAAAAAGAACTCTGGGAAGTTTCTCTCTGACTCCTGAAGGCAGTCAAAACAAGCTCCAGGAGATATCTCTGACCACGAGGCATATCACCCAACATCTCACCTACCTTTGTGCGGAGCAAGAAGTGGACACATCTTCTGTTCGTCTAACTTATCGAACCCTTTCATAATTTTAAAGACCTCTATCAGGTCACCTCCCAGTCTTCACTTTTCTAGAGAAAAGAGCCCCAGCCTGTTCAGTCTTTCCTGAATTAGATACAGATAACTTTGAAGCAGAGGTTTACAGATCTCATTGCTGTCCAAAGTTCTGCTCTCAGACAGATTAGTAAGAGAATGTGCAGCAGAAAGGGCATGTCTGTGGTAGTGATGGATCAGGTAGCTATCTCAATATAATGCCATGTCCAACCTAGCAAGCATTCCCATACACATGGCAGTAGATGTGCTAAAAAGCGAGCAGGCCAACTAACCAAGTCTACAGAAAAGAGACGCAGCCTGTACTTTTGTACTTCATCAAAAGGCAAGTTGCACCAGAAGATGGTGTTATTTTAAATTAAATAACAGTTGTATTAAAATACAACTAGTAAAGCAAATGTACAAAAGTTTCTTATTTGGATTTTTTTAACTTAAAAAAAAAAATTTCATAGTAGCAATTGGGTAAATTTCCCCTATTTTGTATTTTCTTATCCCTTTTCCATCTACCTGGGTTAATACCTGCAGCGAGAGGGTGGACCCACAGTGTGTCGCCCACAACGCAGTGAATGCCCTTCTAACTGCTCACCAGAGACCGACCAAGTAAAAACTGAACTGTTCCCAGGCAACAAAGAACCTTAGATGTAAGTCGCTGTTACTCCTGAATTTGGCTGTTCTCTTGAACAGAAAGGTTAATTGCCCACCCCACCCCACCATCACTGAGCCAGTTTGCTGTGGCCCACCCAGTGCATATTATGCAGCCTCTGGGCCTACTGCCTTCTCTCTGCTGGTTTCCCAGCACTAAGCTGGGACACCGATCGTATAGCTTTTAAGGTGCGATGCACTTGAAGAGCAGGAGGCAGACTGGGGAGAGGGGTGTTGGGCTATGTCAACAAATGGGTTTGGGGCGAGGGTGATGGGGTAAATGGAGGAGGGGACATGACGTTGAAGGTAAAGGAATGAGGAAGCAAGAGGAAAAAGTAATGATTGGGGAAGGAACAAGAAGTTTAATGGAAGGGGGGAATAGGGGAAAGCAGGGAGGAGAAGAGCGAGAGGGAGGAAGGTGAGGGGATGCAATGAGAGGGTAGCATGTAAGAGTGATGAAATACTGAGGATTACTTGACCACTTACCCAGTATAAGAGAGGTTATTTTTATCTCGCTCTTCCTCTGTCCTAACATGTTATACATCACCAGCATCATCCAGTATAGTAAAGGAGGAATGGATATTGGGAGCACAGTAATTTAGTTCACTGGTTAACTGTAGTAATGACGACAAGGAAAAAGAACATTTTTGATCAATTGTCACAGTTTATATCCCATATTTGTACATTTGCTGCAATTGCTTTTTTAATGTAACTTTTGTACTGTCATCAGACATGTGGCAATCACTCCTAAATAACACTTACTCGCAAACCAGCAGTCATTATGTTGAGAACTTATTGTAGATAAGAAGGGTACCCATAACAACTACTCGTAATTTAGGATTTATCTTATAGCGTGAATCTCTACCGGCCCTTAAAAAAGAAGCTTATGGACAGCAATTGAGGCAGTACATTTTGCCTCAGTGTCCATGCCCAAGGTAGGTAAAAAAAAATCGCCCAGCATTTCTACTCATCATTAACCAGTGACCACTGCTGCTGAAGTGTGTGTGCGTGACTGTGACTCTGTGTGTATGTGTGACAAGTGAGGACAGGATTGAGATCAGTTGGGATTCCCTCTATGGTCAGATACCCTGCAGACAATCATTGCTGAGGCTCACACATGAAGATTGACCAGTGGGCCATGCCCCAGGTTGCTTAAACTTGGCTCGTACTCCCTTGAGTTTAGAAAGTTGAGCGGTGATCTACTTGAGATGTTTATTTCATAGAGTAGATACAGAGAAACTATTTCCTCTAGTGGGGGAATCCAGAACAAGGAGACATAATCTTAAAATTAGAGCCAGGTCATTCAGGAGCAAAATTGTAAGCACTTTCTCACACAAAGGTTAGTGGAAATCTGGAAACCACTCCCCCAAAAGGCTGTGGATGCTAGGCCAATTGAAACTTTCAGGTTTTGAGGTCGATAGATTTTTATTAGGTAAGGGTAACAAGGGATATGGAGCAAAGGCAGGTAAATGGAGTTGAGGTACAGATCAGCCATGATCGAATTAAATGGCAAAACAGGCTTGAGGAGCTGAATGGCCTCCTCGTTTCTAATTGTCAGCAATTGTCAGTTGAAGTTCATGACCACAGGACGTCCCCCATTCCCAGATTGTTCGACATAGCATTCTTTTTTTAAAAAAAGAACTAATCCTTTTCATTCTATTTAGATTGGCAGTGTGCACGTGTAAACAGTGGCTGATAATGGAACAATGCAATAGATAAATTTACATCATCTCGAGTGCCTTTTTAAAAATGACATTATCGATGACATAGCCTATATTTCTGTGAGTAAAAGCCCTTCTGGGTAGGGTTTTGTTACACGTATTAAGTACTAAGTTACTTGCTCTTTATCTTCAAACAGGTTTCACAGTGCAAAACAATAGCTTCTAATTACTCCTTAAGGTATTGGGGCTATCGAGTGATATATATTCTTAACCCTGTCCAGACCCAGCCAGACCAACACCCACTCTTGGAGAATTTTTCCTGTACATGTTGCCTTTTATTTCCTTTTTCAGTTTTCTCCCCTCCTCTCCTGAAGCCACTAACTTTCCCTGGCCTACAATTCGATGGGCGATAGCACTCGTCCAGTAGCTCACCCATGTGTGAACCCAGACAGTGATGAAGACAAAAAGGTCCCAGGTTCCTTCTCCACTTTGAGCTGACTTAGCTAATCTCAACCAGAGCTGCGGTATAGTGCGAAAGTTAACCTCTCTGACCCTGGGCTGGGAAGAGAGATGGGGATGTCAGCCAGGATTCTTCTGACTATTTGCCCGTGAAAGGCATCAGAGCTAATCCTGATCCTGTTTTCACCGCACGCATACACACAAACACGCTGTCCAGCAAGTCCTATTGGATCAGGAGCAAGAATCCTGGCTGTTTTCCTCTCTTCCTAGCCCAGAAACACTGAAGTCAACTTTAGCACTCTACCGCTACTCCATTTGAGATCAGTGAATGAGACACAAAATGAGGATCGAACCTGGGATCTTCTGATCTCTATGGCTTAGCACAACACAAGGTAGTGCTTATACCCACCAGGCTTTGTAAATGTTCTAACTGAAACAGATAAGATTGGTTCAAGCAAAATACAGAGAGTACAGAGGAGAACTGAAAAGGAAATAAGAGGGGCAAAGAGAATGTATAAGAAAATGTTAGCGGGTAACATAAAAGAGAACACTAAAATGTTTTATAAACATATTAAGAGTAAAAGGATAGTCAAAGGAAGGGTGGTGCCGATTAGAGATCAAAAAGGAAATCATCTTGTGGAGGCAGAGGGCATGACTGAGGTACTACATAAGTACTTTGCATCTGTCTGCATTAAAGAAGAGGATTATGCCAATGTCACAGTAAATGAGGAAGGGGTAGAGAAATTGGATAGGATTAAAATAGATAAAGAGGAGTTACTTAAAAGGTTGGCAGCGTTCAAAGTAGAACAGTCACCCGGTCTGGATGGGTTGCTGAGGGAAGTAAGGGTGGAAATTACAGAGACTTTGGCCACAATCTTTCAATCCTCCTTGGATATGGGAGTGGTGGTGGGGAAACTTTTAGAGACAATAATTCGAGACAAAATTAATTGTCACTTAGAAGAACATTGGCTAATCAATGACAGCCAGCACGGATTTGTTAAAGGCAAATTGTGTCTGACAAACTTGATTGAGTTCTTCGATGAAGTAACCGAGAGGGTTGATGAGGGTAGTGCGGTTGATGTTGTGTATATAGACTTTGAAAAGGTGTTTGATAAAGCGCCACATAATAGGCTTGCTAGCAAAATTAAAGCCCATGGGATAAAAGGGACAGTAGCAGTGTGATTACGAAATTGTCTGCGAGACAGAAAGCAGAGTAGCGATGAATGGTTGTTTTTCAGACTGGATGAAAGTATGTAGTGGTGACCCTAGGGGTCGGTATCAAGGCCATTGCTCTTTTGATATATATTGATGACCTGGAGGCATAATTTCAAAGTTTGCAGATGGCATAAAGCTTGGAAATGTAGGATAGGAAAATGCAGAGCTCCCATTCTTGATTGCCAAATAAACTACAATAGTCACCTGTATATAGCGCCTTTCACGATCTAAGAACGTCCCAAAGCGCTTCACGGCCAATTAAGTACTTTTGAAGTGTAGTCACTGTTGTAATGTAGGAAACGCAGCAGCCCATTTGTGTACAGCTGGGTCCCACAACTGGCAATGAGATAATTGACCAGGTAATCTGTGTTAGTGATATTGGTTTAGTAATGCCTCTCATAAACAAATAGGCTGCACACACGCACTGTCTAGGCTCACTTTTGAAGAATGGTCACTTGGTTGAGGTATCAGAGGACTGCTCCCCTCTGGAATTGTTCATGAGTCAGCACCTTCAGAAGAGGACGGGGAAAAAGCAAGATTAAGCAGCTTCAGTATTTTGGACTCTTTGCCAGATATGAAAGTTTCAACTGACATTCATACTTCTCCTGTGACTGGGGGTGGTGGGAGGAAGATTGGAGGAGTGAGGGAGATTTGCTAGTCTCAACGGGTTGTCTGTAGGAGAGAGGTAAAATGTTAAGGTGGTTGGGGTGTGGGCCCTCCCCTTGCCTTGAGTTTGAGTTTGGGTAAAACCTAAAAAGGAATGGTACTAATGGGATCATGGAACCATAGAACAAAGGAGGCCATTTGGCCCATGGCATTTGTGCAGACTCAATACTAGAGCAATCCGAATTTAGTCCCACCATTCCACACTGTCCCCATATCTTCCTCTGCTTCAAATATTTATCCACTTTTCTCATAAAAGATGCAGTGGCCTCTGCCTCAAGCAGTCCCTGTGGTAAAGCATTCCATGTTCTAACAACTGTGTGTAAAGAAATTTCTCTTGATCTCTCTCCTTATTCCCTGTGACAATTTTCAGTTTATGGTTGCTTATCACTGACTCCCCAACCAGTTGAAATAGTCTTTTTCTATTCATTCTATCAAACTTTTCATAATTTTAAAAACCTCTATTAAATCTCCTCTTGGCCTTCTCTGCTGCAGTAGAAACAGTCTCAATATCTCAACTCTCTCCTCAGAACTACAGTGCCTCATCCCTGGACCTGTCCTGATGAATCTGTACTCTCTATGGTTTTAAAGTCCATTCTATAATGTGGTGCCCAAAATTACACTCAGTACTCTATTTGTAGCCTAATCATTATCTTGTACTAATGTATCATTACCTCTTTGCTCTTGCACTCTATGTTCCTTTTTATAAAACTCAAAATTATATTGGCCTATATTATGGATTTAAGTCTCTCTATTCATCCACACCTTTCGGTGTCTTTCCTTTGAGTGTATGTTCCCATTCCTTGTTTTATCTCAGCATTGAATTGCATCTGTCACTAATCTGTCTATGTCCTCCTGAATCCTGTGACAGTGCTCCTTGCTGTTTTGTGATATCAGCAAATTTCAATATTGTGTACTTTATGCCCGAATCCAAATCGTCTATATCTATATTGAGACCAAAACTGGGCCCAGCACTGACCCCTGTGAAAGAAAGAACAACTTGCATTTCTATAGCACCTTTCATGACCTCAGGACGTCCCAAAGCGCTTTACAGTCAATTAAGTACTTTTAAAGTGTAGTCACTGTTGTAATTTAGGAAACGCGGCAGCCAATTTATGTACAGCAAGCTCCCACAAACAGCAATGTGATAATGACCAGATAATCTGTTTATTTTTAGTGATGTTGATTGAGGGATAAATATTGGCCAGGACACTGGGGATAATTTCCCTGTTCTTCTTCGAAATAGTGCCATGGGATCTTTTATGTCCACCTGCGAGAGCAGGCGGGGCCTCGGTTTAACGTCTCATCCGAAAGACGGCACCTCCGACAGTGCAGCACTCCCTCAGCACTGCACTGGAGTCTCAGCCTAGATTTTTGTGCTCAAGTCTCTGGAGTGGAACTTGAACCCACAACCTTCTGACTCGGAGGCAAGAGTGCTCCCACTGAGCCACAGCTGACACACACTTTGGAAGTGGTACACCACTTCCAAAACTTCTCCAGTACAAGCAGCACCCATTTATCCTAACCCTTTGATTCCTGTTCATCAATCAACTTTCTAAATAAGCTGCTACATTTCCTATTACTCTATACCACTGAATTTTTATAACAAGCCACCTGTGAGACACCTTCTGAAAGTCCATATACATTACATCTACTGCATTTCCTTTATCTGTATCATCAGTCACTTCAAAAAACTGGATTAAATTTGTCAGACCCAACTTGCCTTTAACAAATCTGTGCTGGCTGTCCTCGATTAGCCAGTGCATTTCTAAATGCCATCTAATTTTATCTCGAATTATGGATTCTAGGAGTTTGCCCATAACTGACGTTACTACAGTTACCCCTGGAATCAGTGGAGATATGTGTGGTTTCTGTCACCATCTATATTGCTAAAGACAGGAACCATGCGGAACAATGTGGGTTATTTAAAGAAAAGGAAAGCAATTCCAGAAAGGTGACACTGACAGCACATCATCCGCTGTATTAGTGTTTTCAACAGACATGCTGAGATCCAGGGAATTCTTCTCTGAAGTAACCTGCGATGTTTATAGATTGAAATTATGGGATAGATATCAGTCTCTTTCATGAATGGACAAAGCCTTTTGACTCAGCACCCAAATTGGCGCAGTATTTGTGGATAAAGGCATATTTTCAGCTGATAACACAAGTTTTATATGCCTGTAAAAGAAAACTCATTAAAACACACGGCTGTTTTGTTGAATTTGCAATGCGGAGAGGCATTTAAACGCTGTAATTCAGTTTCAGACATTTTTTGCTGATCTTCATTAATCATGACATCATTAACAATCCTGTGATTTACAACCCTGTTACACAACCTCCATTATCCATTACTCTACATGATACGTGATACGTACTTTAAAGGGTTTATGTTGTCTTGGTTAGTGACACAAGAGGCATCCTTCTGGATTTGTACACAGAAACATTACATCACCAATCCTCTTCGTTTAGTTTTTAGAAATTTGAACCAGTGATACGAAAACTACAGATACAGTAACATTGTAAACAGAGACTGTTCACATTACAGAGTAACACTGTAAACAGAGACAGTGTTCACATTACAGAGTAACACTGTAAACAGAGACTGTTCACATTACAGAGTAACATTGTAAACAGAGACTGTTCACATTAGAGTAACATTGTAAACAGAGACTGTTCACATTACAGAGTAACATTGTAAACAGAGACTGTTCACATTACAGAGTAACACTAAACAGAGACTGTTCACATTGCAGAGTAACACTAAACAGAGACTGTTCACATTACAGAGTAACATTGTAAACAGAGACTGTTCACATTACAGAGTAACATTGTAAACAGAGACTGTTCACATTGCAGAGTAACACTAAACAGAGACTGTTCACATTGCAGAGTAACACTAAACTGAGACTGTTCACATTGCAGAGTAACATGTAAACAGAGACAGTGTTCACATTACAGAGTAACATTGTAAACAGAGACTGTTCACATTACAGAGTAACATTGTAAACAGAGACTATTCACATTACAAAGTAACATTGTAAACAGAGACTGTTCACATTGCAGAGTAACATGTAAACAGAGACTGTTCACATTACAGAGTAACATGTAAACAGAGACTGTTCACATTACAGAGTAACATGTAAACAGAGACTGTATTCACATTACAGAGAAGAGCAGAAGAATTCTTCCCGTTGTCCTGGGCAATATTTATCCCTCAACCAACACCACTAAAACAGATTATGTGGTCATTAATCGTATTGCTGTTTGTGGGACCTTACTGTGCACAAATTGCCTGCCATGTTTCCTACATTACAACAGTGACTACACTTCAAAAGTACGTCATTGGCGGTGAAGCACTTTAGGACATCCTGAGACCATGATAACAACTATATAAATACAAGTTATTTCTTCTTTAAACATAGAAACATAGAAGATAGGAGCAGGAGTAGGCCATTCGGCCCCTCGAGCCTACTCCGCCATTCGATGAGATCATGGCTGATCATCCAAACTCAGTACCCTGTACCTGCCTTCTGCCCATATCCCTTGATACCTATATCTAACTCATTCTTGAATATATTTAATGACTTGGCCTCAACTACCTTCTGTGGTAGAGAATTCCACAGGTTCACCACTCTCTGGGTGAAGAAATTCTTCCTCATTTCTGTCCTAAATGGCTTACCCCTTATCCTTAGATTATGACCCCTGGTTCTGGACTCTCCGACCATCGGGAACATTCTTCCTGCATCTAGTTTGTCCAGACCTGTCAGAATTTTATATGTTTCGATGAGATCCCCTTTCATTCTTCTATACTCCAGCGAGTATAAGCCCAATCGACCCAATCGCTCCTCATATGTCATTCCTGCCATCCCAGGTATCAGCCTTGTGAATCTTCGCTGAACTCCTTCCATGGCAAGAACATTCTTCCTCAGATAAGGCGACCAAAACTGCACACAGTACTCAAGGTGTGGTCTCACCAAGGCCCTGTACAACTGCAGCAGGACATCCCTGTTCCTATACTCAAACCCTTTCGCTATGAAGGCCAACATACCATTTGCCTTCTTCACCGCCTGCTGCACCTGCATGCTTACTTTCAGCGACTGGTGCACAAGGACACCCAGGTCTCGTTGCACTTCCCCTTCTCCCAATCTATTGCCATTCAGATAATAGTCTGCCTTTCTGTTTTTGACACCAAAGTGGATAACCTCGCATTTATCCATGTTATATTGCATCTGCCACGCTTCTGCCCACTCACCCAACCTGTCCAAATCATCCTGGAGTTTCTCGGTATCCTCCTCACAGCACACACTCCCACCCAGCTTTGTGTCATCTGCAAACTTGGAGATATTACATTTAGTTCCCTTATCTAGATCATTAATGTATATTGTGAATAGCTGGGGTCCAAGGACCGATCCCTGCGGTACCCCACTAGTCACTGCTTGCCACTCGGAAAAAGACCCATTAATTCCTACTCTCTGCTTTCTGTCCGCCAACCAGTTCTCTATCCAAGTCAATACCTTGCCCCCAATCCCATGTGCCTTAACTTTACACGCTAATCTCTTATGCGGGACCTTATCGAAAGCCTTTTGAAAGTCCAAATACACCACATCTACTGATTCTCCCTTATCTATTTTCCCAGTTACATCCTCAAAAAATTCCAGTTGATTAGTCAAGCACGATTTACCTTTTGTAAATCCATGTTGACTTTGTCCGATCCTGTCACTGTTTTTCAAGTGCTCAGCTATTACATCCTTTATAATGGACTCTAGCATTTTCCCCACTACCGATGTCAGGCTTACCAGTCTATAATTCCCCGCTTTCTCTCTACCACCCTTTTTGAATAGTGGGGTAACATTAGCCACCCTCCAATCCATGGGTACAGTTCCAGATTCCATCGAATGTTGGAAGATGATCAGCAATGCATCTACTATTTCTAGGGCCACTTCCTTAAGTACCCTAGGATGTAGATTATCAGGCCCTGGGGATTTATCAGCCTTCAATCCCGTCAATTTCCCTAACACCATTTCCCTGCAAATACTGATTTCTTTCAGTTCTTCCCTTTCATCAGACCATATGCTCTCCAACATCTCTGGGAGGTTATTTGTGTCCTCCTTTGTGAAGACAGAACCAAAATATGCATTTAATTGGTCTGCCATTTCTTTGTTCCCCATTATAACTTCCCCTGCTTCTGACTGCAAGGGACCTACACTTGATTTCACTAATCTTTTCCTCTTCACATATCTATAAAAGCTCTTACAGTCAGTTTTTATGTTCCCAGCAAGCTTACTTTCATATTCTATTTTCCCCTTCTTAATTAATCCCTTTGTCCTCCTTTGTTGAATCCTAAACTGCTCCCAATCCTCAGGGTTACCGCTTTTTCTGGCCAATTTATATGCCCTCTCCTTGGATCTTATGCTATCCCTAATTTCCCTTGTTAGCCACGGTTGATTCACCCTTTTTGTTTTATTTTTATGCCACACTGGGATGAACAAATTCTGTAGTTCATCCATGCAGTCTTTGAATGTTTGCCATTGCCTATCCACCGTCAACCCTTTGAGTGACATTCCCCAATCAATCCTACCCAATTCGCGCCTCATACCATCGTAGTTTCCTTTATTTAAATTCAGGACCCTAGTCTCTGATTCAACTACGTCACTCTCCATCCTAATGAAGAATTCTATCATATTATGATCACTCTGACCCAAAGGGCCTCGTACAACAAGATTGCTAATTAATCCTTTCTCGTTACATAATACCCAGTCTAAGATGGCCTGATCTCTGGTTGGTTCCTCGACATATTGTTCCAGAAAACCATCCCGTAAACATTCTAGGAATTCCTCCTCCACAGTATTTTTACTAATTTGGTTAGCCCAATCTATATGTAAATTAAAGTCACCCATGATGACTGCTGTGCCCTTACTGCATGCTTCTCTAATTTCCCTTTTAATGCCGTCCCCAACCTCCGTATTACTGTTTGGAGGTCTATATACCACTCCCACTAACGTTTTCTGCCCCTTGTTATTTCTCAGTTCTACCCATACAGATTCCGCATCATCAGAGCTAATATCCTTCCTTTCAATTGTGTTAATCCCCTCTTTAACCAGCAATGCTACCCCACCTCCCTTTCTTTTTTGCCTATCTTTCCTAAATATTGAATAACCCTGGATGTTGAGTTCACAGCCTTGGCCACCCTGGAGCCATGTTTCTGTAATCCCAATCAAATCGTATTCATTTACCTCTATTTGCGCAGCTAATTCATCCACCTTGTTCCAAATGCTCCTTGCATTAAGACACAAAGCCTTCAGGCTTGTTTTTTTAACGCTCTCCGACCTATATGAATTATTATTTACTGTGACCATGTTTGATTTAAACCGTTGCGTTCTTTGCCTTCTACTTTTGTTTTTCTCCTTCCTGTCTTTAGCTTTTATCCTTGTTTCCCTTTCATCTGTCTCCCTGCTCAGGTTCCCAACCCCCTGCCACTTTAGTTTAAGCCCTCCCCAACAGCACTAGCAAACACTCTCCCTAGGACATCGGTCCTGGCCCTGCCCAGGTGCAGACCGTCCCATTTGTACTGGTCCCACCTCCCCCAGAACCGGTTCCAATGTCCAAGGAATTTGAATCCCTCCCCCTTGCACCATTCCTCTAGCCACGTATTCATTTGAAATATCCTCCTATTTCTACTCTGACTAGCACGTGGCACTGGTAGCAATCCTGAGATTACTACCTTTGAGGTCCTATTTTTTAATTTACCTCCTAACTCCCTATATTCTGCTTTTAGGACCTCATCCCGTTTTTTACCTATATCGTTGATGCCTATGTGCACCACGACAACTGGCTGTTCGCCCTCCCCCTCCAAAATGTTCTGTAGCCGCGCCGAGACGTCCTTGACCCTTGCACCAGGGAGGCAACACACCATCCTGGAGTCTCGTTTGCGGCCGCAGAAACACCTATCTATTCCCCTTACAATTGAATCCCCTATCACTATAGCTCTTCCACACTTTTTCCTCCCAGCCTGTGCAGCAGAGCCACCCATGGTGCCAGGAAGTTGGCTGCTGCTGCCTTCCCCTGATAAGTCATCCCCCCCAACAGCATCCAAAGTGGTATATCTGTTTGAGAGGGGGATGGCCACAGGGGACCCCTGCACTACCTGCCTGCACCTCTTACTCTGCCTGGTGGTCACCCATTCACTTCCTGCCTGTACACCCTTTACCTGCGGTGTGACCAACTCGCTAAACGTGTTATCCACGACGTTCTCTGCATCCATCCGCAGCTCCAGCGCCGCAATGCGGTCCATCAGTAGCTGCAGCTGGATACACTTCCCACACACATGGTCGTCAGGGACACAGGAAGCGTCCCTGATTTCCCACATATAGCAGGAGGAGCATATCACGGGGCGGAGCTCTCCTGCTATGACTTACCCTTTAATTAATTAGTTAAAATTAAATTAAATGAATCCCACCAATTTCACTTCAATTAAATGATATACTCAAGGGCCCTTGTTTAACAGCAGTCCCCGCTACACCACAGAGACTCTAGAAACTATAAACCACAGAATTTAAGTATGGAAAAAAGGAGAGAGAGAGAAATACTCACCAACCAATCACTTACCTGCTTTCTGGTGACGTCACAATTCGATTACTTTTTACTTCTGTCTCCCGCTCCCAGGGCTCGCTTTTATCCTCTGCCGCCGCCGCTCCTCCTAGGTCCACACCGCCGCTGCTTATACCATGGTTGATTTTAAAATGCTGCCACTTCAATTTTTTAATACCATTTAAATGCAGCCTAAAACTGCTGACTCAATACAAAAGATGGGGTTATTTACAATCATTCTTCACCAATCCAGCTGACGTTTCTGATCATGTGATTGCTAAGCCTCCCCAGTAGTGGTTTCCAAATCCTGTAGTCCTTCGTAGCTGGTTTATATTGTGGAACCGCATCCAATGGTTTCCAATGTTCCGGTTTATATTGCGGGTCGGATTCGGAGACCAGCAGCAAAACTGGAACAACTGTATCCATGCAAGATTCGTACAGTGCACAGACTTGCTGGCCAGTTCTGGCCATGGACCTTTCTCACTGTCAGGGGAACACTGCATTGGCTCTAACAGCAAGGACCAGCTATGTTTTACTCTTTAAGGCAGGGTACCAAAACTTAGGCGACATGTACTCTGCCTAGTTTATATTGCAGCCACACAACTGGGTATCAAGAAACACCCCTGAATACTGTTGGATCCAGAGTTTACATTGAATGTAATTTCCAAACTAAATCTGCCAGTTCCAATTGTAATGAGTTTTGTTTGTTCTCCACTGGTTACCAGAACGACCACTTCTTGACACTAGAATTAGGTAGCAATTACAACACAAACAGCATGTGTGACCCAACCAGTCCATGTTGGTGTTTATCTTCCACATGAGCAGTATTTAATCCCATGTGCCTGGCCTGTTCCCATATCCTTTTATTCTCCTTTAATTCAACCAGCTATCCATGGCCTTTGCTTCATTAATGCATTCCACCGGCCTCTGTAAAAAAAAAAAAGTCTCTCCTGCTCTCTGTCCTAAATTTTTTGTATTTAATCTGATATCTATGTCCTCTCATTCTCGATCCCTCAACTGCTGGAAAACATACTGGGGAATTTCATGATGTTGGGGCAGTAGAAACTATGGAGTCCCAAACAACAGTGCCTCCTGTTGGTTGGTTTATTGAGTTGCATTGGTGATAATAGGAGTGAAGTACATAGCTCAACCTGCCCTGTGCTGACAACTCAAGGATACTGCATTGATGTGCCTGCCTGTAAAACTAGTGGGGATAAGTTAAAGAAAAATAGAGCAGCACGCAGCGCAAAAAATAGATTAAATGAAGTGCCTGATCGGAAGGCCTAACTGACAATTGAGGTTTTTATAAAAGTGGTCCTGATAAATGAAATTTCACAGTGTAGATAACAGCACGCATCCATCTGATTGCATACCCATAATAATTAACTTGACCCTGTAAGATTGTATCTGCTTTTGCCATGTATTCTGCTAAAAGCTGTCTTGTGTTACACTTAGACAAATGTGAATTATCATGTCCATAATGTAAGTGTAAGGTCACAGAATGCTGGGAGTTCAGACAAACAGAAGGATTGCTGCTGATGCCACCATAGGTAGCATTTCAGTCTACAAGGGTGTGACCTCCATTACCGAAAATTTAGTTTTACAGTAATTTAAGGCTTAAAAGCTGCATGCATTATAAATATATATCCCTCGCCATTGCCTCACTCCTCCAGCCCTACAACCCTCCTACAACTCTGTGCTCCTCCAACTCTGGCCTTGCTTCACACCACCATTGGCGGCCATGCCTCAGCTGTCAAAACCCTAAACTCTGGAATTCCCTCCCTAAACCACTCCACCTCTCTCCTCCTTTAAGACATTTCCTTAAAACCTACCTCTTTGACCAGGCTTTTACTCAGCCCTCCTAATATCTCCTCCTTTGGCTCAATGTCAATTTTTGTCTGATTATGCTTCTGTGAAGCATCTTGGGACGTATTCCTATGTTAAAGGTGCTGTATAAATTCAAGTTGCTATTGTTGTCTTACCTTTATTGAAACCTTCAAATGCCTCCACAGCCTAACCTATCACCACCTGCAAAATCTCCTCCAACGCTACATCCTTGTGCACAGCCTCTGCTCCTCCAACACCAACCTACTTCTCATCCCCCACACCCTCTGTTGCACCATTGTTTGCTGCACCTCCAGCCTCCACCCTCTGAACTCCCACCATGCCCCCTCCCTCCCTACCTTAAGACCTACTCTTCAACTGTCCTTTCTTTCTCTTCAACCCACCCCGAGCTCAGTTTCCGCGCTTGCTATCCACCTGCCCTGTAAAGCACTCCAGACTTCGCTATCTACGACGCAAGTGCTTTAGAAATGCAAATCCCCCACCATCAACATTCTGGGGGTCACCATTGACCAGAAACTTAACTGGACCAGCCATAAAGATACTGTGGCTACAAGAGCAGGTCAGATGTTGGGTATTCTGCGGCAAGTGACTCACCTCCTGACTCCCCAAAGCTTTTCCACCACCTACAAGCCACAAGTAACGAGTGTGGTGGAATACTTTCCACTTGCCTGGATAAGTGCAGCTCCAACAACACTCAAGAGGCTCGACACCATTCAGGACAAAGCAACCTGTTTGATAGGCACCCCATCCACCATCTTAAATATTCACTCCCTCCACCATCTTAAATATTCACTCCCTCCATCATCTTAAATATTCACTCCCTCCACCATTGGCTGTAGTGTGTACCATGTATAAGATGCACTGCAGTATCTCGCCAAAGTTTCTTCGACAGCACTTCCCAAACCCGCGACCTCTATCTCTAGAAGGACAAGCACAGCAGGCGCATGGGAACACCCCACCTCCAAGTTCCCCTTCAAGTCACTGACTATCCTGACTTGGAAATATATCGCCGTTCCTTCCTGGTGGCTGGGTCAAAATCCTGGAACGCCCTACCTAACAGGACTGCCTTCACCACACGGACTGCAGCGCTTCAAGAAGGAGGCTCACCACCATCTTCTCAAGTGCAATTAGGGATGAGCAATAAATGCTGGCCTTGCCAGCAACGCCCACATCCCATGAATGAATAAAAAAAAGTTCACAAAGGCAGCCTACCCCCTCCCAGACCTGTTTCATGGAGTCATTGCACCCCTTCCAACTTCTCTTCTCCAACCCTACCAATTCATTCTGGCACTCTTTAACCCCTCCCTACACCTAGTTAATGCTGGAATTCTTCCTCCCCCACCCTCAATGCTGCCACTCTTCTTCCTCCCCCACCCTCTCAATGCTGCCAAGGAAATATACCATTACAAAATTTATTGCAATTTTCTTTTTAAAATTTGCAAGTGCTTAACTGGGCTGGGGTATTTACAAGCTTTTTAATTGGGGCCGTGGTACCCGCTATTCTTTTAATTGGGGCAGAGCTGCTTGCTAGCTTTTAATTGGAGCAGGGGTATATGTTGATCTTTTAATTAGGAGCACAATACTGAATGGCAACTAACCCAAGGGCACGCTCAGAGCCCTAACGTAAAGCAATCCTATCCCCTCAGAAGGTTGGAGGTTTAAGTCCTACTCCAGACATTTGAGCACGTAATCTAGGCTGACACTTCAGTGCAGTACTGAAGGAGTGCTGCAATGTTGGCGGTACTGTCTTTCAGATGATTAGTTAAACCAAAGCCCTATCTGCTCTCTCAGGTGGTTATAAAAGATCCCACAGCACTATTTCGAAGAAGAGCTGGGGAGTTCTCCCCAGTGGCATGGCCAATATTTATCCCTCAACTAACATCACAAAAAACTGATTATGTGGTCATTATCTCATTGCTGTTTGTGGGTCCTTGCTGCGTACAAATTGGCTGCCACATTTCCTACATTACAACAGTGACTACACTTCATTGGCTGTAAAGCGCTTTGGGACATCCTGAGGACTGAAAGGTGCTATAGAAATGCAAATCTTCTTTCTTTATAAGTTTCTACATAAGAAATAGCAACAGGAGTAGGCCATAGGGCTCATCGAGCCTGCCCCGCCATTCAATAAGATCGTGGCTGAACTCCTAAATCAACTTCACTTGCCCGCCCTACCCCCATATCCCTTGATTCCCTTAGTGCCCAGAAATTTATCGATCTCAGCTTTGAATATACTCATTGATATTTTAAACGCTTTTTCTTTCTCTCTCTCCTGAATCTCAACTCCAAGATCATCCAAGGGCTAATCGTCTGATATTTACTGTCCTGGGACATGTGGAGCGGCCAGCTTGCTCTGTGCCTCAAGTGAGGAGAAATTTGGGCCATAAGTGGTCCCTGGCCTACCAAAATTAGGACACTGCGGCCTAGAAATTTGGCCTCCTGAGCCTCCAATATGGCGGGCAGGAAGCGCACACTTATTATGAGCCGGAAGTGCGCAGCTCGCCATATTAGTAAAGGCCAAAAAAATCAGCGAGCACTGCTCACACCTTTGCATATGCAAATAAGGGGCCTAGTACCTGTTTGAGGCCCTGACTACAAAGTTGGTTTGCCTTGAGGCAGCTGGCACTTGTTAGGCCGCAACCAACAATGTAAGTTTTTAAAATATAGTTAGCTGAATGTGGAGCTGGGAGAAGCACGCCGATCACTGCTGCTAGCCCCTCCGGCCACCGCTACCTCCCAACTCATTCGCCCCTTCCCGATAGCCCACCTTCCTTGTTTCCCCCCCTTACCTGAGGGCTGTTGTTGGCATTGCAGCAGCCCAATCTTCAGTGCCGCTTTACTGGCAAGCTGCCTGTTACTGTCCGCAGCTCGCCGACTCGAAGGAAATGAGGGCCGAGGTCCAATATCAGTGCAGGGATTGTTCCCAGTGCCCCCCTTGTTCGAACCTCTAGGCCATCAAGTTCAGCTGCAGTTATTTCAAACCCTTTCATAGTTACCTGAACTGATTGGTTTACCTGAATGATATGAGTTACTGCGCTAACATATATACACATCCACCTGTACTCCCTAAGATTAAGGCCGGAATTTTACCTACCTGGGCGAGTCCGATGTGGGCGGTGTCTGTGGGCGGTCACTGCTGGCTCCATCCTACTGTTGAAAATGAACTTACCTTAATGGGGCCTATTAAGTCCAACCAGCGCATTACCCGGCCCAATGAAATGGAGCGGGTCTGGTGACATCATTCATGACGCATTTTCAGCCGGGATCTTTAAAGGGACCATGATCACATTAGATTTGAAGTTTAATCTAACATAGTGCTGTCAGTGTGCTACACAATTGGAGTGCTGTAAGCACAGACAATGACTGCACAGAGACAGAGGGTTGCACCCAAGTTCTCCCATGACTCCCTCCATATGGAGTCACAGCACGCAGGGAAGTCCTCTTCCCTTCCGATGGGAGGAAGACCTCCCCAGGAGACGAAGACAGCCTGGTTGCACATTGCAGAGGAGGTCACAAGCAGGGATGTGGTCAGGAGAACCTGGATACAGTGCTGCAAACGTTTCAATTATCTCATTAGATCAAGAAACGTTAGTACAAAGCCACACTCAACTGCATCCTGCTGTACCTCTCATCACATCCCTATCACTCTGCCTTCCCTACCCTACTCCTGCACATCCTTACTCACATCAACATACCTTGCACCTCCACCCATCCCTCTCTCTATCTACATTATCACTTCCCATCTCACTAGTCACCCCTCACACTCACCCTCATCCTAGTGCAATCATACCAACTAACAACACACAAGGGTAGCCACTTGGGTGTTTTATCCAATGTTTATGTAAAGTTACTGTTAATGTGATGTCAAACATTAAAATCTTTATTTTCAACACTTTCCGGTCTTGGATAGATTTGTGTGCACTTTTGGAAGTGGCTTAGTGAGTTACAGTGAATGGTGAGACATAACAGTACCCCCCGCAATGGTGGTCATTGTGAAAGGAATGGCTTGGTCATTGCAGGGATGCTTTATGGTGTTGGTGCCAACCTGGCGCATCATATGGCAGCCATATGGGTGTACAGCGTAAAGTTAAGTACATCTGGCCATGTTGAGGCCATCCCTGGCCTCCCGGGCAGCAATGTGCTCAGGTGTTGATACCCTCTGTCCTGTGCAGCATCAGGTGGTTGTAGAGAAGGTTGGTGGTGGTGTTGGTGCTGCTGGTATCATAGTCATAGTCATAGAGTCATAACGGCACAGAAGGAGGCCATTCGGCCCATCGAGTCCATGCCGGCTCTCTGTAGCGCAATCCAGTCAGTCCCATTCCCCCGCTCTATCCCCGTAGCCCTGCAAGTTTATTTCCCTCAAGTGCCTATCCAGTCTCCCCTTGAAAACATTGAGTGTCTCTGCTTCCACCACTTCCGTTGACAGTCAATTCCAGGTCATCACCACTCGCTGCGTAAAAAAGTTTTTCCTCACATCCCCCCTGTATCTCTTGCCCAAAACCTTAAATCTGTGTCCCCTAGTCCTTGTACCATCAACTAGTGGGAACAGCCTTTCCCCGTCTAGCCTATCCAAAATAATCTTGTACACCTCTATCAAATCACCCCTCAACTTCCTTTACTCTAATGAAAACAAATCCAGCTTCTCCAACCTATCCTTGTAGCTAAGATCCCCCATCCCGGGAACCATTCTGGTAAATCTCCTCTGCACCCTCTCAAGGGCCTTCACATCCTTCCGAAAGTGTGGTGACCAGAACTGGATGCAATACTCCAGTTGTGGCCTAACCAGCACTTTATAAAGATTCAGCATAACTTCTCTACTTTTGTACTCAATACCTCTATTTATGAAGCCCAAGATCCCATATGCTTTGTTAACCACTCTCTCAATATGTCCTGCCACCTTCAGGGACCTATGCACATTAACTCCCAAGTCCCTCTGTCCCTGCAAACTCTTTAAAACTGCCATTAAGTGTATATTGGCTCTCCCTGTTCCTTCTGCCAAAATGCATTACCTCACACTTCACTGTATTAAATTCCATCTGCCCATTCTGCTAGCCTTTCTATGTCCTGTTGCAGTCGATTGGTATCATCATCACTGTTTGCCACACCCCCAAGTTTGGTGTCATCAGCAAGTTTAGAAATTCTACTCTGTATTCCAATATCCAGGTCATTTCTATATATCAAAAAAAAGCAGTGGCCCCAGCACTGACCCTTGGGGAACACCACTGTCTACCATCCTCCAGTCTGAAAAACAACCATTTACCACAACTCGCTGTTTTCTGTCCATAAGCCAGTTCCTTATCCAAGCTGCCACTGACCCACCTATTCCATGAGCCGCAATTTTGTTAACCAGCCTTCTATGTGGTACTTTGTCAAACGCCTTCCGAAAATCCATGTAGACAACATCCATTGCATTCCCTTCATCAATCCTCTCTGTTACTTCAGCAAAAAATTCAATTAGATTAGTCAAACACGATCTGCCTTTTACAAATCTGTGTTGGCTCTCCTTAATTAGCTTAAACCTCTCCAAGTTCCCGTTAATTTTTTCCTTGATTATTGTTTCTAAAACTTTACCCACCACTGATGTTAAACTGACCGGCCTGTAGTTACTAGGATTTTCCTTACACCCTCTCTTGAACAATGGTGTCACACTTGCCACTTTCCAATCCTCAGGCACCTCCCCCGCATCTAGGGAAGATTGGAAAATTATGGCAAGCCCTTCCGCTATCTCCTCCCCCAGTTCCCTTAGCAACCTGGGATGCAAGCCATCTGGACCAGGCGACTTGTCCACTCTAAGCATACCCAGCCTTTCTAATACATCCTGTCTATCCATTTTCACCCCTTCCATTGCTTCTACCTTTTCCACTTCTACTGATGTTTTGTCAGTATCCACCTCCTTAGTAAACACCGATACAAAGTACTCGTTGAGTATTCTAGCCTTGCCCTGCGTCTCTAAGCATATATCACCTTCTTTGTCTCTAATAGGCCCCACCCCACGTCTTACTACCCGCTTACTGTTTACATGCCGGTGGAAGATTTTTGGGTTCCCTTTTATGTTAACCGCCATTCTACTCTCATATTCTCTCTTTGCCAATCTTATTTTCATCTTCACATCCCCTCTCAACTTACTGTATTTGGTCTGGTTCTGCCTTGAAGAATTCACCTGACATGCATCATACACCCTCTTTTTTTTGTTTCATCTTGTTCTCTATCTCCTTCGTCATCCAAGGAGCCCTTGCTTTGGTTCCCTTACCCTTTCCTCTTGTTGGAATGTACCTAGCCTGTACTTGGAACATCTCCTCCTTAAAGATCACCCATTATTCTGTTACAGTTTTTCCTGTCAGTCTTTGGTTCCATTTTACCCTGGCTAGATCCTTTTGCATCCCATTGAAGTTAGCCCTATTCCAGTTTAGAAGTTCCACTCTAGATTGTTCCTTGCTCCTCTCCATTGCTAATCTAAATCTTATGATACGATGATCACTCGTACCCAAGTGTACTCCCACAGACACTTGGGCAATCTGGCCCACCTCATTCCCCAGCACCAGATCCAGCAATGCCTCCTTCCTAGTTGGGCCAAGAACATATTGATCAAGAAAATTCTCCTGAACACATTTCAGAAATTCCTCCCCCTCCTTTCCCTTTACTCTAGCATTATCCTAATCGATATTTGGGTAATTAAAGTCCCCCAGTATCACCACTCTATAGCTCTTGCATATCTCTGCGATTTCCCTGCAGATTTGCTCCTCTACCTCCCTCTCACTATTTGGAGGCCTATAGAATGCCCCCAATAGCGTGATCATACCCTTTTTGCTCCTCAACTCTAACCAAATGGATTCTGTCCTTGTCCCCTCAAGAACATCCTCCCTTTCCAACACTACAATGTCTTCCTTAATCAGCACTGCCACCCCACCTCCCTTTTTTCCTTCCCTATCTTTTCTGAACACTTTGTACCCTTGAATATTAAGTGCCCAGCCCTCACTGTTTTTAAGCCATGTTTCAGTTATTGCCACAACATCATATTGCCACATGGCTAGTTGTGCTTGTAGCTCACCAACCTTATTCACCACACTTTGTGCGTTTACGTACATACGAATTAGGAGCAGGAGTAGGCCACTTGGCCCCTCGAGCCTGCTCCGCCATTCAATAAGATCATGGCTGATCTGATTACTCCACATTCCCGCCTACCCGCGATAACCTATCGCCCCCTTGCTTATCAAGAATCTATCTACCTCGGCCTTAAAAATATTCAAAGACTCCGCTTCCACCGCCCTCTGAGGAAGAGAGTTCCAAAGACCCACGACCCTCTGAGAAAAAATGTCTTCTCATCTCTGTCTTAAATGGGCGACCCCTTATTTTTAAACAGTGACGCCTAGTTCTAGATTCTCCCACAAGAGGAAACATCCTCTCCACATCCACCCTGTCAAGACCCCTCAGGATCTTATATGTTTCAATCAAGTCACCTCTTACTCTGCTAAACTCCAGCGGATACAAGCCTAGCCTGACCAACCTTTCCTCATAAGACAACCCACCCATTCCAGGTATTAGTCTAGTAAACCTTCTCTGAACTACTTCCAACGCACTTAAATAAGGAGACCAATACTGTACACAATACTCCAGATGTGGTCTCACCAATGCCCTGTATAACTGAAGCATAACCTCCCTACTTTTGTATTCAATTCCCCTCGCAATAAACGATAACATTCTATTCCATGCATTCTAAACCCATTTTTGAATTTTTCGTAGTCTTTCTTGGTCTGCTCTTATCTAATATGGTACTACTACCGCCTCTAGTACTATCTTCTCTAGTACTATGCAACACAATCACTCTTTTATGCACCTTATTCCTATTTTCTACTCCTATATACTGGTGCCCATCCCCCTGCCAAGTTAGTTTAAACCCTCACCAACAGCACTAACAAACCTTCCCACGCGAATATTGGTCCCGGCTCTGTTGAGGTGTAACCCGTCTGGCTTGTACAGATTCCACCTTCCCCAGAAACGGTCCCAATGCCTCAGGAATCTAAAGCCCTCCCTCCTGCACCATCTCTCCAGCCACGCATTCATCTGTTCTCACTAGCACGTGGCACCGGGAGTAATCCAAAGATTACTACCTTTGAGGTCCTGCTTTTTAATCTCCTAGCTCCCTAACCTCTGCCTGCAGGACCTCATCCCTCTTTCTGCCTATGTTGTTGGTACCGATATGGACAACAACCTCTGGCTGTTCACCCTCCCCCCTCAGAGTGTCCTGCAGCGCTCAGTGACATCCTTGACCCTGGAACCAGGGAGGCAACATACCCTCCTGGAGTCATGTCTACAGCCGCAGAAACGCCTGTCTGCTCCCCTAATTATTGAATCCCCTATCACTATTGCTCTTCCACTCTTTTTCCTCCCCACCCCCCCCTGTGCAGCTGAGCCACCCGTGGTGCCGTGGACCTGACTCTGGCTGCACTCCCCAGAGGAACCATTGCCCTCACCAGTACTCAGACAGAATACTGGTTGGAGAGTGCGATGCACTCCTGGGACTCCTGCACTACCTGCCTGGTCCTCCACTTCTGTCTGGCGGTCACCCATTCCCTCTCTGCCTGCATACTCTTAAGCTGCGGGGTGACCACCTCTAGAAATGTGCTATCCACGTAACCCTCAGCCTTGCGGATTCACCGCCGTGTGTCTGGTGCTGGGGCTCATCGTGGTCTGATTTTGAGGCCCAAAGTGAGACAGTCTAAACGGCACCAATGTTGATACAATAGATGGCAGGTGAAGTACAGATGACAGAAGCATTCTGTCAATGGTGAGAGAGTTCTTCCAATGAGGTGCTGGAATCTATTATAAAGGATGCAATAACTGGGCACTTAGAAACTAATAGTAAGATTGGGCAGAGTCAACATGGATTTATGAAAGGGAAATCCTGTTTAACAAACCTGTTGGAGTTCTTTGAGGATGTAACTAGTGGAGTAGACAAAGGGGAACCGGTAGATGTGGTGTATTTGGATTTTCAGAAGGCCTTCAATAATAGCCCCACACAAGAGGTTGGTGAACAAAATTAGGGCACATGGAATTGGGGGTAATATACTAGCATGGATTGAGAATTGGTTAACAGACAGAAAACAGAGAGTAGGGATAAACGGGTCTTTTTCAGGATGGCAGGCTGTGACTAGTGGGGTACCGCAAGGATTGGTGCTTGGGCCCCAGCTATTCACAATCTATATCAATGATTTGGATAAGGGGACTAAATGTAACATTTCCAAATTTGCTGATGATACAAAGCTAGGTGGCAGTGTCAGTTGTGAAGAGGCTTCAGAGGGATCTCGACAGGCTCAGTGAGTGGGCGAGAACATGGCAGATGGAATATAATGTGGATAAATGTGAAGTTATCCACTTTGATAGAAAAAACGGAAAGGCAGAGTATTTCCTAAATGGTGAAAGATTGGGGAATGCAGATGCTCAAAGGGACCTGGATGTCTTTGTACATAAGTCACTGAAAGTGAATGTGCAGGTGCAGCAAGCCATTAGGAAGGCAAATGGTATGCTGGCCTTCATTACAAGAGGATTTGAGTACAGGAGTAAAGAAGTCTTACTCCAATTATATAGGGCCGTGGTGAGACCACACCTGGAGTACTGTGTACAATTTTGATCTCCTTACCTAAGGAAGGATATATTTGCCATAGAGGGAGTGCAACGAAGGTTCACGAGATTGATTCCTGGGATGGCGGGACTGTCGTATGAGAAGAGATTGAGTATTCTCTTGAATTCAGAAGCATGAGAGGGGATCTCATTGAAGCATACAAAATTATTACAGGGCTTGATAGTGTGGATGCTGGGAGAATGTTTCCCTTGGCAGGGGAGTCTAGAACCAGGGGTCACAGCCTCAGGATAAAGGGTAGGCCATTCAGGACTGAGATGTGAAGAAATTTCTTCACACAGAGGGTGGTGAATCTTTGGAATTCTCTACCCCAGATAACTGGATAATATAAACCACCGTGACCCTGTGCTAGATAACTGGATAACATAAATTACCGTGACCTTGTGCTAGATAACTGGATAATATAAACAACCGTGACCCTGTGCTAGATAACTGGATAACATAAATCACCGTGACCCTGTGCTAGATAACTGGATAATATAAACCACCGTGACCCTGTGCTAGATAACTGGATAACATAAATCACCGTGACCCTGTGCTAGATAACTGGATAACATAAATCACCGTGACCCTGTGCTAGATAACTGGATAATATAAACCACTGTGACCCTGTGCTAGATAACTGGATAACATGAACCACTGTGACCCTGTGCTAGATAACTGGATAACATAAATCACCGTGACCCTGTGCTAGATAACTGGATAACATGAACCACTGTGACCCTGTGCTAGATAACTGGATAACATAAATCACCGTGACCCTGTGCTAGATAACTGGATAATATAAACCACCGTGACCCTGTGCTAGATAACTGGATAATATAAACCACCGTGACCCTGTGCTAGATAACTGGATAATATAAACCACCGTGACCCTGTGCTAGATAACTGGATAACATAAATCACCGTGACCCTGTGCTAGATAACTGGATAATATAAACCACCGTGACCCTGTGCTAGATAACTGGATAACATAAACCACCGTGACCCTGTGCTAGATAACTGGATAACATAAACCACCGTGACCCTGTGCTAGATAACTGGATAACATAAACCACTGTGATCCTGTGTAAGATAACTGGATAATATAAACCAAGGTTCCCATTTTGAATGTCTATCCAGTGACCCTGCCAGAAAGTTCACTTGTGTGACCAGAAGGCAAGGACGGAATCAGGCTCGATGGTAATGCCTCCCAAAGTGGAATAGCCTGCCAACAGTTGCTGTCTGGGCTTACACACAAAGGATGGCTACCTGGTTGAAGGCTGTGGGGCCCTTACCCCAGCAACAGTGACGGAAGGAGGGAAGAAAACTGGCAAACCAAAATCTGGACTATGTTACAAGTATGAAATGATGGCATATGTGACCAATTAGATTTGCTGACCCATAGCGGCCAGCCCAGCCCAGCCATGCAGGATGCTGTCTGTGGCAGACAGATCAGTGCACCTAATTAGACAACACCAAGTTGAAAAGTATGTTTAATGGAGGAGCTTGCAATGGAAAATTAGATTTACTTGGATGGGGGCAAAAAAGATTGAATGTGACACTGCATATGTCATTAATATGGCAGCACTTGTGGGTTATCAGGAGATTGTCAGGCCAGCATGTGGCTTTCCCTTTGTCAGAAGCCAAACATTAACACTTTCACTGCTGTGTCTTATCTGTGTTCAGAATACACCAGCTTCCAAAACTGACTCTCTCCTTGTTTTTAATGAGCATTGTGATGCAGATTGTTTTTCATTAATCCAATTCTCTGCACCACCTCCCCCCCCCCCCCCCCCTTCAAGTCACTGTCTCTTACTGGTGTACGATTCCACGGACACCTCCCGCTCTTTGCCAACTTGTCCCAAGGGGTCTCTCTTCACATGTGAATTTTGGCAGGCTATTTGACTGTGGTGGGCATCATCGTCGAGTCTGATCCTGCCCTCACGCAGGGGTATTGTTCAGCAGGTGTGACTGGTTAGTGACCAGGCGTGGGAAACCTGGCTGATACTTTCCCTCCCCAGCACATTCTCTCCAGAAGAGCCAATTGCAGTGCCCCCACTGCTGCTCAGCTGAGCCCAGCTAACTTGGTGCTCCTGGTCTTTGTGGCTCAGTTCCAAACTAGGCGGTGCACTAATCAACTACGCCATCAAGCTTTCTAATGCAGGCTTCGACAAATATACAGAACTAGGCATTTCTTTGTTGAATTAAAAAAAATAGACTTGAACAGATTGCTATTGCAGCTAATACTCAATTTAAAACCATGTCCACTGGTGGATATTTAACAATTCATCGAGTGCTGCAATTTTCCTACACAGTTCAAAAAAAAATTTTGTTTTACCCAGTCTTGTGACTGTAAACCTTTTCTGACCACCACACATGGAGTTTGGAAGTGCAAATTTATGTCGTGTTCACGCTGTCAGCATACTTTCTGATCCGATGTGTTTTTGCCTGCGAATCTAGTTATCACTGCTCCTATTGTAATGAGGATACGTTCACATTATCAGTCAGGAAGCTGTAGTCACACCTATCATATCCCTGATGGTCCAGCGCTAACGTGGCAGCACTCTTGCTTCTGAGTCAGAAAGTTGTGTATTGAAGCCTCCTGGAGCACATAATCTAGGCTAACACTGAGGGTCCCTCTGCTGAGACATTAAACCAAGGCCTTGTTCCGGTGGTTCAGGCAGATGCTAAAGATTCTGTTGCACTATTTGAAAAAGAGCCGGGATTTCTCCCAGGTCCTGACCAACATTCCTCCTTCGAGCAATGCTATCAAAACAGATTAACCAGTTATTCGTCGAATTGATGTTTGGGGGTTCTTGCTGTGTGCAAAGTAGCTGTCCTTTTTGCCCACAAAACAACAGTGACTGCACTTTAAAGTAATTAATTGAATATGTAGTCCTTGGAAGTGTTTCTGAGAAACGTGATAATGGTAAGCCTTCCTTTGTTTCACAAACACTTTCTCTTACAAAAGCAAAATACTGTGGATGCTGGAAATCTGACATAAAAACAGAAAATGCTGGAAATACTCAGCAGGTCAGGCAACATCTGTGAAGAGAAACATAGTTAAAATTTCAGGTCGATGACTTTTCATCTGTTCTGATGAATATTTCCAGCATTTTCTGTTTTTACTTTCTTTCTCTTGTTATCCAACAACAGAAAGCTGGAGACTGCTGTGCAGACATAGCTACACCACGACCAATGGTGCAAATGCAAGAGCCCTATTAAAACTTGCCACTTTGCAGTTTTAATAGGGTCCTTTCACTTGCACTATAGATGCTGGGGTGGCCCTACTTGCATAACATCCTCTGCACACTGAAGGAGTGCTGCACTGTCGAAGGAGCCGTCTTTCAGATGAGACGTTCAACCGAGGCCCCGTCTGCCCTCTCAGGTGAACATAAAAGATCCCATGGCCACTATTAGAAGAAAAGCGGGGGTTCTCCTCAGTGTCCAGGCCGATATTTATCCTTCACTAAAAAAAAACCAGACTATCTGGTCATTATCTCATTGCTATTTGTGGAACCTTGCTGTGCGCAAATTGGTCACCGCATATTCTACATTACAACAGTGACTACACTTCATTGGCTGTAAAAGTGCTTTGGGATGTCTTGAGGTCGTGAAAGGTGCTATAAAAATGCAAGTTCTTTTTTTTAACTGTTTCTATAAACGCAAGTACAGTGCTGTCCACTAAGAGTGGATACAATTTGTCCAAAGCAAAGCAGACAAACCATTTCCACAGTAAATAGTAATGCACATGCTGTTAGTTTGCGTTATTGGTGAGTCCAGGCATGGTGATAATTCGTGCATTACTCTGAGAGCAAAATAAATAAAATATCGCAGATGCTGGAAATCTGAAACAACAGAAAATGCTGAAAACACTTAGCAAGGCAGGCAGTGTCCTTAAAGAAAGTAAAACAAGTCAGCATTTCAGGTATAACCCTTCATTTCAGGAGTAACCCTTCATCAGGTCTCAAGATATTACGAAGGGTTATACTCGAAATGTTGACCTGTTTCCTTTCTTTACAGATGCTGCCTTACTCAGAGGGCTATGTACATATTGAGTTGGGGAGCACTGAACAGCAGAGAGTTGGTGAGCACAACAAGATTATTATCGCTGAGTCGGGAGGGTTGGGGCACGGAGTTGGTGAGGACTACAAGACTGTTGAAACTGTGCTAGGAAGGTCTGTGAACCTAAATCCTTCAGCATTCTTTCTACAGTTAAGATGATGAAAATAGCAACACCTACACCGCTTCCATATCATTCACCTTACAAGCATACAGAGACTAGAACAAGCATTCTCCACGGACTGATTTGCCTGGTTACTACCAGCATAGGAACAGGAGTAGGCCATTTAGCCCTTCGAGCCTGTTCTGCCATTCAGTTAGATCATGGCTGATCTATGACCTAACTCCATATTGCCCCATCAGGCCTGCATATATAAATCCACTATAAGTGGCTTACACTGTCTGTACCTCAACCTGTTGAATCACTTATTCTGTATTCTGTTGAATTCAATTGTTTTTAATGTGCTAAGTGAAAGAATTAGAGCAAATTCTGTTTGACTGAGGAATTTTATATCAAGGGAAACAGTTTGTTACATCAGTAGGTTTGTATCAGCAATATATTGATACGGAGTCAACTCAAGAACAACTTGCATTTATATAGCACCTTTAACGTAAAAAAAGTCCCGTGGTGTTTGGAAAAGGAACTCCAACCCAGGAAGGGAGAGATCAGGAGCTAGGTCAAAGAAATGGGGTTTGAAACAGTATTTAAAGGAGGAGAGAGAGATGGAGAGGTTTAGGGAGGGAATTCCAGGAAACCGGACCCAGGCAGCTCTGACGTTAATGGTGGGTGAAGCAAGATACACAAGAGGCCAGAGTCAGAGAAATGAGGAGTTTGGGGAGGGAATATAAGACTGCAGGAGGGTCCAGAGTCGGGCTTGGGCAAAGCCATGGCAGGATTTAAAGACGTATGACAATAGTAAACTTGAGGAGGTCGAGGAAGAGGAGCCAATGTAGGTCAACGAGAACAGGGGTGATGGGCTAGCAGAGCTTAATATGGGACAATTAATAATGAAGTAGCCCATGCCAGCTTACGACAGGTTCTGGATAGCACCAAGGCTTATGCTGGAAAGTGACAGGTAACATTTGCGCCACATGCATGCCAAGTAATGACCATCTGGAACGAGAAAGTCTGCAGCCTTCAATGGCACAAGCTTTGCAGAGTCCCCCATCATCAATATCTTGGGAGTCACCACTAAGCAAAAGCTTAACTGCACCAGCCATATTAACATTGTGGCTACAAGAGCAGGGCAAAGACTGAATACACTGTGATGAGTGGCTCACCTCCTGACCTCTCAAACCCTCTCCACTATCTGCAAGGGTCATATTAGGAATATGATGGACTACTCAACACTCACCTGGATGAGTGCAGCTGCAACAACGCTCAAATCTTGACACCGTCCAGGACAAAGCAGTTTGCTTAATCAGCCTCCATCCCACTGGACTCGGTATCCACTCCCCTGACCACCAGTTCACTGTGGCTGCAGTATCTACAGGATGCAATGCAGCAACTCATCAAGTTTACTTCAACAGCTCTTCTTCTTGTGTACCCTCTACCATGAAGGAGGACAAGAACAGCAATGTCCATAAAGTCCAAAAGCAGGACAGGAACACCACCACGTCCAAGTTCCCCTCCAAGTTGCACACCATCCTGACTTAGACATATATTGTTCTTTCGCTGGGTCAATATCCTGGAATTCCCTACCTAACACCATTGTAGGAGCACAATAATGACAAGGACTGCAACATTCAAGGAGAAGGTCCATTACCACCTTCTCAGGGCAACTAGGGATGGGCAATAAGTGTGGCCTTACCAAAAGCACCCTGGTCCTGAGAACAAATATATAAAAACAACTTAGTATCAAAATATATTTAAAAGTTTACTTATTAACGTTTTGCCAAAGGCCCCAATCTCAACCACTCTCTTGCCTGAAGGTCCACTCAGGAATGCTGCAACACATAAAACCATAGAATGATAGGACCCGTGTCTGTGCTTGCAAAGTGCCACATGGGGAGCTCCTGATTTCAGTCATAACAGAGTTAGCAAGTAGGGGCCACACACTTCCCCACAGGAAGGAGGGAAAAAGCCCATAAGACAGGTCGTTCTATTAAATAGTTCTTTTTTTTGTGGCGAGTCAAAGGAAGAGAGGAACCAGCACCGAATCCAAGCTTAGTCGCCATTCCACAGCCAGGCAAGGCATGAATGGGGCAGTAAGTCTGCTGAGGATTTGGATGAAGGGGAGGTCAGCCACATGTACTTCCCCCGAGCTGTATTAATGAGTACCATTGCTTTATTAGTTTATTTCCTCACTGCTTTTGTGGCTACTGTTCCTCTTCTAAAAAGACAGAACGTATGGGAGTGCATGCCCTCCAGTGCCACTAGATGATGAGCTTGTACAGGTCTAAAGCTGCTTGGGATGTTTTACAACGTTAAAGGAGCGATATAAATGCAAGTTTTTGTTGCTGAAAAGCAGCAGCATTGGCAGCAGCTCTGCTAATGAAGATTTGGTCAAGCAGATCACAACCTCTTTGAATGCCGGTGATGTGAAGAACCCTGTGCATGTTGTGAGCTATTGAAATGTTGCATGAATTTCTGTCTCTGGTTAGAGGACTGTGACTTGATTTAACTGTTCCTGTTAATGAATATCACACTGACAGTAATGGAAACACTAGCTGACAGCAGGATTGATTGAGTTACACTGTTCTGGGGACGGGCCTATAGATCCCACTCTTCTTCCTGCACTGAGAGAATGCAAAGTTACATAGAGTTATGCAAGCACATTGATCACTCTTAGATTTGCTATCTGATTTTAAAAGAAACTTTATTCCTTTTGTCGACCTATGTAAAGTTGACTTTAAAATACCCCAATGCAAACATTTAACCTGCCCTGTTGTTTAAACAATACATAAATGGGTACATTTTAAAATTGTTAAAATTGAGACCATCACACTATCTTCAACTCTAACCATCTTTCATAGCACCTCAAAATTGTGCAACTCCTTAGCTCAGTCTTTCCTTCTTCCTACAAGCTCCCCAAGCTCAGTGTCACCAGCCAATGCCATCTGATTTATCTCATTGTTTCTCCTGCTCTTTTCAACCTCTAATTGTGACCATCAGTGGCTCTCTCAGAAGGGAGCTGTGGTCCATAATCAGTGGCCCCAGACTCTGAATCCCAGCCTTCTCTGACATTCAAAGTCACCTTACCTTGCTGGTTTTGCTATTGCTTGAACAATAGGTTAGATAGAGGCTACATCCATAGGGGAGAGATCAGAGGAAGGAAAATTAACTGGACCAGTCTCACCTAACAGAGACGTGTCAGTTTCAGAGAGGCATGATCAATTTCGGTGTCCACTGAGTTCAGCCTTCCTGGCTGAATGAGAAGAGGGGGAAAATCTAAACAAGCAAATTATAAAAATTACAACCAAATATAGTTACCAAATAATCCACTTTCTAGAACTTACACGAAGTGATTGCCTGCATTTAATTACACCAGAAATTGTGCTAATTTGCTTTTGTTTATGTCATCACATCATGAACTTGAAATAATTCCCTGACCCAACACTATGCTTCTAAGAACCTGGCAGCTAATTCATCCTTCATTAAGAACCAGTGTTCATAATCTGGAAACTGCATTAATTTTATTCCCACACTATGTTGCTCTCCTCTTTATGTGGCCTTGTAATGAGTTGGGCAGGTTATATGAGGAATAAGGCCAATCAACCCAGGAGTCCTAGAATGCAATAGGTTATTGAGAAAAACTGGAGCCGTGTACATGCAGCTGCTTAATAAACGTCGATTTGCAGCTGACCTGCTCATTGGCTTTCCTTTATGCTCTGTTACCGACTGATAGTAGGTATAAGGAAAAAAAGACTTGCATTTATATAGCCCCTTTCACGACCTCAAGATGTCCCAAAGCACTTTACTACCAATGAAGTACTTTTCAAGTGTAGTCACTGTTGTAATGTAGGAAACATCGGAAAGTATACAATGGTATCCTGGAGTGACCTTCCCTCCTTCTCTGTGGGGAAATGTCTGGCCTCGTCACAATGTTATGGGGCACATTATGCGCTCGATCTGAGAGGAATCAGTCAAACACCTATTGGCTTTCATCTCGTGGAAGGGCATGTTGGAGTTCCTCTAAATTTAAGAAAGTTTACATTATACCTCTAGACCCTCTGTGTTTTTTGTCAGTAAATTAGATGAGGGATTTACTTTCAGGGACTTCCTCTAATTTTAAGAAGGCTGCAAAGAATGACACCACTAGGCCCAGTAACAATGAAGACGATTGGGTAATTTCCCCGTCAATCACGCCTGGAGACCACACTGCTGTAGGTAACTGGGATTGATTTTACACAAATAATTTGTATTATGTAGCTATCCTCCACTCAGTGCATTTTGCTGGAGAAATAACCCTGCTTTTATTAGGAGACGTTGCTGTAATTTCATAAGAACATAAGAAATAGGAGCAGGAGTAGGCCATACAGCCCATTGATGAAAATCAGCCACGGATCAGATTCCTCATCGCCATTTGTTTGCTGTAAAATAGACTGTTTGCTATAAGTCCTGCCATAAGTCCCACCCCGCCTCCAACTCATTGACTGACACAGTGGTGTCAGTACTCAATTAGTTTCAAGAAAGGGTTTCAGGGAACTTGCAATGTAACTGCTAAATGTCCAGCCTCTACCCTGGCGCTAACCACTTGAAATTCCTGTTTGTCCAGCAAGGCAAGAGTTAAATCACTGGCAGTCAGATTTGTATTTAGAGAAATACATTTCTATATAAATCTGCTCAATAGAAGAGAAATTTAAATTCTGTTGTCAACCTGTTCATTTCCGTAGGCATTCAGTTATGCACCACCCAGTGTGGTACTGAGCCACACAGACCAAGAAGATCCCAGATTCAATTCTCAGTCTATGTGAGTTATCCAATCTCAGCTAGAATGGCATTAAGAACACTAAAATTGGTTGTAACGCTCCTAGGTTAAGGAGTTGTAAAAATAGCCATGATTCCCTCTCCTGATCACTTGCTCGTATCAGGCCGTGATACACAGACACTCACAATCCAGACTCTCACTTGCTGGTGGGTGCCTGTGCAACCGTACCTCAGCAAGAGGCAATTCCTTCAAGAAACTAGGGGGGACAAGCAGATGCTGTATTGCTTTGGCACTCAAACAAGCCCAGTCCTTTCCTCACCTGAAATCCATGCACGTCAAATCCAAGCAGAGGTCAGTGGATAGTGATCAGCAATGAGAGCCATGGGTCATTTTCCCCTTCATAACCCACAGCACTGAGGCTGAGTGTAGTATCCCTACCACCATTCCCACTGAGATCAACCCATCAATAGAGATTAGGAATCAAACCTGGGACCTTCTGGTCTGTATGGCTTAGTGCCACACCACTTACTGGGTCATCGAAGAAGCTAAGGATCTCTTTCTAAAATGCAGTTAAATATGCCAGACATGTGTCAAAAATAAAATCCTCGAGCATCCTATAAGAAGTAAATATCTGTGGATGCATATCAAAAGTATACTGTCAAACTTAGAGGGGGAAAAATATTGGATTTTCAGTGAATGTCATCTCTTCAATCGATATCAGTTGAGGTCAGAGTTCAAGCTAATGAGGTCATTATAGGAAAAGTGAGTGGATGTTTTGACAGGATATTCAAGCTGCTAATGGTGACCTTTGCTCTTGGAAGATGAAGTATTTAAAATTGAAATACATCTCTCCCGGTGGCCAAGTGAGTGAAGGCCCCAGTTTTGATCCTCGGTCTGTGCTGAGTTTGGTGGTTTCAGTCGGGGTGCTGCAGTGGGCCTCCACTCTTTGGGGCGAGCAAGGCGAAAAATCAGCCACGGATCCCATTCCTCATCACCATCCAGTAGCACCTACTGGGGAAAGGATCAGGTCACTGATCCACTCCATGGGGACAAATACCCTATCAGGTCACTGTGGTACATGGGAGCAAATACTTCGACAGCCCTCTGTCTGGATCAAGCCACTGTGATACATGGGGGTGAATGCTCTGCCAACCCTGTCTAGATTGGGATCAATATAATTCTCTCTATGGGTGTGAGTACCCAACCAGCACTTTGTCTAGATCGGCTTGATATGATCCCCTCTACGAGGGGTGTATGCCCAACCAACATTCTCTTTGGATTCACACATGAAGTAAGGCCGCAATGAAGAACTAAGGAGGCTGTGAGCATATCCAGCAAGAGTCAGCACCTTCAGGAGAGATGGGGAGAAAAATAGCAAAAAATTCAAGTAGAATTATTGTACGCTCATCCCTTAATGTACCTAGTTCCATAAACAGCGATGTGAGTGCTGTTTTCTAGATAGTTATTACTTTGAATCATTTTTGTGTATTTTTAAAGATGAATGCTCAATATCTGAATCGGTGTCAAACCATAAAAACATGTTCACTTTCGTGTTCATCCCCAGAAATGAAACTGAATTAGGCCTGATTGGGAGTGTGCAACAAGCAGCTAGCAAGGCAAATGATTGAGGGTCCTTATTACTTTCCTGTCCAATCAATTTCTAGAAAGCTGTGTTTTATTTCCTGCAGTGTGTTTGTTTCCCCACATATAGCAGAAGATAGAATCTGTAGTGGTGAAACAAATGGAATCCCTCCTATATTTATTCACAAATGAATCAGAATTACTTTTTTGCATTGCAGCATCATACTGCATACTTACAAAAAATATTGCCTTATCCACTTGATAAGAGAAGATTTTGCTTCGATTGAAGATCGGAAAGACACTGGTTCAAAATTAGTGAGCCTTAAACAGAATAAAAGATTGCAACAATTATTGGTCCTCATAGAGTACCTGGATTAAGAGAGGATGGTATTTACATAGCCCCTTACCATGTTGTGGTGCATCTCAATGATTTCACTCAGTGAATTGCTTAGAGTCTAGTGACTGTTGTTATGTAGGTAGCAGATGTAGATTTTCAGAGCAGACTATATCGGCAAAAGCAGTCACTGTTGTGTCAATTAACTCCTTCACAAAAGACCTGGATTAATAGCCGATTGGGAATGGGGTTGAATGCACCAAGATGGCGAAGCTGGTGGTGAGGAGGGGAAAGGGTGCCACCCATGGAAGGCAGTGGGGAAGGTTTAATTGCTTTTGCATTGGTTTTAGAGGGGTTATTGCATCCACTGGGTAACCCCAATGCCAGTTGCCAAGAATGGCCAAATGAACCAGCAGTGTGAGCATTCTCTAAGGGCGGTGTAAAAGCAGCTGTTGAACACTGGAGATTGGTGAATATTGTGGAATTTGCTTTAACCTTTGCGGATCAAGGAGTAAGAGAGTATTTATGCACAATTTTTCTCCAAGAGATTAAATGGCTATGGTAGAGTCTGTGATGAGGTAGATTGTATATGGGCTGTGGATAGAATGGCTAAAAGTTGTTGAGTCACTTTTTCTTCTTCCACGCTAATGGGCTTGTGTTCTAAGAAAATGTGCTAAGGAGCCTAAAGGATAAAGAACTTAAAGTGTAAAATGTTATTAAGCCACACATTTAAAATCTACGGTCAGCCTCTTAAGAGTGACAGAGCCACTCATTCACTGGTACAACTTGTACAGATTGGCAGGCTCTTGTCTCAACCATAGGGCCTGTGTGCAGATTTTCTTCACTCAGCCATTGGCAGCCATGCCTTCAGCAGCCTAGGCCCTAAGCTCTGGAATTCCCTCCCTAAGCTTCTCCGTCTCACTCTCCTCGCCTGGCATTCCCTCCCTAAACCTCTCCGCCTCTCTCTCCTCCTTTAAGACCCTCCTTAAAACCTACCTTTTTGACCAAGCTTTTGGTCACCTGTCCTAATATCTCTTTATGTGGCTCAGTGACAAGTTTTGTTTGATAATCGCTCCTGTGAAGCACCTTGGGATGTTTTACTACGTTAAAGGCACAATATAAATGCAAGATGTTGTTAAGTTTCCCCTCCATCACCTCCTGACATAACACAAACCACAGATGAAAAAAAGCCACTTTTTCCATTTCTTCCAAAGCCTGTAAACCCTATCCCCTATCTTAGTCTCTACCAAACTTCTGTAGGGTGCATCTGTACTGCTCTACCAGTCTGAGTCCAGTAGTTGTATTGGTCGTGTAGTTGATAAGCAGGAAGAAAGCTGTAGACTGCAGGAAGATATCAATGGACTGGACAGGTGGGCAGAAAAGTGCAAATGGAATTCAATCTGGAGAAGTGTGAGGTAATACATTTTGGGACGGCTAACAAGGCAAGGGAATACACAATAAATGGTAGGATACTGAGAAGTGTAGAGGAACAGAAGGACCTTGGAATGCATGCTCACAGATCCCTGAAGGTAGTAGGACAGGTAGATAAGGTGGTTAAGAAGGCAGACGGGATACTTTCCTTTATTAGCCGAGGCATAGAATATAAGGAGGAGACTTAATTGAGGTTAATAAATTTATGAGGGGCCTAGATAGATTGGATAGGAAGAACCAATTTCCCTTAGCAGAGAGGTCAATAACCAGAGGGCATAGATTTAAAGTAATGTGTAGAAGGATTAGAGGGGAGTTGAGGAGAACTTTTTTCACCCAGAGGGTGGTGGGGGTCTGGAACGCACTGCCTGAAAGGGTGGTAAAGGCAGAAACCTTCATCATAGTTAAAAACAAGTACTTGGATATGCACTTGAAGTTCCATAACCTACAGGGCTACAAACCAAGAGCTGGAAAGTGGGGTTAGGCTGGATAGCTCTATTTCGGCCAGCACAGACACGATGGGCCGAATGGCCTCCTTCTGTGCCGTAAATGTCTATGATTCTATGAAATGCTGGCCTTGCCAGTGACGCCCACATTCCGAGAATGAACAAAAAAAATGGTGAATTCTGTTGTAAAGTGCACAGGTGTGGACGTTAGGCGAGGCCAGGCTCGGGCCCTCCATGACTGAACAGCCTGACGACACTCACCGTCTAGGCTGACGCATGACAACAGTCCGCAAATATAATGCAACCTCTCTTTAGGAGTGACAGTCCCTGACTAAGGTTTAAAAATGCAACCTATTTCAATGTGGTCATGATCTGCGGGTAAGCGTTCTCCAAGGCGGCCTTCGAGATACACGACAGCGCAAAATCATAGAGCAGAAACTGATAGCCAAGTTCCGCACTCATGAGGATGGCCTCAATCGCGATATCGGGTTCATGTCACGATACAGAATGTGACTTGACATCATGGCCGGTCTTCCCAGGTGTTTTTTTTTTTAAAAAGACTAACACAAGAACACAAATTGACAGGATATGCAGCCAGCAGGTGGTTTGACACGTTGGACCCCCTGGGACACATCTCATTGTCTTGGCTGTGCTCTTTGTTGTAGGGAATAATGTGAATAGATTTTGTCTGGGTTTAAATTGTGAATTCTGGGAGATTCTCTCATTGCTAACTTACCTGACGAAGGAGCGAACTGCTTCGAAAGCTTGTAAAATTAAATAAATCTGTTGGACTATAACCTGGTGTTGTGCGACTTCTCATTTATTTCAATGTGTGCCACTCCTTGAAATGAATACAATTCTATGTTTAAATGGGTTTGCGATCTGACATTCCTGCTAACCATAAATGCCACTAACATCTCCCTGACGCTGTCAGCCTGGGATTAAGCCATCAGAAATGGGTATTTTTTTATCTTAGAAATCAATGTTATGGCTCAACTTTAAAGAAAATACCCTGATCGCTGTGGGAGACGAACATAACCTTATTGAGTAGCTAGCTTCAGTGTAAAAGAATGGGATTCATAACAAAGATACTGCTTTATAAATTGCCAAACACTGAACAAGTCCCAAATGTTAAACGTTGGTGATTTAAAGCTATTTATAGAGGTGTTGCAGACAAATGTATGTGGTTGAAAAGCACTGAAACCATGGTCGTTAGAAACTAATTCACTTGTAAGAAACTCCCTAAAATGGGCTGTTACTGCGTGGGTTTTATTTTTGCGGTTATTATGTCTGCCAGTTTGCTCTGGAAATGAGACCCACAGGAGGGTTTGTACCTGTAACACTCTTATTGCCATACACATTATAGATGCAAAAATTAAAACACCCAAAACTGTTTCCTCCTGTCACAATTTTGCCCTGCAGAAATGACCTGTTTTATAGGGTAAATAGACAGCAAGACTTTCAGTGTAAAACACTTGCACACAATGACTGAGAACTGCTGGTAAACCCCATGGTGATAATATTCACCTTCGCAGCTTGGGCAATAACCTGGTGGAACAGATTTCTCACCCGTTGTAGAACCTGCCCAATATTCATTTCAGCAGGATGGGCTACAATGGGCATACCACACGGCCAATTTTTGAATCAGCTGAAAACTTCTTAATCATGCCCCCTACATTGAAGTCTAAATCATTGATATATACCACAAAAAGCAAGGGACATTGTACTGAGCCCTGCGGAACTCCACTAGAAACTGCCTTCCAGTTACAAAAACAGCCTTCCGTTGACCATAACCCTTTGCTTCCTGACACTGAGCCAATTTTGGATCCAACTTGCCACTTTCCCTTGGATCCCATGGGCTTTTACTTTTCTGACCAGTCTGCCATGTGGGACCTTGTCAAAAGCCTTGATAAAATCCATGTAGACTACATCAAATGTGCTATCCTCATCAACCTTCCTTGTTACCTCCTCAAAAAATTCAACCAAGTTAGTCAGACATGACCTTCCCTTCACAAATCCATGCTGACTGTTCTTGATTAATCCGTACCTTTCTAAATGACGATTAATACTGTCCCTCAGAATTTTTTCTAACAATTTACCCACCACCAAGGTTAGGCTGACTGGTCTGTAATTACTCGGTCTATCCCTTTCTCCCTTTTTAAGCAATGGTACAATGTTAACAGTCCTCCGGCACCACACCTGTAGCCAGAGAGGATTGAAAAATGATGGCCAGAGCCTCCGCTATTTCCTCCCTTGCTTCTCTTAACAGCCTGAGATACATTTCATCTGGGCCTGGCGATTTATCTACTTTCAAAGATGCTAAGCCCCTTAATACTTCCTCTCTCACTATGTTTATCTCATCTAATATTTCACACTCCTCTTCCTTAACTTTTGTGAAGACAGACGCAAAGTGTTCATTAAGAACCATACCCACGTCTTCCGCCTCCACACAAGCTTCCTTTTTGGACTCTAATAGGTCCGACTCTTTCTTTAGTTATCCTCGTGCTCTTTATGTCTGATGGCATTTTTTCCATGTGACATTAGGGCTGCACCTCATTAAATTGGTGTTGCTCAGTAATTGAAGCCCAATGCTTTGCTCTCATTAAACTGCGCTTTTCCCCACTGAAGTTTCATCTGTGATCAGCCTGTTTCAAGCTTATAAAAAATTCCAACGTTGCAGGCAGTATTCATTTCTTAATTGAGAAACCAAGGTAAGGGGCCGAGGCCCACAGTACAGAACATGGCTGGAAAGAATAGGAGAGATGAAGAGGTAGATCAGGAAGCAGTGATACCAAGCTTGGTTATTAAAAGGTTGTAGAGTGGTGAGTTTATGGCTGTATCATTGGTCTGCTCTATATTCTAATCACTGTTCCTCCTGCTTTCAGATGCTCTCCATTCTAATGAATTGCATTATATTTGAGGACTGTAGGAATCAGTGGTCAATGTCACGCCCACTGCTGGGACTGATACTTCTCAACGAGAAGGTAAGGCTTCACTGAGAACTCAATCGGGCCAACAGGAGTTGGATATCGGGTGGGATTACTGCAAGAGTGATTTTCTCCTCAATTTTCCCTGCTCTCCTGAAGGGACCATCTCATGTTGGTATATATTACATTGTATAAGCAAACAAAAGACCATTACAGTCCAGCCACGGGGTGTCTCAGAATATGGACACTATCAACCATTCTGTTTGGCCTGGACCTCAATCGCTTCATTCACCAAATGCCCAACCGGCTTGCTCTTGTACTTACCTCCACAGCCTCCCTTAGCAGTCTGTTTCACATGTTCATCCACTGTTAAATCTAAAATGTCTGTTCACCTTCCCCTTCTAGAGCTCGAGTCCATACCCCCTTACCGAGTCTGTGCTGATACGGTTTTATTAGAGTTCTGTTTGACCACTTAGGATCTCGAATACCTTAATAAGATCTTCCCTGAGCTACCTGCTCCCCAGGATAAACATTTCCAATTTCCATAATCTCTCCTCGTAGCTCAGGTGCCGATGCAGGTATCGATTTAGTTCTGCTTTGTTCTGCCTTCTACAAAGATGAATGGGGGAAGATTCTCTGCAGGGTTGTCCCGATTTCTTGCTATAACTTCAACAGTAGATCAGCAGAAACCCTAGAGAAGCAGATTAGCAGCAAGAGATCACGAGATCCCTCATGGAATCTCCAGACAAAGATGTCCACGCTTTACTCACTCGAAGTCCTCACACACAGCGGGGGTCACTGCATAGCGGTGAGGAGTGGGAGCCCTAGCTCCACTTTTACATGGAGCCCCACAGACTGCAAACACACAGCACTGGCTCCCTGAGCTGAAATTACCAGCACCACCTCCGATGGCAGAATTATAGGCCCAATCGGATAAGGGTGCCAGACTTCCTTGCACTGTAGAGTGCAGCTGACCAAGGGGGATTCAGTGGCCTAGAAATTCGACATCGCTAAAAACCTGCGGTGCCACTGCGGGTCGGTGTTAACGGCCGCCAAAATTGATGACGCTGGCAGGACCGGTAAATTGGCACTGGTGGCTAATTAACAATAGCCCAGCGCTAAACTTACCATGCAAGGCCGTTATGGTGGTGTTAGTCCCGGCAGGAGGCCCAGTGTAGCGTGGCTGTAGAGTCATTGAAGCAAGAACAGCCTTCTCTTAAAGCAAGGCTGTCATTTCAGAAAACAGTTCGGTCCCTTAAAGGGGAACTGCCTTCTAAAATTAAAAAAATAAAAATCAGTTAAAACTAGACCGTTTTTAGCCCTTACTGCTCAAGTGCCTTCTGGAAAAAAAATTACATTAAAAAGAATTCCCAAATGGAAGTCTTCAGCACTTAAAGCTGAATTGCCTTCCGTACCTAAAAGAAAATGGGAAAAGTGCTTCAGCGCTAACACAACTGGCTCAGCAAGCCAGAGAAGGGGCACCCAGGGTCTCGCACACAGCACTCCAGCTTTGTGCAGGGAGTGAATACTGCAAGAGCAGTCCTCTACCCACAGGGCCCAGGAGGCCCTCCAGAAAGAACGATGTGGGAACAGATCACCGATGCCATCACTGCCAGCAGTGTCACCCCCATGACCTGGCTCCAGTGCCCAAAGAAGCTTAATGACCTCAGACCACTGGTCAAGGTCAGTGAATGCATCTTCAAAAGCCATCTCCTACCAACTGAATCACTAGCCTCATACATTGCTCAATGCACGACTCTCTCCCCCCCCCCCCCCCCCCAACAATCACTCGCCTACCAACAATCTGTACCAATCACGAGGCACATATTCCATTCCTAGCCTCACCTCACCCCCTTGGAGGAGACGGTGTAGGCCATTCCTGGCAGTGGCATGGCTGAGCCCTTGACCAGCGATGGGGCTGAAAGGATACAAGATGCACGTACCCTCATATGGTAACCTCCTTCTCGCATGCACCTCTTGCTATCCCGCCCTCCCCTCACCACAACTCCACCCTTGTGCCTTCCTTATTTCACACACCCAAGAAATGCAGCCTGCCCAGCCAGTGGTTGACAACAAAGAGGGAGAAGAGAATGAAGAAGAAGAAGAAACACCGTCACTCAATTTCGCGTTCCCAGTCACCAGCTCCTCAAGGTCGACCAGCAAGGCCATTTGCAGTGTCATTGAAAGTCATTATCCTTCCACCAGCCATGCTGCAGTCACTGGGATAGCACTGCGTGACATCAGTAGGATAGACAAAGGCACACACAATACAGTCACTAAGGGAATGCATATGGGTGATTAGTTGATTTCTTGATGTCATATTGGATGGATAGATATATAAAGTTGGATTGGAAAGCTTGCTTTGTGGTGGCTTTCATTTCAGCAATGTGGCAAAGGGGACACTGTGATGGTCAGTAACAGAGGGAAGGTAAGGTGTGGGACATGTTGAAAGGGGAATTGGGGCTGTGGCCACTGGTACCGCAGGTGGATAATTTCATCCCGGATATCCTGGCCAGGAAGGGGCTGTCTGTGTTGCATCCTTCCTTCTGCGTCTTCCTCTTCCCTTTGCAAGCGGATGTTGTAAATCTGAAATAAAAGCATAAAATGCTAGAAATGCTCAGCAGGTCAGGCAGCATCTCGACCTGAAACGTGAACTCTCTTTCTCTCTCCACAGATACTGCTTGACCTACTGAGTATTTTCAGCATTTTCTGCCTTCTCAGAGGCCTTCCTTTACCATCTGAGGCCTTGCAAACATCTAGCAGCACTCCCTGCACACTTAAAAAAAAACTTTTAACATGTATTGCACCAAGCCACTACTTCAATAAAATTAAAAAAAATTCAGTCCAAAAGCTTAAATGCAAACATACTTGAAAGATGTGTGAGTCCCTTTAAGAAATGTTGACAGCGTCTCTGTCAGTCTGCTGCACAGTCAGTCTTTGGACCCAGCGCTAAACTCAGCGCTAAGGTTGAAGTTCACAGAGCCTGACGTTAAGTCGGCGTTGCATGCCGACTGACGTCACGCTCTCCATATTTGCATCTCCAGGGCCAACGCTGCTATCGGCAGCACTAAGGCCCTCACCAAAATGGCGGCCACCGAGTCCCGCGCCAGAGAAGGGCATTATAGTGGCAGCCGCCATTTATCGCCAGGATTGCGGTGCTACCTCATGGCGGTAAGGTAGGGAATTTCTGGGCCAGTGTGTCTCTGTCAGCTATGTTTTCATAGTGTTGAAGTATCTACAGTTCATCTCGGCTTCCCTGGGCTAGGGAGGGGAAAGCATCAAGCAAAGTTCCTGCTCCTGATCGCTCTCCAGCAACCCCTCCTGGACAGTGCAGGCATGTGAACAGGAGCTGGCTCGACTGTGGTAACCTCCACAATCAAACAGCCACTGTCTAGGCTACCACATGAAGAAGGCCTCCTCGGGTGAACTGCTGGAGGATAACCAGTGTCCGTGGAACCTGTCCAATGTGAGTCAATGTCCTTGGGAGAGAAGGAAACAACAAAGAGCGTAACTAATTACCTGTATAATACCCCTTTTCACTGTCAAGCTCCTGTTTTCAGGGATACATTCACAGTGCATTCTATACCGCCAGGAGAAGCAGAGAGAGCCATACAGGGAACAGCTTAACATGGTGATTGAAATGTAAATGTGTTTCAGATAAATTCTTTTCCTCCACCAAAGAAAAGAAGCAGAGGGAAAAGATGAAGATGATAGAAGAGGAGAATAAATGTAAATACGATGTGAGATGTCTCATCATTCACCTCCCTTGAATGACCCAGTTTTGTCGTAGTGGATTCAGTATCTTTAACATTATCTGCTTCATGATGATTTGCATCCAAGTGCAATGAAAGATAGCACTACTTTTAAAATGATTAAGTGAGAGATAGAGGATAGACAGTGTTTCGCAATAGTAGGTGACATCGCATTATCATACTTTATGGATCGCTGCAATCTTTCACATATTTGGTAGCCTAATAATTTCCATCCTGCGTAAACCAATGAATCATCCCCCCTCCCAAGTATAAAGAATATCTGATTTCCATGCTTTGCCGACATCCTTCATTGGATATAAATAAAATAGACTGTAATCTTTTTCCTTTTCTAAAAAAAAGCAATCCATTATGATTAACAAAACTGTTTGAAGTTGTTAGTGTTTCTCACAAAGTACCAGCCCTACCCTCAGCTTCCCCACCTCCAAACCAGATGCGAGGAAGGTTAAAGGAGAATATGACTGTAATTGCAGTTAGTGCCTATGCCTGATTCAGGTCCAAGAAATTAGTCTTTTCATTTTGACATATCATTTTTTCTTTAACAACAGTTTTTAGAAGCCCTATATTCATTTATTTCAGGCACTAACTGGTAGAGTAGCGGTACTAAGAATACATCCTACTTACACTTACAACCACCAGGGCCCGTGGCAGACTTGCCATTTCATATGCCTTTGGGCCTCTCTTCACAGCGTCCCTGGCGGTGGGATGTTGACCCACTGGAGGCTGCTCAGAAAATGGCCCAAAACCATTTTCATCTTTTATTTTTGCGGGAAGCTCCTCCTGGCCGCACAAAAATACACTGGCCAACTGCCAGCCTGTGCGTGCCCCCTCACCCCCCCGGCTGACTCTGTATATGATCATGCTGATTTCCTGCCCACCTCTATTAGAGTGCCAATTTGGCGCATACAATACATACAGAATAAGGCCCAAGCCTCAAAATGACCGCCTTTTTACATCAAATGTTAAAATCGGCCGAATAATATAATAACACAATTATAGTTTGCTGCCCTAATGGCTAAGTTTATGAATACACTGCTCTAATGTGGTACTGAGATATGCAAACCAAGAAGACCCTAAGTTGAATCCCTTGTCTATGCTAAGTTGGCTGATCTCAGAAAAGGGCTTGGTACGTGCACTACAATCAGCTAATGATTACCATCCAGTGACCTGTACAGGAAAGTATGAATGTGTGGACATTGAGTGAGGACAGGATCGTTTTGTCTAGATATTGGGTCGTAAAGTTCCTCTCCAGATCCTAGGGGAAATAGGGTCCACTTTCAGGAGAGGCTGGTGACACCGAACCCAAAAGAATATCTAGTGCAGACGTGAAATTTATAACCTGGATCCTGAATGAATCTAAGGTTTCCCCCTCACGACCCTACCTAGAAGACCATCCCTAATGTTTCATGAATTAGTTCTTTCTGGCACCTGTCATTAATTGTCCTGTCACCAGTTTTAGACGATGCCCCCTTGTTCTAAGAGTCATTTTTATAAACCTCACTAATGATAATGAGTTCTACCCATGTATTTCACTCCTGCACCAGTCTAGTGTTGTCACCCATGCCTGTGACACCCAAGTTGAGCATCATTCCTATTGATGATGCAATAACTTGCTGTACCTTAAGATGGGTCCCTTCTCCATACAAAGGTTGTACAAACCTATTGTGGTATGTGCACTAATTAGGCTTTTTTAGAGAGAAATGAATGAATTTAATGATATATGTTAACATCTGTAGTACTGCGATGATTGATAATTCTCAAGTGCGAGAATTATCCCAGTGTTTAATCAGGCAATTTCTCCAGCCTAGTTACACTGCAGCTTTTATTGCAGTAGGCTCATCGGCTCCCAGTTTTGCAGGAGGGAGATAGTATCTCATTTTGTCTTCACATATTTAGGATGCAGAAGGAACTGTTCAGGAACAAAACACTAAAATAATGTTCTCAATTTGCAATATTGCAAGTAATGATTGTGGGACTTTGCATAAGCATTTAGCCGAACAATAAAATTGTTTATTCCCTTTTTAATTAGTGGATCACATTAACAGATTACCCATCTGAGATTCAGACCAGGACATTTTATACTGGCAATTAAGAACGCTGGAAAGAGTACTTTTAATAAGTGCAAGTCATACTTGTACTACAAGCTCTGGTATTGCTGTGCGACTAGAAGGTGCCATTTTATTGATCTGCCCATTACAAACAGCAGATTACAAGGCATTCCTGTTTCAATTCCGAGTATTTTTTTGACGTTTGCAGCGAGGTTGCCACAATGATTAAGTTTTTAATAAAGCCACAGTTTTCTGCCTTAGAAATTGAAGGACAGTATAAGATGCTTTCCTTCTCTTAATAAAATTGAAACAACCAATTGCCCGATTGCACCTGCCTAAGTTCTGCTCCTGGTCCATCAACCATCACAGCTTCTTATACCCCAGCTCATGAGGGAGTATTGAAAAATAAGTGCAGGATTGGAAATTAATTTGACTGACGACACTGTGCATTACAGACACTGTCACAGCAGTAAAGCTTTATATTTCAATTTAGTAATAAGGCAATACCCTACGATTACACACTATGAACTATCTTTTTTCTTCTTTTCTTCTTCCTTTTTCTGCCAGTTTGTTCACCTGCCATTCTGTCATGAGCGGTGTTGACCTCTTGTTAGCGTAAGGCGCACTCTAGTACATGAGCATAAACAGTGAATACCAACACGCTATTTATTTGGGGAGGGTGTTCAGTGGGTATCACAGTCTTGTGCAGGGCAGCAGCAGCATTCCATTAGTTGTCTACTGGCAAAGGAGCCTGCAGTGGCATGTGGTGCCACCAGGCACGAGGACGTGTCTCCTCACTGTACGTTCTACGCGCTGTTCCAAGGATACAGCGTATATCTTGGTTTACCCTCCAACCAACCATTAACGATGCCCAAAATACGACAGATGTTGGAAGTTCTGCTGGATCTTGAGTGTCCATGAAGTTCAGCAGTAGGGTAGCTCAGCTGAGCTCAGTACGGTCCTTCTGACGTTACTCACTAACACTCTTGTGGCAGCATCATCACCACAAGGACTCCCAATGGTTCAAGGAGGAAGCAAACCACCACCTTCTCAGGGGATGGGCACTAAATTCGGTCTTGCCAGCGTTGCCCACATCCTGAGAACAAATAACAAAAACTTCCCAGTAGGGTTTGTTTGATCAGGAGCGGGAATCCTGGTTGACTTTACATTCCCCAACCCAGGAATGCTGAGGCCAATCATAGCACACTCAAACTTTGCCCGCACTGAAGTTAGCTACAAAGTTTCATTTAAGCTTCTGCAAATGACTTAGTAGATAAAGGCACCAGAAAGCTGCAGTTTTTGCACTGAGTTGGTAGATCTCAAATGGGGTAGAAAGCTGGGGGATACAATTCACTTCTACATCTAGACAAAGGAAGTGAGAAATCAGCCAGGGTTCTTGCTTTGGGTCTCTTCCCAGTGAGCCCTGTTGGAATGTGCACTTGTGTGGGCCTCAAGTGAGGGCAAGGTCTGGATTGGCTGTGATGATGCTTCTGACACCATACCCTCTCCATCATAAAGACCACCTACTTCCACCTCAGTAACATTGTACGTTTCCGCCCCTCCCTCAGCCAATCTTCTGCTGAAACCCTCATCAATGCCTTTGACACCTTCAGACTTGACCATTCCAATGCTCTCCTGGCTGGCCTCTCATCCTCCACTCTCCATAAACTTCAGCTCATCCAAACTCTGCTGCCCATATCCCATCCCTCACTGGATCCCGTTCACCCATCACCCCTGTGCTTGTTGACCTACATTAGCTCCCAGTCCAGCAATGCCTCAAATTTAAAATTCCCATCCTCGTGTTTAAAGCCCTCCGTGGCTGCAGCCCCTCTCTATCTCTGTAACCTCCTCCAGCCCTAGAGCGGGAGAACCTTCGAGTAAATATTGGCCGCTGGTCTGTATGTCTTAGTACCACACTAGGCAGTGCACTTGCCTGCTAAGCCATGGGGGGGAGACACCAATAGATATTTCAGATCACTGTGCCCCCCCCCCCCACCCCACCCTTTGTCTGCCTCTTCCCATTTCCTCCTTCTTCTCCATTGCAAGTTCTAGCACTGTCTGTTTAGACTTCACCTCTGTGACTGACCCATATTTCTCTGCTGCGGTAGTTTGCCAAGTTCATGCCGGTAGCCTCGCTCACTGACCCCACGTATCGAGAAGTCAGAGGTACAAAATTTTACGTTCATTAATTCTGCGGGTACAAAATTGCAATGTGGGGTGGTGGTGGGGGTTGCACCTGTGATTTATTAACTGCAGGGCCAGTGAACAAGGCTCCCAACCGGCAGGGAAAGTTCAGATAATAATCCCTACCGAACCCTAGATAAAGTGATGTTAGACTTCACAATTTTAATGAAATTCACTCTGGAAATTTTGCTGAAAAGAAATAGACTTCTTCAGAGCAACACACGTCCGCATTTTCATTGCATGTCGACACGTCTCTTCAACCCCTGAACTATTTCTTGTGCCACGTCTTTCACACTGGTATACAGAAACTCTTCACGCCTACACAGAATATCCTGATGATTGAGTAGTGTCAAAGCTTCAGCTTTGGTGCCTAAAGAATTGAGGCCGGAAATCACTAAGAAATATCACTGCGAATGCTGTGCAGTGAAACTCAGTTGATATTTGACACACTGTGCTTTCTGATTGCAGTATTTCGGTGAGTTGAGAAGCAATCTGATAAACAACCAGGGCCCTGAGCAGCGACAAACACTGAACGCATGCTTTGAGAAGTTAATGGAAGGAGTGGAACAGAGCTTGCTAATCAAGAACAGAGACAGGTAAGCTAAGACAATGAAGTGAAGAGGATGATGGTGTCGGGTCATAATCAGGGTCAAAGTTTAACAGAGGCAAACATGGCTGCCCCGTCCACAGCAAACATTGCTGTCCCGCCCACAACAAACATGGCTGTCCCGCCCACAGCAAACATGGCTGCCCCATCCACAGCAAACATGGCTGTTCCGCCCACAGCAAACATGGCTGTCCCGCCCATAAATATGATCAGTCATAGTTGGCATTTAACCATTGTACTCCAATGCCATTTTTAAAAAATAATTCTCAGGATTTGGGCATCACTAATATGGGGCTGGAGTCACGTATCGGCCAGACCGGATAAGGACGGCAGGATTCTTTACACAAAATATGTTAATGAACCAATTGGGTTTTTACGACAATCCGACCGCTTCATGGTCTCTTTTACTGATGCCAGCTTTTTATTTCGAGATTTTTTAAACTGAATTCAAATTCTCAAACTGCCATGGTGGGATTTGAACTCACCTGGGATATCAGTCCTAGCCTCTGGATTACTAGTCCAGTAACAAAGCCACTACCCTGATAAAAGCAACTTGCAAACATGTGTACATTTGCAAGTTTTTATCATTCATAGCCTTATAGTACACAGTAAGATTTTATATTCAACCTTACTTTTATGTAAATTCTAGCCTTCAGCCCTCCTTATTACTTCCCAGTACCTGCAGCTCCATAAACTGACCTTTTACAGTAGGTTTGTGGAAGGAAAGCTGTTGTGCGCGCCCCCACCAAGCCCATTTCTTGGTGTACTGTGCTGCACATAAACATTAAGTTGGGTTTATGAAACCAACATACAATTAATACCAGTTATGGTATCCTTATATAATGTACATTTATCACTCTATACATCTATGAACCAACATTTATTATCATGCATAAATACATCTCTATCTGTAGGGCTCAGTACCACAGCACATACTACAATTCCCCACTAAGCATCAGGTGAACCTAAGCAGTTAATGTGCCAGTGCTTGGTGGTCAGTATCCAGGCATGTAAATGTAGGAATGGTCACTAGGGTAAAGGGGCAAGAAACATCCAGGCAAGATGAAAAAATTATAAAATTTTCCACGATGCCAACAATCTAATTGTAACAATTCTAAAATATGTAACCTTTACTTGTGGCATGATATTTCCCCTTAATTTTTTTTTCCAAGTCAATTTTCTCCATCACTTCATCTCCTGGACATGTTGACCTCTTGCTGGCGTTCGGATCCACAAATGCTAGCTGCTCTCTGGTACCTCACCTACGTCCACCTTGATGGTGAAAGTTGGCCAGCAGGACCCTATCCCTGCACAACAAGCAGGAGCAGGGGCCCTGGCTGATTTTCTCTCCCAAGCCCAGGTATACCAAACTCAACTGTGGTACCCCAACACTGCCACAGACCCAGGCTTGATCCCTGGTCTATGCTGAGTTACCTGATCTCAGCCAAGGCAAGATATGGGCCACTACAGTTGGCTTAAGCACACAAGGAGACGGAAGTGAAAAATCAGCCTGATCACTAGCCAGTGAGACCTGCTGGAAAGGATAAGTTATGGGCATCAGATGAGATCAGGATCAGCTATGATTCCTCCCATGGTGTAATAGCCTGCTGAGCCTTATGGGGGACTTTTGGCAGCCGTCAACAGAATGCGGAGCAACTGCTCATGAGGTGCTGCTAGAAGCCCCGTCCATTTTAACAGCCGGGCCACATTTAAATGCAGCAGATCAGCTTCCTGCCCAAAACGGGTGTAAAAAAGCAGCTTGCTGGGTACCGGCCAGCAAATATCGGGGGGTTCAGAGATCGTCCAACCGGCAGTCGTCGTAGGTGGGTGGGGGGTGCAGAAGGATACCAGCAGCGAGGTGGGGGAGCAGCGGCCCAAACTTTCTTTGTGATGCCCAGAGGGGCACTTTTGTTTCACCTGGACCCACAAAGATAGGTTTTATACTCACATTATAGGGCCTCTGCTTCTACTGAGCTGAGCATCCACAGTGGGCGCTTTACTCAGGCCATTAAAATGGCTCCAAGTTGCTATTTATTCAATGGGACCCCCAATTTGCATAGATTCTTGACGCTCTCACCTGAGTCAGACCTCAACCGCCCAGACAAACAGCCGGCGTTAAATAGGCCGCGAGGCACTAAAAGAACAGTAAATGTGATTTCAAGCTTGGATTTCAACACCTACTCTGCCAGGTTTCCGCCAGGTGGGGGGAGGTTAAAATCCCCCCCCCCCACCTTTACTGTCTGGATGCACGTGAAGATTGGGCACTTGGGTGAGATATTGGCGGGTTGGCACCTCCTGTACGACCGTATCTCAGCGAGAATCAACACTGACGGAACTGGCAAAACAAACTAGATAAAATGGGTGTTTAATTCAATCATAGATTATTTTTATTCCGCTGTTTGATTGTTAAATGAGATTCCTACTGATCTTGGACATCAGGACCCCGTTTTGATTTCTTCCCCCGTTACAGGTTTACACAGAATGTGTCCGTGTTTAAACGCGACGTGACTGAGACTTTGCGCATCTGCGGAGCTGCCAGTAACCCTGTGGGCGCCGTAGATATGATGAGCTGACGCTGAACACTGATGGCAGAGATGATCGGAGGAGCCGCAGTGCCCAGGACAGTGAGCGTTACGCCAGTGCGTTTTGTTACTGCCACAAAATAAAATGTGTCTTTTCCACCTTGGTACATGAGACAATAGTGATCTTCCTGGGTTTGGGAGGGGGGAGGGGTAACTCATTAACAAAATCTAGCGAGTTCAGGTGGTTTGGTATCTGAACTAATGCCTCACTTATTGCCTAGCTGGCACTGGTCAGTGTAAACACTAAGTTCTGACCAAAACTAGTGTTGGATACAAAAACTCTCTATTTTACAGTGGAGCCAATTCACAATAACTCTGATGAGATTACATTTCACCTACAATGTAACACTCTTTTCATATGGGCAGAAGTTGAATTTCAAGTATATATGTAAATTATTATATTGGTAGCCAGTCCCAGTTTGGCAGCCCGTTGCCAAAGATTGTAGTCAGAGTTACCTGGTTATATGTGAATAAATTTATCCTCCCTGATTTTCAAGGCTCTTTTATTTCTAACAGAGGTGTACCCCTGGGTAAAAGCAGGGCACACGTTGGCACATTCAACCAATAAGGATTAGAGCAGCCAGTCACCAATGCTATGAAGGTCTCCACGGGCTGTTGTTTCGTAGCTTTCTCCGCAGTTCCGTGGGCAACAGCTGCCCTCTGGTACCTTGCCCAAATGGCCGTAGTTCATACAAAATACTGCGCATGCTGGAAATCTGAAATAAAAACAGAAAATGCTGAAAATACTCAGCAGGTCAGGCAACATCTGTGGAGAGAGAAACAAAGTTAACATTTCAGGTTGATGACCTTTCATCAGAACTGTAAAAAGTTAGAGATGTAACAGATTTTAGGCAAGGGCAGGGAAAGGGGGAGGGGAGGAAAGAACGAAAGGGAAGCTCTGTGAAAGGGTGGAAGGCAGGAGTGATTAAATGCCAAAAGATATGATTGTACAAAGCAAAAGGAGATGTTAATGGGACAAGTTAAGAAATAAAAGATGAGTCTAGAAGAGGTGGAAATGGGAATGGCAGAATCATCAGCAGCTGCCATGTGAAAAAATAGGGGCAGAGGTTAGAGTCTGAAATTGTTGAACTCGATGTTGAGTCCAGAAGGCTGTAAAGTGCCTAATCGAAAGATGAGATGCTGTTCCTCGAGCTTACGTTGAGCTTCGTTGGAACAGGTTAGAGGCCAAGGACAGAGAGGTCGGAGTGGAGCAGAGAATTAAAGTGACAGGCAACCGGAAGCTCGGGGTCACGCTTACGGACTGAACGGAGCTGTACCGCAAAGCGGTCACCCAATCTGCATTTAGTCTCCCCAATGTAGAGGAGACCGCATCGTGAGCAGCGAATACAGTATACTAAATTGCAAGATGTACAAGTAAATCACTGTTTCACCTGGAAGGAGTGTTTGGGGCCCTGGACAGTGGAAGAGAGGAGGTAAAATGGCAGGTGTTGCATCTCCTGCGCTTGCACGGGAAGGTGCCGTGGGAAGAGGATGGGGTGTTGGGGTGATTGAGGGGTGGACCAGGGAGCAGTCCATTCGGAATGCTGAAAGGGGAGGGGAGGGCAAGATGTGTTTGGTGATGGGAAATGGCGGAGAATGATCCGTTGAGTGTGGAGGCTGGTGGGGTGAAAGGTGAGGACAAGGGGAACCCTATCATGGTTCTGGGAGGGAGGGGAAGGGGTGAGAGCAGAAGTGCGGGAAATGGAACGGACACAGTCGAGGGCGTCAACCACAGTAGAGGGGAATCCTCGGTTGAGAAAAAAGGAAAACATATTGTAAGCACTAGTATGGAAGGTGGCATCGTCAGAGCAGATGTGATGGAGAGGGAGAAACTGGGAGAATGGGATAGAGTCCTTACGGGAAGCTGGGTAGGAGGAAGTGTAGTCCAGGTAGCTGTAGATGTCAGTGGGCTTATAGTGGATGTTTGTTGATAGCCTATCCCCAGAAATGGAGACAGAGAAGTTGAGGAAGGGAAGGGAAGAGTCGGAGATGGACCATGTGAAGGTGAGGGAAGGGTGGAAATTGGAAGCAAAGTGAATGAAATTTTCTAGTTCTGGGCGAGAGCAGAAAACGGCACTGATACAGTCATCAATGTACCGGAAAAAGAGGTGAGGGAGGGGACCTGAGTAGGACTGGAACAAAGAATGTCCCACATATCCCACGAAAAGGCAGGCATAGCTAGGATCATGCGGGTTCCCATAGCAACACCTTTAATTTGGAGGAAGTGAGTGGAGTCAAAGGAAGAAGTTGTTCAATGTGAGAACAAGTTCAGCCAGGCAAAGGAGGGTGGTGATCGATGGGAACTGGTTGGGCCTCTGTTCAAGGAAGAAGCGGAGCGCCCTCAGGCCCTCCTGGTGGAGGATGGAGGTGTAGAGGGATTGGACGTCCATAGTGACCCCGAACGATCAGTCCTCATCAAAGGCCTGAGCTTCATCCTCTTATGCCCCCACCTCAATGAATTTTGAGCTCAGCACAACGCTGAGCTCTATTTCTGTCGCCTTCATCTCCGTGTTCACTTCTTTGGTCAGGAGTCTTCCCCCCACATCGCTGACCCTTTCTCCCGTTTTCAGAATTCTCGTTCTACCTGTCTGAAAAACTGGTCAGGCAGCAATTGAAAATCAAGGGGGCCCGAGGCCCATCTGATGCAATTTTCAGGGAGCCTGTAAATGGGCGAGCAGCTCGCCTGCCTGAAACGGGTGGGAGGCGACTTAAACATGCAAATCAGGGACGTACTGCGGCTGTAGGATCATGTACAAACTGTTGGAGTGTATGCAGTGCACAGTCCGCCCATTTGTACAAGGCGTTGCACGGCCTAATGAAACAGCCTAAAACACTCCACCTGGGCCCCCAAAAATCCTCCAGTCTACTGCCAGCTGGATAGAGGTCCCCCAGGATGATTCCCCACCCCTCAACCTCAGACCAAACCAGCCTGCCGGCTCCCCTGAGATTCCTGGCGTCCCACAACCAGCGAGCAGCTGCGGGACAGACATTTGGCGGCATGTTAATGAGGTCTGGGCCTCAGAACGGCTTATGCCTTACGCTGGGACCAGCGGGCAGGTAGCGCACCTACTCTGCCAACTTTGCACCCAATTAAGGAGGAATTCGAAGATCTCCCCCCCGCCCCCAGGGTTGGCAGACCTCCCGGAATGGGTCAAGGATCTCCCGGGCAACACCCCTCTAGCCACCTGGGCGATTTCCCGCTCAAGAGCGCGCCCCGCCACATGAAGTCACCGGCTGGCACAATGGAGAAGCTAGCTCGATGATATCATTCCCGCCACCCCCCCCCCCCCCGCCCCCCACCCAACCCACTGCAGAGAGCCGTAACCAGCTGGTGTGAGATGAGTTTGGGCAATCTCAATGCAAGGTGGCTGGTATGGGAAATAGGAAAATTTACCGCTGATTCAGCAGAGGGCACTCTTCTGACATTGGGTTTGAGACATGTTGTTGGTGAAAGGCAGATGGAGTTTTACTCTGGATCTAATCATACTTTTCCTGACCTGGGAGTGCTTGATGTTGATACTGGGTGCCTGAAATGGAAACGCTTTAGGCCCATAAATTTACAAGGAAATGAAAAAGTTATAAAAGCCAGACATCTGCAAAGCAACCGACAGAATCATCTTCATTTTGGTTATTTGGTCAGTGACATGAATCTTGTATGAAGTAATACTGGGCGGCCTGCTGGTGGCACTGTCCAGGGAGAGTATAAATACTCGGGCATGGTCCCAGCTTGCTTTGGACATTCCTCAACAGGAACTAGTGAAGGACACAACTAGATCTCCATGTTGGAAAATAGTTGATTAAAGCTTTGTTTAACGCTTAGACCAAGTGCCTAGTAGTTTTCTTACGTCAATCAGTCTGCCGTGGGAGGAAAACTTTACAACATGCAGACACCTGTTTATAATGTAGTATTCAAGAGCTATACAAAGGATGTTATAAGGGAAGAGAACATCCTGTTGAATGGTTGCTTTAGAGGTCAGAGGTCATAATGTAATAAAGGGGGGGTTTACTGCCTCTATAAGTTGTGTCACCATGGTGCCTGTTTCCAGAACTTTGCCAATGTTACAGTGTTTCTAGGAGGCCCTGTCTGCTCTCTCAGGTGGACATAAAAGATCCCATGGCACTATTTCTAAGAAGAGCAGGGGAGTTCTCCCCAGTTTTCTGGCCAATATTTATCTTTCAATCAACATCACTAAAACAGATTATCTGGTCATTTATCATATTGTTGTTTGTGGGACCTTGCTGTGCACGAATTGGTTGCCGCGATTCCTACATTACAGCAGTGACTACACTTCAAAAGTACTTAATTGGCTGTAAAGCACTTTGGGACGTCCTGCGGTCGTGAAAGGTGCGAAAGAAATGCAAGTTCTTTCTTTGCCCAATACCTTCCACTGACACACACGGTATGATTAAGGAGCTAGGCATCTTAGAATGGGGGCATGTCCCCTCTTGTTCTCCCGTTCCATGTCCTCACACAGTCTGCTCCCCATAGGTTTTAAATCCCTGGTGTTAACAGAAGTGACATTAGTTTGTGTCATTTGCCCAGTTCTAAAAAAAATTCACGAAGAACTCACTTGGCAGGAAAGGTAATTGACCAATGCAGCACAAGCAATGCAGATCTGATAGTCCCAGGTTCAGTCTCTGGTCTATGTTAAGTTAGATGACAAAGTGAGAGGTGATCTGATTGAGTTGTTTAAAATGTTAAAAGGATTTGGTAGGGTAGATACAGAGAAAATATCTCCTCTGGTGGGGAATCCAGAACAAGGAGCATAATCTTAAAATTAGAGCTCGGCCAATTTGAAGTGAAATCAGGTGCACTTTTCACACAAAGGATAGTAGAAATCTGGAATTCTCTCCCTCAAAAAGCTATAGATGCTGAGGGCCAATTGGAGCTTTCAAGACTGAGAGCGATAGATTTTTGTTAGACGAGTTGACGGTACAAATAACTACGTATGGGTATGATCTTGTGGCCATTACAGAAACATGGCTGCAGGGTGACAACGACTGGGAATTAAATATGTCAGGGTATTTAACAATCAGGAAGGACAGGCAGGAAGGAAGAGGAGGTGGGGTAGCTATGTTAATAAAGGAAGGAATCACTGTATTACAGAGAAATGATATTGGGTCAAAGGATCAGGATAATGAAACAGTTTGGGTGGAGATAAGGAATAATAAGGGGAAAAAAACACTAGTGGGAGTAGTATATAGGCCTCCTAATAGTTGCAACTCTGCTGGAAGAAGTATTAATCAGGAAATAGTTGGGGCATGTAATAAGGGAACAGCTATAATTATGGGGGATTTTAACTATCATATTAACTGGACAAATCAAATTGGGCAGGGCAGCCTTGAGGAAGAGTTTATTGAGTGTATTAGGGATGGATTTCTTGAGCAGTATGTAACTGATCCAAAAATGTGTGGGTTAGGTTGATTTGGCTATGATAAATTGACCCTTAGTGTTAGGGGGGATTAAATATGTGGGGTTATGGGGATAGGATGGGATATGTTAGGGGGAATTAAATACGTGGGGTTACGGGGGTAGGGTAGGATATGTGTACTGTGGGGATTAAAGCAGGGACAGGGTACTGGATTTGGATGATCAGCCATGATCGTATTGAATGGCGGAGCAGGCTCGACGGGCCGAATGGCCTACTCCTGCTCCTAGATTCTATGTTTCTATGTTTTCTATGATCCTACAAGGGGGCAAGCAACCTTGGACCTGGTCCTGTGTAATGAGTCAGGATTAATTAATAATGTCCTAGTTAAGGATCCCCTTGGAATGAGTGACCATAACATGGTTGAATTCCATATCCAATTAGAGGGTGAGAAGGTTGGTTCTCAGACAAGCGTACTGAGCTTGAATAAAGGAGACTATGATGGTATGAGAGCGGAATTGATTAAAGTGGACTGGGAAAATAGATTAAAGGGTAAGACGGTACATGAGCAGTGGTGTTCATTTAAGGAGTTATTTTACAACTTTCAAAAAATATATATTCCACTGAGGAAAAAAGGGTGTAAAAGAAATGACAGCCATCCGTGGCTAAGTAAAGAAATTAAGGATAGTATCCAACTAAAAACAAGGACATATAAGGTAGCCAAACTTAGTGGGAGGATAGAAGATTGGGAAGTCTTCAAAAGACAGCAAAAAGTAACTAAAGGATTGATTAAGAAAGGGAAGATAGATTATGAAAATAAATTAGCAAAAAATATAAAAACAGATAGCAAGAGTTTCTATAGTTATATAAAAAGAAAAAGGGTGGCTAAGGCAAACGTAGGACCCTTAGAGGATGAGACCGGGAAATTAATGGTGGGAAACATGGAGATGGCAAAAATGCTGAACAAATATTTTGTTTCAGTCTTTACGGTAGAGGACACTAAGAATATCCCAACACTGGACAAACAGGGGGCTCTAGGGGGGGAGGAGCTAAATACGATTAAAATCACTAAGGAATTGGTACTCAGTAAAATAATGGGACTCAAGGCGGATAAATCCCCTGGACCTGATGGCTTACATCCTAGGGTCTTGAGGGAAGTGGCAGTAGGGATTGTGGATGCTTTGGTAATAATTTTCCAAAATTCCCTGGACTCAGCAAAGGTCCCGGCAGATTGGAAAACTGCTAATGTAACACCCTTATTTAAAAAGGGTAGTAGGCAGAAGGCTGGAAATTATAGACCAGTTAGTCTAACATCTGTGGTGGGTAAAATTTTGGAGTCTATTATTAAGGAGACAGTAACGGAACATTTAGATAAACATAATTTGATAGGACAAAGTCAGCATGGCTTTATGAAGGGGAAGTCATGTCTGACAAATTTGCTTGAGTTCTTTGAGGACATAACAGTACAGGGTGGATAAAGGGGAACCAATGGACGTAGTGTATTTAGACTTCCAGAAGGCATTCGACAAGGTGCCACATAAAAGATTATTGCTCAAGATAAAAAATCACTGGATTGGGGGGAATATTCTGGCATGGGTGGAGGATTGGTTATCTAACAGGAAGCAGAGAGTTGGGATAAATGGTTCATTCTCGGACTGGCAACCAGTAGCCAGTGGTGTTCCGCAGGGGTCGGTGCTGGGTCCCCAACTCTTTACAATCTATATTAACGATTTGGAGGAGGGGACCGAGTGTAACATATCAAAGTTTGCAGATGATACAAAGATGGGAGGGAAAGTAGAAAGTGAGGAGGACATAAAAAACCTACAAGGGGATATAGACAAGCTGGGTGAGTGGGCGGAGATTTGGCAGATGCAATACAATATTGGAAAAGGTGAGGTTATGCACTTTGGCAGGAAAAATCAGAGAGCAAGTTATTATCTTAATGGCGAGAAACTGGAAAGTACTGCAGTACAAAGGGATCTGGGGGTCCTAGTGCAAGAAAATCAAAAAGTTAGTATGCAGGTGCAGCAGGTGATCAAGAAGGCCAACGGAATGTTGGCTTTTATTGCTAGGGGGATAGATTATAAAAACAGGGAGGTATTGCTGCAGTTATATAAGGTATTGGTGAGACCACATCTGGAATACTGCATACAGTTTTGGTGTCCATACTTAAGAAAAGACATACTTGCTCTCGAGGCAGTACAAAGAAGGTTCACTCGGTTAATCCCCGGGATGAGGGGGTGGACATATGAGGAGAGGTTGAGTAGATTGGGGCTCTACTCATTGGAGTTCAGAAGAGTGAGAGGCGATCTTATTGAAACATATAAGATTGTGAAGGGGCTTGATCGGGTGGATGCGGTAAGGATGTTCCCAAGGATGGGTGAAACTAGAACTAGGGGGCATAATCTTAGAATAAGGGGCTGCTCTTTCAAAACTGAGATGAGGACAAACTTCTTCACTCAGAGGGTAGTAGGTCTGTGGAATTTGCTGCCCCAGGAAGCTGTGGAAGCTACATCATTAAATAAATTTAAAACAGAAATAGACAGTTTCCTAGAAGTAAAGGGAATTAGGGGTTACGGGGAGCGGGCAGGAAATTGGACATGAGGCTGAGTTCGGATCGGTCGAGGCCCTGTGGGTGGCGTAGCGGGCCCAGGGGCTGAGTGGCCGGGTCCTGCTCCTACTTCTTGTGTTCTTTAGATTTGAGGTGAGGATCAGATCAGCCATGATCTTATTGAATGGCGGAGCAGGCTTGAAGGGCCGATTGGCCTACTCCTGCTCCTATTTCTTATGTTCTTATAAGCGTATCAAGGGATATGGAGCAAAGGCAGGAAAATTGAGGTTTTTTTCATTTGTTTATGGGATGTGGGCGTCGCTGGCAAAGGCCAGCATTTATTGCCCATCCCTAATTGCCCTTGAGAAGGTGGTGGTGAGCCGCCTTCTTGAACCACTGCAGTCCGTGTGGTGAAGGTACTCCCACAGTGCTGTTAGGTAGGGAGTTCCAGGATATTGACTCAGCGACGATGAAGGATCGGCGATATACTTCTAAGTCAGGATGGTGTGTGGCTTGGAGGTGGTGGTGTTCCCATGCGCCTGCTGCCCTTGTCCTTCCAGGTGGAAGAGGTCGCGGGTTTGGGAGGTGCTGCCGCAGAAGCCTTGGCGAGTTGCTGCAGTGCATCTTGTAGATGGTACACACTGCAGCCACGGTACGCCGGTGGTAGAGGGGGAGTGAATGTTTAAGGTGGTGAATGGGGTGCCAATCAAGCAGGCTGCTTTGTCCTGGATGGTGTCGAGCTTCTTGAGCGTTGTTGGAGCTGCACTCATCCAGGCAAATGGAGAGTATTTCATCACACTCCTTACTTGTGCCTTGTAGATGGTGGAAAGGCTTTGGGGAGTCAGGAGGTGAGACACTCGCCGTAGAATACCTAGCCTCTGACCTGCTCTTGTTGCCACAGTGTTTATGTGGCTGGTCCAGTTAAGTTTTTGGTCAATGGTGACCCCCAGGATGTTGATGGTGGGGGATTCGGCGATGGTACTGTGGTTGAATGTCAAGGGGCAGTGGTTAGACTCTCGCTTGTTGGAGATAGTCATTGCCTGGCACTTGTGTGGCGCGAATGTTACCTGCTACTTATTAGCCCATGCCTGAACGTCGTCCAGGTCTTGTTGCATGCGAGCATAGGACTGCTTCATTATCTGAGGAGTTGTGAATGGCGCTGAACACTGTGCAGTCATCAGCGAACATCTCCATTTCTGACCTTATGTTGGAGGGAAGATCATTGATGAAGCAGCTGAAGATGGTTGGGCCTAGGACACTGCCCTGAAGAACTCCTGCAACGATGTCCTAGGGCTGTGATGATTGACCTTCAACCATCACAAGAGTTGAGGTGTAACTTAGCCTGAGGTGTAGATTAGCCATGATCTAATTGAATGGCGGAGCAGGCTCGAGGGGCTGAATGGTCCACTTCTGTACCTATTCATGGGCAGTAGTTGGAGCATTATCATTTGCATCAGCATCTTTGTGCTATGGAGAACTAGCGTAGGCCGGCCTTCTCACTCCACTTGACGTGGACATCAGGCAATTTTCAGATCAAGCTCAATTGTGACACTCTGACAACGCCTGCCAGACTCACTCTCTGAGCCCAGACATGAAGAGTGCCATTTTGGGTGAGGTACCTGAGAGGAACAGGCACCTACGGACCTGCACCCCAGCATAGGACAGCACTTTCAGGAGAGATGGGGAGAAATTGCAAAAAGATAAATGGCATATGTACCCAATTAGCACGCAAACTGCACAACTTGGGAATGGGCCCTTAATACTTAAGCTATTTAAACAAAAATTGGAACAGATCCTTGTACTGTCATTAGCTTTCTCTAGAGCACCTCAGGAAATCTCTGTAGTGCAAGGGTTGACTTTAGTGCAACTTTGAGGGAGCAGGAATGAGGCATCGGGGATGAAACTGGTCTTGGGTGTTAGCACAAAATGAGCAATAGCGAATCAGCAGCCTGTTTTACATCCCGCTGATTTTCTTTGACTTCAATGGCGGTGTGTAAGATGATTCGCTAGCGCCCATTTTGCCCGACCACCTAAGACCAATTTCACCCCCATTGTCGTTGTTGCAGCAGTTCCATCTGATGGATGTGGAAACACTCGATCGCAGGCCTTGAAGGGTTAGCTGGCATGCGGGTTGCAGCCCTTTTGCAATTGAAGCTTTATGGCAGTCCTTTTATTTCTGGCTCAAAAGAACAAGGAGTTACCTATTGGATGTCTGCATGCTTGATGCACAAGCAAAATCAAGGTAGAAATGAAGATTAAAATGCCTGCACATTGCTTAGGTTTGCCGGCTCTGCAGATACTCTGCTCAGTCTCTGAGTGACGGAACCAACATGTACTTAAAAGACAAGCTGATCCCTGGTAGCAGACTAACTGCCCAAAGTGTATCCAGAGCTTTCCTTTAAAGATGTCTGATGAAAGAATAAAAGAAAGACTTGCATTTATGCAACATCTTTCACAATCTTAGGTCATCTCAGAGTGCTTCACAGCCAATGAAGTACTTCTGAAATGTAGTCATTGTTGTAATGCAGGCTTTGGCATGTACTCCACACACAGGCCCTTTAAAAGGCCAAACTGATCAGCATTGCATTTAATGGCTGTAGCTCGCTTTTGGATCCCCCATAGCCTGCTACCCTGATAGACATAGGTTTTGGAGGTGCCACTTGGCTGGAAGTTTGGACATTTAGCAAACTGCTCATTCCATAACCATGCATCATTTCAACAAACATTACCACTTACACTCTCCGCCAGGATATCCTGAGGTTCTTTTATATTTAGGGTTTGTTTTTCCGGGACAGGAAATTTAAAAAACCTCCTTAGTGCTCTATCTATGTCAATGCAATCACTAGAGAGAGGCAAACATGTTGCATCATATCAATTCTTGTAGGTTTCACATGTTTAAACTCAACCAAGTTCCTAGAAATATTTTGTAAAGTGATCAAGAGGGGGAGGAATTTCTGAAATGTGTTCAGGAGAATTTCCTTGACCAGTATGTTCTTGGCCCAACTTGGAAGGAAGCATTGCTGGATCTGGTGCTGGGGAATGAGGTGGACCAGGTCGACCAAGTGTCTGTGGGAGTACACTTGGGTACGAGTGATCATCGTATCATAAGATTTAGATTAGCAATCGAGAGGAGCAAGGAACAATCTAGAATGGAACATCTAAACTGGAATAGGGTTAACTTCAATGGGATGCAAAAGGATCTAGCCAGGGTAAAATGGAACCAAAGACTGACAGGAAAAACTGTAACAGAATAATGGGTGATCTTTAAGGAGGAGATGTTCCAAGTACAGGCTAGGTACATTCCAACAAGAGGGAAGGGTAAGGGAACCAAAGCAAGGGTTCCTTGGATGACGAGGCAGATAGAGAAGATGATGAAACAAAAAAAGAGGGTGTATGATGCATGTCAGGTGAATTCTTCAAGGGATTACCAGACCAAATACAATAAGTTGAGAGGGGATGTGAAGATGAAAATAAGATTGGCAAAGAGAGAATATGAGAGTAGAATGGCGATTAACATAAAAGGGAACCCCAAAATCTTCTACCGGCATGTAAACAGTAAGCGGGTAGTAAGAGGCGGGATGGGGCCTATTGGAGACAAAGAAGGCGATATATGCTTAGAGGCGTAGGGCAAGGCTGGAATACTCAATGAGTACTTTGTATCGGTGTTTACTAGGCAGGTGGATGCTGACTAAATACCGGTAGAAGTGGAAAAGGTAGAAGCAATGGAAGGGGTGAAAATGGATAGACAGGATGTACTAGAAAGGCTGGGTATGCTTAGAGTGGACAAGGCGCCTGGTCCAGATGGCTTGCATCCCAGGTTGCTAAGGCAATTGAGGGAGGAGATAGCGGAAGGGCTTGCCATAATTTTCCAATCTTCCCTAGATGCGGGGGAGGTGCCTGAGAATTGGAAAGTGGCAAATGTGACACCATTGTTCAAGAAAGGGTGTAAGGACAATTCTAGTAACTACAGGACAGTCAGTTTAACATCAGTGGTGGGTAAAGTTTTAGAAACAATAATTAAGGAAAAAATTAACGGGCATTTGGAGAGGTTTAAGCTAATTCGGGATAGCCAACACGGGTTTGTAAAAGGCAGATCATGTTTGACTATTCTAATTGAATTTTTTGCTGAAGTAACAGAGAGGATTGATGAAGGGAATGCAATGGATGTTGTCTTCATGATTTTCAGAAGGCGTTTGACAAAGTACCACATAGAAGGCTGGTTAACAAAATTAAGGCTCCTGGAATAGGTGGGTCAGTGGCAGCTTGGATAAGGAATTGGCTTCAGGATAGAAAACAGCAAGTTGTGGTAAATGGCTGTTCTTCAGATTGGATGATGGTTGACAGTGGTGTTCCCCAAGGGTCAGTGCTGGGGCCACTGCTTTTTTTGATATATATAAATGACCTGGATATTGGAATACAGAGTAGAATTTTTAAATTTGCTGATGACACCAAACATGGGGGTGTGGCAAACTGTGATGATGATACCAATTGACTGCAACAGGACATAGAAAGGCTAGCAGAATGGGCAGACAAGTGGCAGATGGAATTTAATACAGAGAAGTGTGAGGTGATGCATTTTGGCAGTAGGAACAGGGAGAGCCAATATACACTTAATGGGATAGCAAAATACTGCAGATGCTGGAAATCCGAAATAGCAACAGAAAACGCTGGAACAACTCAGCAGGCTAGGCAGCATCCGTGGAGAGAGAAACAGAGTTAACGTTTCAGGTCGAAGACCTTTCGTCAGAACTGGAAATAGCAGGAAATGAAATAGATTTAAGGCAACGATAAAGCTGGGAAAAGGGGGAGGGGATGAAAGAACAAAAGGAGAGATTAAGAGACATTAAGAGATGATCAAGGCAAGAGGTGGTGTTAATGTGACAGGTTGAGGCTAAAAGAAGTGTGAAATGCACTGGCAGAATGAAGGACAGCCGCCAGCTTCTAGGAGAGAAAAAAAGAAGAAAAGGGGGGGGGGGGCAAACAAAAGGGTGGATGAAAAAATAAAATATAAATGTGATGGGGGCTGAGGTTATGATCTAAAATTGTTGAACTCGATATTGAGTCCAGAGAGCTGTAGCGTGCCTAAACGAAAGATGAGGTGCTGTTCCTCGAGCTTACGCTGCGCTTCCGTGGAACAGTGTAATAGGCCGAGGACGGTGAGGTCAGAGTGGGAGTGGAGCAGAGAATTAAAGTGACAGGCGACCAGGAGCTCGGGGTCCCCCTTACGGACTGAACGGAGGTGTTCCGCAAAGCGGTCACCCAATCTGCGTTTGGTCTCCCCAATGTAGAGGAGACCACATCGTGAGCAGCGAATACAGTATACTAAATTGCAGGAAGTACAAGTAAATCGCTGTTTCACCTGGAAGGGGTGTTTGGGGCCCTGGACAGTGGGAAGAGGGGAGGTATAAGGGCATGTGTTGCATCTTCTGCGCTTGCACAGGACGGTGCCAGGCAAAGGGGAAGGGGTGCTGGGGGTGGTAGAGGAGTGGACTAGGGTGTTGCGGAGGGAGCGGTCCCTGCGGAATGCTGAAAGGGGAGGTGAGGGGAAGATGCGTTTGGTGGTGGGATCACGCTGGAGGTAGCGGAAATGGCGGTGGATGATCCGTTGAATGTGGAGGCTGGTGGGGTGAAAGGTGAGGACAAGGGGAACTCTATTGTGGTTCCGGGAGGGAGGGGCAGGGGTGAGGGCAGAAGTGCGTGAGATAGAACGGACACGGTCGAGGGCCGTGTCGACCACGGTAGAGGGGAATCCTCGGTTGAGGAAAAAGGAAGACATGTCGGAAGCACTGGTATGGAAGGTGGCATCATCAGAGCAGATGCGGCGGAGATGGAGAAACTGGGAGAATGGAATAGAGTCCTTACAGGAGGCGGGGTGGGAGGAAGTGTAGTCCAGGTAGCTGTGGGAGTCAGTGGGCTTGTAGTGAATGTTAGTCAATAACCTATCCCTGGAGATGGAGAAGTCGAGGAAGGGAAGGGAAGAGTCGGAGATGGAGAAGTCGAGGAAGGGAAGGGAAGAGTCGGAGATGGACCATGTGAAGGTGAGGGAAGGGTGGAAATTGGAAGCATAGTGAATGAAATGTTCTAGTTCAGGGCGAGAGTAGGAGACGGCACCGATACAGTCATCAATGTACCGGAAAAAGAGGTGAGGGAGGGGACCCGAGTAGGACTGGAACAAAGAGTGTTCCACATATCCCACGAAAAGGCAGGCATAGCTAGGACCCATGCGGGTACCCATAGCAACACCTTTAATTTGGAGGAAATGGGTGGAGTCAAAGGAGAAGTTGTTCAATGTGAGAACAAGTTCAGCCAGACGGAGGAGGGTGGTGGTGGATGGGGACTGGTTGGGCCTCTGTTCAAGGAAGAAGCGGAGCGCCCTCAGGCCATCCTGGTGGGGGATGGAGGTGTAGAGGGATTGTACGTCCATAGTGAAAAGGAGGCAGTTGGGGCCGGGAAACTGGAAACTGTTAAAATGGCGGAGGGCATCGGAAGAGTCGCGGATGTAGGTGGGAAGAGACTGGACAAGGGGAGAAAAAATAGAGTCGAGATAGGAAGAGATAAGTTCCGTGGGGCAAGAACAGGCTGAAACGATGGGTCTACCGGGGCAGTCCTGTTTGTGGATCTTGGGAAGGAGGTAGAAGCGGGCTGTGCGGGGTTGGGGAACTATGAGGTTGGCGGCCGTGGGGGGAAGATCTCCAGAGGAGATGAGGTCAGTGACGGTCTTGGAAATGGTGATTTGGTGTTCGGTAGTGGGGTCATGGTCCAGGTGGAGGTAGGAGGAGGTGTCGGAGAGTTGGCCTTCAGCTTCCGCTAGGTAGAGGTCGGTACGCCAAACAACAACAGCACCACCCTTGTCAGCAGGTTTAATGACAATGTCGGGGTTGGATCTGAGGGAATAGAGTGCTGCAAGTTCAGAGGGAGGTAGGTTGGAGTGAGAGAGGGGAGCAGAGAAATTGAGACGGCCGATGTTACGCCGGCAGTTGGCAATGAAAAGATCTAGAGAGGGTAAGAGGCCAGAGGAAGGGGTCCAGGTAGAACGGGAATTCTGAAAGTGGGAGAAAGGGTCAGCCGTACGGGGGGAAGACTCCTGGCCAGAGAAGTGGGCACGGAGGCGAAGGCGGCGGAAAAAGAGCTCAGCATTGTGCCGAGCTCGAAATTCATTGAGGTGGGGGCGTAAGCACCCCTTCCCCTTCGCCCGGCACCTTCCCGTGCAAGCGCAGGAGATGCAACACATGCCCTTATACCTCCCCTCTTCCCACTGTCCAGGGCCCCAAACACCACTTCCAGGTGAAACAGCGATTTACTTGTACTTCCTGCAATTTAGTATACTGTATTCGCTGCTCACGATGTGGTCTCCTCTACATTGGGGAGACCAAACGCAGATTGGGTGACCGCTTTGCGGAACACCTCCGTTCAGTCCGGAAGGGGGACCCCGAGCTCCCGGTCGCCTGTCACTTTAATTCTCCGCTCCACTCCCACTCTGACCTCACCGTCCTCGGCCTATTACACTGTTCCACGGAAGCGCAGCGTAAGCTCGAGGAACAGCACCTCATCTTTCGTTTAGGCACGCTACAGCCTTCTGGACTCAATATCGAGTTCAACAATTTTAGATCATAACCTCAGCCCCTATCACATTTATATTTTAATTTTTCATCCACCCTTTTGTTTGCCCAGCCCCCTTTTTCTTCTTTTTTTTTCTCTCCTAGAAGCTGGCAGCTGTCCTTCATTCTGCCTGTGCATTTCACACTTCTTTTAGCCTCAACCTGTCACATTAACACCACCTCTTGCCTTGATCATCTCTTAATGTCTCTTAATCTCTCCTTTTGTTCTTTCATCCCCTCCCCCTTTTCCCAGCTTTATCGTTGCCTTAAATCTATTTCATTTCCTGCTATTTCCAGTTCTGACGAAAGGTCTTCGACCTGAAACGTTAACTCTGTTTCTCTCTCCACGGATGCTGCCTGGCCTGCTGAGTTTTTCCAGCGTTTTCTGTTGTTATTATACACTTAATGGCACAGTTTTAAAGAGTGTGCAGGGACAGAGGGACCTGGGAGTTAATGTGCATAGATCCCTGAAGGTGGCAGGACATATTGAGAGATTGGTTAACAAAGCATATGGGATCTTGGGCTTCATAAATAGAGGTATTGAGTACAATAGTAGAGAAGTTATGCTGAACTTTTATAAAGCGCTGGTTAGGACACAACTGGAGTATTGCGTCCAGTTCTGGTCACCACACTTTAGGAAGGATGTGAAGGCCCTTGAGAGGGTGCAGAGGAGATTTACCAGGATGGTTCCGGGGATGGGGGATCTTAGTTACAAGGACAGGTTGGAGAAGCTGGATTTGTTTTCATTGGAGCAAAGGAAGTTGGGGGGTGATTTGATAGAGGTGTACAAGATTATGACGGGTTTGGATAGGCTAGACAGGGAAAGGCTTTTTACGCAGCGAGTGGTAATGACCTGGAATTCACTGCCGACGGAAGTGGTGGAAGCGGAGACACTCAATGTTTTCAAGAGGAGACTGGATAGGCACTTGAGGGAAATAAACTTGCAGGGCTACGGGGATAGAGCGGGGGAATGGGGCTGAGTGGATTGCTCTACAGAGAGCCGGCACGGACTCGATGGGCCGAATGGCTTCCTTCTGTGCCATTGTGACTCTGTGACTCTATGACCATGAGTGTCAACGCGCCTTTGTGTTTAATGCTCCCTCCTGGAGATTTTGTCACTGTGATGCTCTTGTTTGTGTCATTAGTTTTTTGTGGCTTGGCTTTTCATGATCCCTTTGATAGCTTCAACTCAATTCAAGCTCTTTAATGCGCTGCATTGGAGGTGCATTACACCCTCAAAGTTTCCACTGGGGCATGGGTCGCGAGGTCCTAAATCAGCACCTAGCTCCGTACTGTATTTGCTGAGTGAGCTAGTGACGAGACTAAAACCTAAGGAGAGGTGTTTAGATTTAATCTTTTTTAGAGTTGAAGTTTTTCTCTGTTAAATAAGAGTTGATCTCAAGACTTCAGTCTATATTCATCTGGCAGCATTGACTTGGCCATGTACAAATCAGGGATGAGCAATTGACCATAAAACCCTGTTGCAAATAGAGGGACAACCTAAATGGTTTTCGATAGCGGCTCGGTGGATAAAGGTGCCACTCGGTGTGCTCCTGAGCCAAACAGACCCGGCGCCTCCGGATTCAATTCTTGGTCCGTGCTGCATTAGCTGAGCTCAGCCAAGGCAACATGCGGGGTGCTACAGCTCGCCTCAGAGCCCTTGGACCAAGAAAGGGTAAAATCAACAAGGTTCATATTCCTGATCACCATCCAGTGACGCCTGCCTGGAAAGTGTGGGTCTCTAGTGAGAGCATCAGGCTTGACTGTGATGCACACCTCAGTTCCATAGCCTAGCAGCACTCACTGTCTAGACTCACACATGAAGAATGAGCACTTGGGGGAGGGCTACAAGCACTTGTGAACCATACCCCAGCAAGAGCCAATGCCTTCAGGAGAGGAGGAGGAGGAGGAGAATGTATTTCGATATTCCTACCAGCTGACACAAGATCAGAAATGCTCATGTGGATAATTCATCTTCCCAATATTTAATTGGATAGCAGTTGAGAGGCTGCTCCGAAGCCTCTTGGAAATTAAAATGTTTTGTGACCACAATCACCGCAAGAAGAAACAGCGAGAGAGTGCAGCAGTCACTTTCATATGAAGTCCCCCATTTCTGTCTTCGGTGTTGGAAGGGTCAGACCTTGGGGTGGTAGCGTGATTTTCTGTGGAACCAGTGAATCGATTGATCTTATCCTTGCTTGGGAGTCTTGCACACTTCCTCTTAATGTTGGGATATCTTGATCAAACTGGAACAGTTTTAAAGATATGTCCTAATTATGCCTTGCTGCCTAGGCCCTCTTTCCTGTGTTATAGTGTAAGAATATCATTAAAGGTTAATAGACCAAAATATAATAAAGGAAACTTAAGTGCAAATATTTAATTTTGGGAATGATCTAATGTGGAACAATAAAGCAAACCCAGTTTCACTCTCCATGACTGGGAGGTAATCTTATTAGAATATTTATTAATGGACGTTGAACTCACAGCACTAATCAAGCAGGTGCAGTGCCTGTGGACATGTACTGGATGTGTTAGAAGAACATTTTGAAACTGCTCAAACAAAAGAGAAATCTTTATTAATACCCTTCGCTTTTTTTTATTAAAATCATGACGTGTTGAAAAATTTGCCAAGTGTTTTATTTTAACTGTTTTCTGCCAGAAACTGTAGGAGTGTCATTTTGTGCCTGTTCTCAGTAATGAATGAAGTGTCCATTAATGCTGAAGGATGAATTTGAGGATTTGTTCAGGCAGAAGACACAACCAGAAGCATAATTGCTCTGATCACTGGATTAGGAGTCGAGTCTTATATGAGATGAAGAAATCCTGGAATTTACTCTCAACTGCATTTAAAGCAAGGCAAAGGTTAAAACGTCATTAAACTGTGGGAAATATAAAATAGAGAAAGGGTACTAGAAAGCTAGGGATATGTTATATATTTAATGCAGGTAATTAAGAGCTAGGATTGTAAGTTTTTATTAAAACATATATACAATGTGAGAGAGTGCTGTTTTGCGATATAAAAATTTTGCGTCTAGGTTGCATTGTATCCATTACATTTTCTGTCACACTTCAATGTCACGCTATATAATTCACGCAAATTTCTGGGGCCGATAATGTTCCCCCACGAAGGTCCACAGCTCCTCCGCTTCTGTGTCCAATGGATCTCACCTCACCCGGTAATACAAGGTCAGCTCATTACCATATTTTGACGCCACTCTCGGTGCATGATGCGCTGAGAATGCGCCAAGGTTGTAGAGTGGGATTTCTGGTGCTAGCAGCTCTTAAAGGGCTGCCGGCTTCCCCTAATGCTGCAACTTTTGATTTTAACTCAACAAAAGGGTCCAAAACAGCCCCATTCAATGATCAGGTAGTGGGGCGGGGGTCTTCCTGCAAGAGGTCCTGGGGCAAAAGGTGGCCTTACTTGGAAGAGAGGCCATACAGCAGGAAAGTTCAGCACAGATAGAGGTACGGAGACCATCAATGCATTCTGTAACCTGAACCTGGGAGCAGAGATGAATTGTTTTTTTTAATCTCAAGGTTGTCAGGGTGAGTGCACAGAGGCTGTGAGAGGCCAGCTGAGTTAGATGCCGACTGAGTGAAGTTTTATTGAGAGAAGGAAAGGAATTGAATGGCCTTAATCAGAGTTGTTGGTGGTGCTGACTGTGTTGTAAATGTGCTGGTGTAACTGAGACTGTGCGAAAATTATACCAGTTGGGACATTTTTAAAATTGAGTAGCTCAACAGCAAAGAAAGAAAGAACTTTATAAAGTATCTTTCATGACCCTAGGATGTCCCAAAGCTCCTCACAGTCAATGAATTACTTTTGAAGTGTAGTCAGCACTATTTTGTGGGCAGATGCAGCAGCCAATTTGTAAATAGCGAAGTCCCCAAAAAGCAATGAGATAAGTAACCAGTTAATCTGTTTTTGAAGGTGTTTATTGAGAGAAAAATGTCTGCCAGGACTCAAGAAAATCTCTACTGCTCTTCTTCAACTCGTGACCTTATGTATTAACATTTTAACAGGTAGTTTTGCCAAACTTCAGTGCCCCACACTCCCCCAGCGCAAGGTTCCTTGCAGCTACATGTTAACTCACAAGGTTGGCTGCTGTCCTGATTCCTTCTCCTTATTCATTCACTCATTCTTTCTCTTACAGGCCCGGATCTCAAATTTCAATATTAACACTAATCTCTTGCCATTTACGGCTACATTTCAAGGTTCTTAATGCAAGCATTATAAAGTTGGTGGTTCTTCTCTAGGTGTCCAAGAGAAGAAGCTGGTCAAGCCAACTGTGCAGGTTTAATCTAGCACCACACATCACCCACTGCCACCCACTCCTACAGTCAGAAGCACCATCACAGACACATCCATTCTGGGGAAGGGGTAATCTGCTTACGAGCTGCAAGAGGGAAAACTTGTTGAAGTGTCTTTAGTAGCTCAGCATCAGCACCTCATGGGTTCATTTGAGACCATACCACGCAGCCTGCACAGTTTGGAGGAGTCCACAATCTGTATCTGTCCAGTGCTACATGGCTGACCAAGCTGCGGACCATCTTGGAAAGTGTGGCCACTCCAGGACCCTCTGCAGACATCACCCCTTGGCCAAGTTTAGGCTTAGCTTCTTGCATGAATACTTTGTCCAGTACTAAGGAGACCTCCAGCTGTAATCTAGCACCAGCCTGTATCTTCTGACTCACTATGCTGGGGAATCAGATTGAGATTGCCATGACATAGGGCTTGAGCAACCTCAATGCTGCACTTCAATTCTGGCCTCTTGCACGTTCCTGATTTTCATCGCCCCACCATTGTCGGCCGTGCCTTCAGCTGCCAAGCGTAAAAGTACTTAACTGGAGGAAGGCTGACTTAATTTTAAAATGAAACGGGATCTGGCCAATGTGGATTGGAATCAAAAATTGTTCGGCAAAACAGTAATTTGTGGCGGATCGCCACCTAAACGGGCGCAATCCACTTTTCCGTCAGTGGACAATATATCGGGCACCTTAGGCACCTTGCCTTTAACGCAGGAGAAAAGGAGTGGGCGGGGCCTCAGGATTTTTCCAGATAATTCTGTGAGCAGTTGTTTTCAGCCATTTTGACCAGGCAGTTGTAATAAAAAGCTTTATGTCCCACACATGGACTCGGCCTTAATTCATGTTTTGCGGCAGCCTCAACAAATTGAACAATGAGAGGCCTTCAAAGACAAGATGGTTCGCATACAGAATAGACACATTCCCATGAGAGGGGAAAGGAAGGGCATCCAAAGCTAGAGCTCCCTGGATGACTAAAGATATAGAGGTTAAAATGAGACAGAAAAAGGAGACTTATGACAATTGTAAGGTTCATAATGCAGCAGAGAATGAAGCTGAATATAGAAAGTACAGAGGAGATCTAAAAAAGGGACTAAGAGGGGCAAAGAGAGAGTATGAGGATAGCTTAGTGGCTAACATAAAAGGGAACCCAAAAGTATTCTAAACACATAAAGAGTATAGGGGAAGTCAAAGGAAGCGTGGGGCAGATTAGGGACCAAAAAGGAGACCTTGTGGAGACAGGCCATGGCTGAGGTACTAAAGTACTTTGCATCTGTCTTCACCAGAGAAGAGGATACTGCCAATGTAGCAGTAAAGGAGAAGGTAGTAGCGATATTGGATAGGATAAAAATAGATAAAGAGGAAGTATTTAAAAGGTTTGGCTGTCCTCAAAGTAGAAAAGTCATCCGGTCCAGATGGGATGCATCCTAGGTTGCTGAGGGAAGTAAGGGTAGATATTGGAGAGGCTCTGGCCACAATCTTTCAATCCTCCTTGGGATTGGTGGGGTGGTGCCAGACAACAGGAGGATTGCAAATGTTACACCCCTGTTCAAAAAAAGGGAGAGGGGTAAACCCAGCAACTACTATTAATTGGCACTTGGAAAATTATGGGCTAATAAATGAAAGTCAGCATGGAGTTGTTGAAGGCAAATCATGTTTGACTAAGTTGATTGAGTTTTTTGATGAAGTAATGGAGAGAGTTGATGAGGGTAGTGCGGTGGATGTTGTGTATATGGACTTTCAAAAGGCATCTGACAAAATAGCACATAATAGACTTGTTAGCAAAATGAAAGCCCATGGGATTAAAGAGACAGTGGCAGCATGGATACAACATTGGCGAAGGGACAGAAAGCAGAGAGTAGTGGTAAATGGTTGTTTTTCAGATTGGAGGGAGGTATACAATGGTGTTCCCCAGGGGTCGGTATTAGGACCACTGCTCTTTTTGCTTTATATTAACAACCTGGACTTGGGTAGAAAGGGCATAATTTCAAAGTTTGCAGTTGACATAAAACTCAGAAATGTATTAAACAATGAGGAGAATAGTAACAGACTTCAGGAGGACATAGACTAGTAAAATTTAATGCAGAGAAGTGTGAAGTGATACATTTTGGTAGGAAGAATGAGGAGAGTCAAATGAACAAAATGGTACAATTTTAAAGGAGGTGTAGGGACAGAGAGACCTGGGGGTGTATGTACACAAATCTTTGAAGGTGGCAGGACAAGTTGAGAAGGTTGTTAAAAAAGCATATGGGATTCCTGGCTTTATTAATAGAGGACAAAAGCAAGGAAGTTATGCTGAACCTTTATAAAACACTGGTTAGGCCTCAGCTGGAGTATTGTGTTCAATTCTGTGTGAAGGCCTTAGGGTGCAGAAGAGATTTACTAGAATGGTACCAGGGCTGAGGGACTTTAGTTATGTGGAGAGACTGGAGAAGCTGGGATTGTTCTCCTTAGAGCAGAGAAGGTTAAGGGGAGATTTAATAGAGGTGTTCAAAATTATGAAGGGTTTTGATAGAGTAAATAAGGAGAAACTTTCCACTGGCAGGATAGCTGGTAACCAGACGTCACAGATTTAAGGTGATGTCTGGTTACCAGGCAAAAGAACCAGAGGGGTGATGTGGAGATTTTTTTTTACGCAGCAAGTTGTGATCTGGAATGCACTGCCTGAAAGGGTGGTGGAAACAGATTCAATAGTCAACATTCCAAAGAGAATTGGATAAATACTTGAAGGGAAAATCTTTACAAGGCTACAGGGAAAGAGCAGGGGATTGGGACTAATTGGATAGCTCTACCAGAGAGTCGGCACAGGCATGATGGGCCAAATGGCCTCCTTCTGTGCTGTATTATTCTATGATTCTAAGCTCTGGAAATCCCTCCCTAAACCTCCCTGCCACTCTACCTCTGTCCTTCATTAAAACACTCCTTAAAACCTATCCCTTTAACCAAGCTTTTAGTCACCAGTCCTAAAATCTCCTGTATTTTGTGTGTCTGTGTTTGTGTGTCTGTGTTTTATGTGTGTGTTTGTGTGTCTTGTGTTTGTGTGTCTGTGATTTTGTGTCTTGTGTTTGTGTGTCTGTGTTTGTGTATCTTGTGTTTGTGTGTCTGTGTTTTTGTGTCTTGTGTTTGTGTGTCTTGTGTTTTTGTGTCTTGTGCTTGCGTGTCTTTTGTATGTGTGTCTGTGTTTGTGTGTCTTGTGCTTTTGTGTCTGTGTGTTTGTGTGTGTGTTTGCGTGTCTTGTGTTTCTTCTGTGTTTGAGTGTCTTGTGTTTGTGTCGGTGTTTATGTGACCTGTGTGTCTGTGTTTGTGTCTCTGTGTTTGAGTGTCTGTGCTTGTGTGTCTTGTGTTTGTGTGTCTTGTGTTTGTGTGTCTTGTGTTTGTGTGTCTGTTTTGTGTGTCTTGTGTTTGTGTGTCTTGTGTTTGTGTGTCTGTGTTTTGTGTCTTGTGTTTGTGTGTCTTGTGTTTTTGTGTCTTGTATTTGTGTCTTTTGTATGTGTGTTTCTGTGTTTCTGTGTCTTGATTGTGTGTCTTGTGTTTGAGTGTCTTTGTTTAAGTTTCTATATTTGAATGTCTGTGTGTCTTTTTTGTGTGCCTTGTGTTTTTTTGTCTTGTGTTTTTGTGTCTGTGTTTGTGTGTCTGTGTTTGTGTGTCTCTGTGTGTCTTGTGTTTCCTCTGTGTTTGTGTTTTGTGTGTTTGAGTGTCTTGTGGTTGTAAGTCTTGTGTTTGTGTGATTCTGTGTGTTTGTGTGTCTTAAATTTGTGTGTCTTGTGTTTGTGTGTCTTTTGTTTGTGTGTCTGTTTATGTGTGTGTGTTTGTGTGTCGTGTTTTTGTGTGCCTGTGTCTGTGCATCTTTGTTTGTGTGTCTTGTATTTGTGTGTTTGTATTTGTGTCCCTCGTGTTTGTGTGTCTGTGTTCGTGTGTCTGTGTTTATGTGTCTTATGTTTGTTTGTCTGTGTTTTTGTCTCTTGTGGTTGCATGTCTGTTTGAGTGTCTTTGTATGTGTGCGTTTTTGTGTGTCTTTGTTTCTGTGTCTTATGTTTGTGTGTATTGTATTTGTGTGTCTTGTTTCTGTGTGCATCTGTGTTTGTGGGGATGAACGATTCTTTGACCAAACCTTTGGTTCTCCAACCAAGCCTCTTGTTTCCCCCACTCTCTCCCCATTTAGCTCTGCTTGCAGTACAAGGTGTCCTTTTCCCATCAGTTGTTGAGTGCCCTGCGATATTCTCCTGCACATCAGAAGTGTTGTGTAACTAGAAGTTGTTGATGGAATTGGTTTTGTGTCATGCACTCAGTTAAGTCCTATCAATTTTTGCATCACTTCAACCGATAGATCATTTAACTGATGAATTATTAACAACATTCACATCACTCTTGGTCTGTCAATTTTCTGTAAATACATTGGAGTGAAGAGTTAAAATGGAGTGCAACCCTATTCTATTAAACTGATTAGGAGACACAGATACTCATACCCCATCCCAACAAGAGAGGTGTGAATTCATCCCCATTCTGTGTGAGCACTCACCAAGGCCAAGGCATATGCTAGAGGAGTGCCTAGTCTTTTATATTTTGAGAACGGCAGCTTAGAAGAGTCATAATGGCACAGAAGGAGGCCATTTGGCCCATCGAGTCCGTGCCAGCTCTCTGTAGAGCAATCCAGTCAGTCCCATTCCCCCGCTCTATCCCCGTAGCCCTGCAAGTTTATTTCCCTCAAGTGTCTATCCAGTCTCCCCTTGATAACATTGAGTGTCTCCGCTTCCACCACATCCATCGGCAGCGAGTTCCAGGTCCTCACCACTCGCTGTGTAAAAAAGTTTTTCCTCACAACCCCCCTGTATCTCTTGCCCAAAACCTTAAATCTGTGTCCCCTAGTCCTTGTACCATCAACTAGTGGTAGTGGGAACAGCCTTTCCCCATCTAGCCTATCCAAACCCGTCATAATCTTGTACACCTCTATCAAATCACCCCTCAACCTCCTTTGCTCTAATGAAAACAAATCCAGCTTCTCCAACCTGTCCTTGTAGCTAAGATCCCCCATCCCGGGAACCATTCTGGTAAATCTCCTCTGCACTCTCTCAAGTGCCTTCACATCCTTCCTAAAGTGTGGTGACCAGAACTGGATGCAATACTCCAGTTGTGGCCTAACCAGCGCTTTATAAAGGTTCAGCTTAACTTCTCTACTTTTGTACTCAATACCTCTATTTATGAAGGTCATGATGTGGAGATGCCGGCGTTGGACTGGGGTGGACAAAAGTGAGAAGTTGCACAACACCAGGTTATAGTCCAACAGATTTATTTAATTTTACAAGCTTTCGAAGCAGTTCGCTCCTTCGTCAGGTAAGTTAGCAGTGAGAGAATCTCCCAGAATTCACAATTTAAACACAGACAAAATCTATTCACATTTTTCCCTACAACAAAGAGCACAGCCAAGACAATGAGATGTGTCCCAGGGGGTCCAACGTGTCAAACCACCTGCTGGCTGCAGATCCGAGCCAAGTTCCGCACTCATGAGGATGGCCTCAATCGCGATATCGGGTTCATGTCACGATACAGAACGTGACTTGACATCATAGCCGGTCTTCCCAGGTGTTTTTTTTTTTAAAAAGACTAACACAAGAACACAAATTGACAGGATATGCAGCCAGCAGGTGGTTTGACACGTTGGACCCCCTGGGACACATCTCATTGTCTTGGCTGTGCTCTTTGTTGTAGGGAAAAATGTGAATAGATTTTGTCTGTGTTTAAATTGTGAATTCTGGGAGATTCTCTCACTGCTAACTTACCTGACGAAGGAGTGAACTGCTTCGAAAGCTTGTAAAATTAAATAAATCTGTTGGACTATAACCTGGTGTTGTGCGACTTCTCTATTTATGAAGCCCAAGATCCCATATGCTTTGTTAACCACTCTCTCAAAATGTCCCGCCACCTTCAGGGACCTATGCACATTAGCTCCCAGGTCCCTCTGTCCCTGCACACTCTTTAAAACTGTGCCATTAAGTGTATATTGCCTCTCCCTGTTCTGTGTGCCAAATTTAGAAATTCTACTCTGTATTCCAATATCCAGGTCATTTATATATATCAAAAAATGCAGTGGCCCCAGCATTGACCCATGGGGAACACCACTGTCTACCATCCTCCAGTTTGAAAGACAGCCATTTACCACAACTCGCTGTTTTCTGACCTTAAGCCAATTCCTTATCCAAGCTGCCACTGACCCAACTTTTCCATGAGCCTCAATTTTGTTAACCAGCCTTCTATGTGGTACTTTGTCAAACGCCTTCCGAAAATCCATGTAGACAACATCCATTGCATTCCCTTCATCAATCCTCACTGTTACTTCATTAAAAAATTCAATTAGATTAGTCAAACACGATCTGCCTATTACAAACCCGTGTTGGCTCTCCTTAATTAGCTTAAACCTCTCCAAGTGCCCGTTAATTTTTTCCTTGATTATTGTCACTCTCCACTCTACACATGGTCACTCTCCACATGGTCACTCTCCACTCGATCACTCTTCACACAGTCACTCTCCAGACGGTCAATCTCCACATTGTCACTCTCATTTCATAGACACACTCCACTCGGTCATTCTCCACACAGTTACTCTCCACACGGTCACTCTCCAAATGGTCACTCTCCACAAGGTCACTCTCCAAACGGTCATTCTCCACACGGTCACTCTAGACTCGGTCACTCTCCACTCGGTCAATCTCAATTGGTCACTCTCCACATGATCACTCTCCAATCGGTCACTCTCCACATGGTCACTCCAATCGGTCACTCTCTACACAGTCAGTCTCAACACGGTCAGTCTCCACACGGTCACTCTCCACACGGTCACCCTCCACATGGTCACTCTCCACACGGTCAATCTCCACATGGTCATGCTCGACTCGGTCATTCTCCAAATGGTCACTCTCCCCACGGTCACTCTCCACAAGGTCACTCTCCAAACGGTCATTCTCCACACGGTCACTCTCGACTCGGTCGCTCTCCACTCGGGCAATCTCCAATTGCTCATTCTCCATATGATCACTCTCCAATCGGTCACTCTCCACATGGTCACTCTCCAATCGGTCACTCTCCACATGGTCACTCTCCACACGGTCAATCTCCATCTGTCACTCTCCAATCGGTCACTCTCCACACGGTCACTCTCCACACAGACAAACTCCACACGGTCAGTCTCCACATGGTCACTCTGCACACGGTCACTCACCACACAGTCACTCTCCACGTGGTCACTCTCCACACAGTCACTCTCCACATGGTCAATCTCCACATGGTCACTCTCCACATGGTCACTCTCCACACAGTCAATCTCCACACGGTCAATCTCCAAATGGTCAATCTCCACACGGTCACTCTCCACATGCTCAATCACCACAGGGTCACTCTCCACACGGTCACTCTCCACAGGGTCACTCTCCACATGGTCACTCTCCACACGGTCACTCACCACACAGTCACTCTCCACGTGGTCACTCTCCACACAGTCACTCTCCACATGGTCAATCTCCACATGGTCACTCTCCACATGGTCACTCTCCACACAGTCATTCTCCACACGGTCAATCTCCAAATGGTCAATCTCCACACGGTCACTCTCCACATGCTCAATCACCACAGGGTCACTCTCCACATGGACACTCTCCACAGGGTCACTCTCCACATGGTCACTCTCCACACGGTCACTCTCCACATGGTCAGTCTCCAAATGGTCACTCTCCACATGGTCACTCGCCACTCGATCACTCTCCACATGGTCACTCTCCAAATGGTCACACTCCACTTGGTCACTCCGCATATGGACACACTCCACATGGTCACTCTCCACATGGTCACTCTCCACACGGTCACTCTCCACACAGTCACTCTCCACATGGTCACTCACCACACGGTCACTCTCCACACGGTCACTCTGCACATGGTCACTCTCCACATTGTCACTCTCCACACAGTCACACTCCACATGGTCACTCTCCACTTGATCACTCTCCACATGGTCACTCTCCACATGGTCAATCTCCACATTGTCACACTCCACATGGTCACTCTCCACTCGATCACTCTCCACATGGTCACTCTCCACATGGTCACTCTCCACATGGTCAATCTCCACTCGATCACTCTCCACATGGTCACTCTCCACTAGGTCACTCTCCACATGGTCAATCTCCACATTGTCACTCTCCACATGGTCACTCTCCACATGGCTACTCTCCACACAGTCAGTCTCCACTTGTTCACTCTCCACATGGTCACTCTCCACGCAGTCACTCTCCACACGGTCACACTCCACATGGTCAGTCTCCACAGCATCACTCTCCACACGGTCACACTCCACATGGTCACTGACCACATGGTAACTCTCCACATGGTCAGTCTCCACACGTTCACTCTCCACACAGTCACTCTCCACAAGGTCACACTTCACAAAGTCACTCTCCACTCAGTCACTCTCCACAAAGTCACTAACCACATTGTCACTCTCCACATGGTCATTACCACATGGTCACTCTCCACAAGGTCGCTCTCCACACGGTCAGTCTCCACATGGTCACTCTGCACACGGTCACTCACCACACAGTCACTCTCCACGTGGTCACTCTCCACACAGTCACTCTCCACATGGTCAATCTCCACATGGTCACTCTCCACATGGTCACTCTCCACACAGTCAATCTCCACACGGTCAATCTCCAAATGGTCAATCTCCACACGGTCACTCTCCATATGCTCAATCACCACAGGGTCACTCTCCACACGGTCACTCTCCACAGGGTCACTCTCCACATGGTCACTCTCCACACGGTCACTCACCACACAGTCACTCTCCACGTGGTCACTCTCCACACAGTCACTCTCCACATGGTCAATCTCCACATGGTCACTCTCCACATGGTCACTCTCCACACAGTCATTCTCCACACGGTCAATCTCCAAATGGTCAATCTCCACACGGTCACTCTCCACATGCTCAATCACCACAGGGTCACTCTCCACACAGACACTCTCCACAGGGTCACTCTCCACATGGTCACTCTCCACACGGTCACTCTCCACATGGTCAGTCTCCAAATGGTCACTCTCCACATGGTCACTCGCCACTCGATCACTCTCCACATGGTCACTCTCCAAATGGTCACACTCCACTTGGTCACTCCGCATATGGACACACTCCACATGGTCACTCTCCACATGGTCACTCTCCACACGGTCACTCTCCACACAGTCACTCTCCACATGGTCACTCTCCACACGGTCACTCTCCACACGGTCACTCTGCACATGGTCACTCTCCACATTGTCACTCTCCACACAGTCACACTCCACATGGTCACTCTCCACTTGATCACTCTCCACATGGTCACTCTCCACATGGTCACTCTCCACATGGTCAATCTCCACATTGTCACACTCCACATGGTCACTCTCCACTCGATCACTCTCCACATGGTCACTCTCCACATGGTCACTCTCCACATGGTCACTCTCCACATGGTCAATCTCCACTCGATCACTCTCCACATGGTCACTCTCCACATGGTCACTCTCCACATGGTCAATCACCACATTGTCACTCACCACATGGTCACTCTCCACTCGATCAGTCACCACATGGTCACTCTCCACATGGTCACTCTCCACTCGATCACTCTCCACATGGTCACTCTCCACATCGTCACTCTCCACTCAGTCACTCTCCACATGGTCACTCTCCACATGGTCAATCTCCACATTGTCAATCTCCACATAGTCACTCTCCATATGATTACTCTCCACAAGGTCAATCTCCAAATTGTCACTCTCCACTCGATCACTCTCCACATGGTCAATCTCCACATTGTCACTCTCCACATGGTCATTCTCCACATGGCTACTCTCCACACAGTCAGTCTCCACTCGGTCACTCTCCACAAGGTCACTCTCCACACGGTCAATCTCCATCCGTCACTCTCCAATCAGTCACTCTCCACACGGTCACTCTCCACATGGTCAAACTCCACACGGTCAATCTCCACATGGTCAATCACCATAAGGTCACTCTCCACATGGTCACTCTCCACATGGTCACTCTGCACACGGTCACTCTCCACACAGTCACTCTCCACATGGTCACTCTCCACACGGTCACTCTCCACATGGTCACTCTGCACATGGTCACTCTCCACATTGTCACTCTCCACACAGTCACACTCCACATGGTCACTCTCCACTTGATCACTCTCCACATGGTCACTCTCCACATGGTCACTCTCCACATGGTCAGTCTCCACATTGTCACACTCCACATGGTCACTCTCCACTCGATCACTCTCCACATGGTCACTCTCCACATGGTCACTCTCCACATGGTCACTCTCCACATGGTCAATCTCCACTCGATCACTCTCCACATGGTCACTCTCCACATGGTCACTCTCCACATGGTCAATCTCCACATTGTCACTCTCCACATGGTCACTCTCCACTCGATCAGTCACCACATGGTCACTCTCCACATGGTCACTCTCCACTCGATCACTCTCCACATGGTCACTCTCCACATCGTCACTCTCCACTCAGTCACTCTCCACATGGTCACTCTCCACATGGTCAATCTCCACATTGTCACTCTCCACAAGGTCACTCTCCACATGGTCACTCTCCACAAGGTCAATCTCCAAATTGTCTCTCTCCACTCGGTCACTCTCCACATGGTCGCACTCCACACGGTCGTTCTCCACATAGTCACTCTCCATATGATTACTCTCCACAAGGTCAATCTCCAAATTGTCACTCTCCACTCGATCACTCTCCACATGGTCAATCTCCACATTGTCACTCTCCACATGGTCATTCTCCACATGGCTACTCTCCACACAGTCAGTCTCCACTCGGTCACTCTCCACATGGTCACTCTCCACACGGTCAATCTCCATCCGTCACTCTCCAATCAGTCACTCTCCACACGGTCACTCTCCACATGGTCAAACTCCACACGGTCAATCTCCACATGGTCAATCACCATAAGGTCACTCTCCACATGGTCACTCTCCACATGGTCACTCTGCACACGGTCACTCGCCACACAGTCACTCTCCACATGGTCACTCTCCACACGGTCAATATCCACTTAGTCACTCTCCACATGGTCACTCTCCACATGGTCACTCTCCACACAGTCACTCTCCACATGCTCAATCTCCACATGGTCACTCTCCACATGGTCACTCTTCACACAGTCAATCTCCACACGGTCAATCTCCACATAGTCAATCTCCACACGGTCACTCTCCACATGCTCAATCACCACATGGTCACTCTCCACATGGTCACTCTCCACATGGTCACTCTCCACATGGTCACTCTCCACACGGTCACTCTCCACATGGTCAGTCTCCAAATGGTCACTCTCCACATGGTCACTCGCCACTCAAGCACTCTCCACATGGTTACTCTCCAAATGGTCACACTCCACTTGGTCACTCTGCATATGGACACACTCCACATGGTCACTCTCCACATGGTCACTCTCCACATGGTCATTCTCCACATGGTCACTCTCCACATGGTCACTCTCCTCACAGTCACTCTCCACATGGTCACTCTCAACACAGTCACTCTCCACATGGTCACTCACCACTCGATCACTCTCCACATGGTCACTCTTCACATGGTCACTCTCCACATTGTCACTCTCCACAAGGTCACTCTCCACATGGTCACTCTCCACAAGGTCAATCTCCACTCAGTCACTCTCCACATGGTCACTCTCCACATGGTCAATCTCCACATTGTCACTCTCCACAAGGTCACTCTCCACATGGTCACTCTCCACATGGTCAATCTCCACATTGTCACTCTCCACATGGTCGCACTCCACACGGTCGTTCTCCACATAGTCACTCTCCATATGATCACTCTCCACAAGGTCAATCTCCAAATTGTCACTCTCCACTCGATCACTCTCCACATGGTCACTGCTCCACATGGTCATTCTCCACATGGCTACTCTCCACACAGTCAGTCTCCACTTGTTCACTCTCCACATGGTCACTCTCCACGCAGTCACTCTCCACACGGTCACACTCCACATGGTCAGTCTCCACAGGATCACTCTCCACACGGTCACACTCCACATGGTCACTGACCACATGATAACTCTCCACATGGTCAGTCTCCACACGTTCACTCTCCACACAGTCACTCTCCACAAGGTCACACTTCACAAAGTCACTCTCCACTCGGTCACTCTCCACAAAGTCACTAACCACATTGTCACTCTCCACATGGTCATTACCACATGGTCACTCTCCACAAGGTCGCTCTCCACACGGTCAATCTCCATCCGTCACTCTCCAATTGGTCACTCTCCACACGGTCACTCTCCACACGGTCAAACTCCACACGGTCAATCTCCACATGGTCAATCACCATAAGGTCACTCTCCACATGGTCACTCTCCACATGGTCACTCTGCACATGGTCACTCGCCACACAGTCACTCTCCACATGGTCACTCTCCACACAGTCACTATCCACTTAGTCACTCTCCACATGGTCACTCTCCACATGGTCACTCTCCACACAGTCACTCTCCACATGGTCAATCTCCACATGGTCACTCTCCACATGGTCACTCTCCACATGGTCACTCTCCACATGGTCACTCTCCACACGGTCACTCTCCACATGGTCAGTCTCCAAATGGTCACTCTCCACATGGTCACTCGCCACTCAATCACTCTCCACATGGTTACTCTCCAAATGGTCACACTCCACATGGTCACTCTTCACACAGTCAATCTCCACATGGTCACTCTCCACATGGTCACTCTCCACACAGTCACTCTCCACATGGTCAATTTCCACATGGTCACTCTCCACATGGTCACTCTTCACACAGTCAATCTCCACACGGTCAATCTCCACATAGTCACTCTCCACACGGTCACTCTCCACATGCTCAATCACCACATGGTCACTCTCCACATGGTCACTCTCCACATGGTCACTCTCCACACGGTCACTCTCCACATGGTCAGTCTCCAAATGGTCACTCTCCACATGGTCACTCGCCACTCAATCACTCTCCACATGGTTACTCTCCAAATGGTCACACTCCACTTGGTCACTCTGCATATGGACACACTCCACATGGTCACTCTCCACATGGTCACTCTCCACATGGTCATTCTCCACACGGTCACTCTCCACATGGTCACTCTCCTCACAGTCACTCTCCACATGGTCACTCTCAACACAGTCACTCTCCACATGGTCACTCACCACTCGATCACTCTCTACATGGTCACTCTCCACATGGTCACTGTCCACATGGTCATCTCCACTCGATCACTCTCCATATGGTCTCTCTCCACATGGTCACTCTCCACTCAGTCACTCTCCACAAGGTCACTCTCCACATGGTCACTCTCCACATGGTCGCACTCCACACGGTCGTTCTCCACATAGTCACTCTCCACAAGGTCACTCTCCACATGGTCACTCTCCACATGGTCATCTCCACTCGATCACTCTCCACATGGTCTCTCTCCACATGGTCACTCTCCACTCATTCACTCTCCACAAGGTCACTCTCCACATGGTCACACTCCACATGGTCGCACTCCACAAGGTCACTCTCCACATGGTCATCTCCACTTGATCACTCTCCATAGGGTCACTCTCCACATGGTCACTCTCCACTCAGTCACTCTCCACATGGTCACTCTCCACATGGTCAATCTCCACATTGTCACTCTCCACAAGGTCACGCTCCACATGGTCACTCTCCACAAGGTCAATCTCCAAATTGTCTCTCTCCACTCGGTCACTCTCCACATGGTCGCACTCCACACGGTCGTTCTCCACATAGTCACTCTCCATATGATCACTCTCCACAAGGTCAATCTCCAAATTGTCACTCTCCACTCGATCAGTCTCCACATGATCACTCTCCACATGGTCATTCTCCACATGGCTACTCTCCACACAGTCAGTCTCCACTTGTTCACTCTCCACATGGTCACTCTCCACGCAGTCACTCTCCACACGGTCACTCTCCACATGGTCAGTCTCCACAGGATCACTCTCCACACGGTCACACTCCACATGGTCACTGACCACATGGTAACTCTCCACATGGTCAGTCTCCACACGTTCACTCTCCACACAGTCACTCTCCACAAGGTCACACTTCACAAAGTCACTCTCCACTCGGTCACTCTCCACAAAGTCACGAACCACATTGTCACTCTCCACATGCTCAATCACCACAGGGTCACTCTCCACATGGTCACGCTCGATTCGGTCACTCTCCAAATGGTCACTCTCCACATGGTCACTCTCCACACGGTCAATCTCCATCTGTCACTCTCCAATCGGTCACTCTCCACACGGTCACTCTCCACACGGACAAACTCCACACGGTCACTCTCCACATGGTCACTCTCCACATGGTCACTCTCCACATGGTCAATCTCCACATGGTCACTCTCCACATGGTCACTCTCCACACAGTCAATCTCCACACGGTCAATCTCCAAATGGTCAATCTCCACACGGTCACTCTCCACATGCTCAATCACCACAGGGACACTCTCCACACGGTCACTCTCCACAGGGTCACTCTCCACATGGTCACTCTCCACACGGTCACTCACCACACAGTCACTCTCCACGTGGTCACTCTCCACACAGTCACTCTCCACATGGTCAATCTCCACATGGTCACTCTCCACATGGTCACTCTCCAAATGGTCACTCTCCACATGGTCACTCGCCACTCAATCACACTCCACATGGTTACTCTCCAAATGGTCACACTCCACTTGGTCACTCTGCATATGGACACACTCCACATGGTCACTCTCCACATGGTCACTCTCCACATGGTCATTCTCCACACGGTCACTCTCCACATGGTCACTCTCCTCACAGTCACTCTCCACATGGTCACTCTCACACAGTCACTCTCCACATGGTCACTCACCACTCTATCACTCTCTACATGGTCACTCTCCACATGGTCACTGCTCCACATGGTCATCTCCACTCGATCACTCTCCATATGGTCTCTCTCCACATGGTCACTCTCCACATGGTCACTCTCCACAAGGTCACTCTCCACATGGTCACTCTCCACATGGTCGCACTCCACACGGTCGTTCTCCACATAGTCACTCTCCACATGGTCACTCTCCACATGGTCATCTCCACTCGATCACTCTCCACATGGTCTCTCTCCACATGGTCACTCTCCACTCATTCACTCTCCACAAGGTCACTCTCCACATGGTCACTCTCCACATGGTCGCACTCCACAAGGTCACTCTCCACATGGTCATCTCCACTTGATCACTCTCCATAGGGTCACTCTCCACATGGTCCTCTCCACTCAGTCACTCTCCACATGGTCACTCTCCACATGGTCAATCTCCACATTGTCACTCTCCACAAGGGTCACGCTCCACATGGTCACTCTCCACAAGGTCAATCTCCACATGGTCACTCTCCACATGGTCAATCTCCACATTTTCACTCTCCACAAGGTCACGCTCCACATGGTCACTCTCCACAAGGTCAATCTCCAAATTGTCTCTCTCCACTCGGTCACTCTCCACATGGTTGCACTCCACACGGTCGTTCTCCACATAGTCACTCTCCATATGATCACTCTCCACAAGGTCAATCTCCAAATTGTCACTCTCCACTCGATCAGTCTCCACATGATCACTCTCCACATGGTCATTCTCCACATGGCTACTCTCCACACAGTCAGTCTCCACTTGTTCACTCTCCACATGGTCACTCTCCACGCAGTCACTCTCCACACGGTCACTGACCACATGGTAACTCTCCACATGGTCAGTCTCCACACGTTCACTCTCCACACAGTCACTCTCCACAAGGTCACACTTCACAAAGTCACTCTCCACTCGGTCACTCTCCACAAAGTCACTAACCACATTGTCACTCTCCACATGCTCAATCACCACAGGGTCACTCTCCACATGGTCACGCTCGATTCGGTCACTCTCCAAATGGTCACTCTCCACATGGTCACTCTCCACACGGTCAATCTCCATCTGTCACTCTCCAATCGGTCACTCTCCACACGGTCACTCTCCACACGGACAAACTCCACACGGTCACTCTCCACATGGTCACTCTCCACATGGTCACTCTGCACACGGTCACTCACCACACAGTCACTCTCCACGTGGTCACTCTCCACACAGTCACTCTCCACATGGTCAATCTCCACATGGTCACTCTCCACATGGTCACTCTCCACACAGTCAATCTCCACATGGTCAATCTCCAAACAGTCACTCTCCCACATGCTCAATCTCCACATGGTCACTCTCCACATGGTCAATCTTCCACACAGTCAATCTCCACACGGCTCAATCTCCACATAGTCAATCTCCACATGGTCACTCTCACATGGTCACTCTCCACATGGTCACTCTCCACATGGTCATCTCCACAGGTCAGCTCTCCAAATGGTCACTCTCCACATGGTCACTCGCCCACTCAAGCACTCTCCACATGGTTACTCTCCAAATGGTCACACTCCACTTGGTCACTCTGCATATGGACACACTCCACATGGTCACTCTCCACATGGTCACTCTCCACATGGTCATTCTCCACATGGTCACTCTCCACATGGTCACCTCTCCTCACAGTCACTCTCCACATGGTCACTCTCAAACACAGTCACTCTCCACATGGTCACTCACCACTCGATCACTCTCCACATGGTCACTCTTCACATGGTCACTCTCCACATTGTCACTCTCCACAAGGTCACTCTCCACATGGTCACTCTCCACACGGTCACTCTCCACACAGTCACTCTCCACATGGTCACTCTCCACACGGTCACTCTCCATACGGTCACTCTGCACATGGTCACTCTCCACATTGTCACTCTCCACACAGTCACACTCCACATGGTCACTCTCCACTTGATCACTCTCCACATGGTCACTCTCCACATGGTCAATCTCCACTCGATCACTCTCCACATGGTCACTCTCCACATGGTCACTCTCCACATGGTCAATCTCCACATTGTCACTCTCCACATGGTCATTCTCCACATGGCTACTCTCCACACAGTCAGTCTCCACTTGTTCACTCTCCACATGGTCACTCTCCACGCAGTCACTCTCCACACGGTCACACTCCACATGGTCAGTCTCCACAGCATCACTCTCCACACGGTCACACTCCACATGGTCACTGACCACATGGTAACTCTCCACATGCTCAGTCTCCACACGTTCACTCTCCACACAGTCACTCTCCACAAGGTCACACTTCACAAAGTCACTCTCCACTCAGTCACTCTCCACAAAGTCACTAACCAACATTGTCACTCTCCACATGGTCATTACCACATGGTCACTCTCCACAAGGTCGCTCTCCACTCGATCAGTCTCCACATGATCACTCTCCACATGGTCATTCTCCACATGGCTACTCTCCACACAGGCATCTCCACTTGTTCACTCTCCACATGGTCACTCTCTCCACGCAGTCACTCTCCACACGTCACTGACCACATGGTAACTCTCCACATGGTCAGTCTCCACACGTTCACTCTCCACAGCAGTCACTCTCCACAAGGTCACACTTCACAAAGTCACTCTCCACTCGGTCACTCTCCACAAAGTCACTAACCACATTGTCACTCTCCACATGCTCAATCACCACAGGGTCACTCTCCACATGGTCACGCTCGATTCGGTCCTCTCCAAATGGTCACTCTCCACATGGTCACTCTCCACACGGTCAATCTCCATCTGTCACTCTCCAATCGGTCACTCTCCACACGGTCACTCTCCACATGGTCAAACTCCACACGGTCACTCTCCACATGGTCACTCTCCACATGGTCACTCTGCACACGGTCACTCTCCACACAGTCACTCTCCACGTGGTCACTCTCCACACAGTCACTCTCCACATGGTCAATCTCCACATGGTCACTCTCCACATGGTCACTCTCCACACGGTCAATCTCCATCTGTCACTCTCCAATCGGTCACTCTCCACACGGTCACTCTCCACACGACAAACTCCACACGGTCACTCTCCACATGGTCACTCTCCACATGGTCACTCTCCACATGGTCAATCTCCACATGGTCACTCTCCACATGGTCACTCTCCACACAGTCAATCTCCACACGGTCAATCTCCAAATGGTCAATCTCCACACGGTCACTCTCCACATGCTCAATCACCACAGGTCACTCTCCACACGGTCACTCTCCACAGGGTCACTCTCCACATGGTCACTCTCCACACGGTCACTCACCACACAGTCACTCTCCACGTGGTCACTCTCCACACAGTCACTCTCCACATGGTCAATCTCCACATGGTCACTCTCCACATGGTCACTCTCCAAATGGTCACTCTCCACATGGTCACTCGCCACTCAATCACAATCCACATGGTTACTCTCCAAATGGTCACACTCCACTTGGTCACTCTGCATATGGACACACTCCACATGGTCACTCTCCACATGGTCACTCTCCACATGGTCATTCTCCACACGGTCACTCTCCACATGGTCACTCTCCTCACAGTCACTCTCCACATGGTCACTCTCAACACAGTCACTCTCCACATGGTCACTCACCACTCTATCACTCTCTACATGGTCACTCTCCACATGGTCACTGTCCACATGGTCATCTCCACTCGATCACTCTCCATATGGTCTCTCTCCACATGGTCACTCTCCACTCAGTCACTCTCCACAAGGTCACTCTCCACATGGTCACTCTCCACATGGTCGCACTCCACACGGTCGTTCTCCACATAGTCACTCTCCACAAGGTCACTCTCCACATGGTCATCTCCACTCGATCACTCTCCACATGGTCTCTCTCCACATGGTCACTCTCCACTCATTCACTCTCCACAAGGTCACTCTCCACATGGTCACTCTCCACATGGTCGCACTCCACAAGGTCACTCTCCACATGGTCATCTCCACTTGATCACTCTCCATAGGGTCACTCTCCACATGGTCACTCTCCACTCAGTCACTCTCCACATGGTCACTCTCCACATGGTCAATCTCCACATTTTCACTCTCCACAAGGTCACGCTCCACATGGTCACTCTCCACAAGGTCAATCTCCACATGGTCACTCTCCACATGGTCAATCTCCACATTTTCACTCTCCACAAGGTCACGCTCCACATGGTCACTCTCCACAAGGTCAATCTCCAAATTGTCTCTCTCCACTCGGTCACTCTCCACATGGTCGCACTCCACACGGTCGTTCTCCACATAGTCACTCTCCACATGATCACTCTCCACAAGGTCAATCTCCAAATTGTCACTCTCCACTCGATCACTCTCCACATGTCACTCTCCACATGGTCAATCTCCACATGGCTACTCTCCACACAGGCACTCTCCACTTGTTCACTCTCCACATGGTCACTCTCCACGCAGTCACTCTCCACACGGTCACTGACCACATGGTAACTCTCCACATGGTCAGTCTCCACATGTTCACTCTCCACACAGTCACTCTCCACAAGGTCACACTTCACAAAGTCACTCTCCACTCGGTCACTCTCCACAAAGTCACTAACCACATTGTCACTCTCCACATGGTCAATCACCACATGGTCACTCTCCACATGGTCACTCTCCACTCGATCACTCTCCATTCGATCACTCTCCACATGGTCACTCTCCACACGGTCAATCTCCATCTGTCACTCTCCAATCGGTCACTCTCCACACGGTCACTCTCCACACGGTCAAACTCCACACGGTCACTCTCCACATGGTCACTCTCCACATGGTCACTCTGCACACGGTCACTCACCACACAGTCACTCTCCACATGGTCACTCTCCACACAGTCACTCTCCACATGGTCAATCTCCACATGGTCACTCTCCACATGGTCACTCTCCACACAGTCAATCTCCACATGGTCAATCTCCAAATGGTCAATCTCCACACGGTCACTCTCCACATGCTCAATCACCACAGGGTCACTCTCCACACGGTCACTCTCCACAGGGTCACTCTCCACATGGTCACTCTCCACACGGTCACTCACCACACAGTCACTCTCCACGTGGTCACTCTCCACATGGTCACTCTCCACATGGTCAATCTCCACATGGTCACTCTCCACATGGTCACTCTCCACACAGTCATTCTCCACACGGTCAATCTCCAAATGGTCAATCTCCACACGGTCACTCTCCACATGCTCAATCACCACAGGGTCACTCTCCACATGGACACTCTCCACAGGGTCACTCTCCACATGGTCACTCTCCACACGGTCATTCTCCACATGGTCAGTCTCCAAATGGTCACTCTCCACATGGTCACTCTCCACACGGTCACTCTCCACATGGTCACTCTCCAAATGGTCACACTCCACTTGGTCACTCCGCATATGGACACACTCCACATGGTCACTCTCCATATGGTCACTCTCCACACGGTCACTCTCCACACAGTCACTCTCCACATGGTCACTCTCCACACGGTCACTCTCCATACGGTCACTCTGCACATGGTCACTCTCCACATTGTCACTCTCCACACAGTCACACTCCACATGGTCACTCTCCACTTGATCACTCTCCACATGGTCACTCTCCACATGGTCAATCTCCACTCGATCACTCTCCACATGGTCACTCTCCACATGGTCACTCTCCACATGGTCAATCTCCACATTGTCACTCTCACATGGTCATTCTCCACATGGCTACTCTCCACACAGTCAGTCTCCACTTGTTCACTCTCCACATGGTCACTCTCCACGCAGTCACTCTCCACACGGTCACACTCCACATGGTCAGTCTCCACAGCATCACTCTCCACACGGTCACACTCCACATGGTCACTGACCACATGGTAACTCTCCACATGCTCAGTCTCCACACGTTCACTCTCCACACAGTCACTCTCCACAAGGTCACACTTCACAAAGTCACTCTCCACTCAGTCACTCTCCACAAAGTCACTAACCACATTGTCACTCTCCACATGGTCATTACCACATGGTCACTCTCCACAAGGTCGCTCTCCACTCGATCAGTCTCCACATGATCACTCTCCACATGGTCATTCTCCACATGGCTACTCTCCACACAGGCAGTCTCCACTTGTTCACTCTCCACATGGTCACTCTCCACGCAGTCACTCTCCACACGGTCACTGACCACATGGTCACTCTCCACATGGTCAGTCTCCACACGTTCACTCTCCACACAGTCACTCTCCACAAGGTCACACTTCACAAAGTCACTCTCCACTCGGTCACTCTCCACAAAGTCACTAACCACATTGTCACTCTCCACATGCTCAATCACCACAGGGTCACTCTCCACATGGTCACGCTCGATTCGGTCACTCTCCAAATGGTCACTCTCCACATGGTCACTCTCCACACGGTCAATCTCCATCTGTCACTCTCCAATCGGTCACTCTCCACACGGTCACTCTCCACACGGACAAACTCCACACGGTCACTCTCCACATGGTCACTCTCCACATGGTCACTCTGCACACGGTCACTCACCACACAGTCACTCTCCACGTGGTCACTCTCCACACAGTCACTCTCCACATGGTCAATCTCCACATGGTCACTCTCCACATGGTCACTCTCCACACAGTCAATCTCCACATGGTCAATCTCCAAATGGTCAATCTCCACACGGTCACTCTCCACATGCTCAATCACCACAGGGTCACTCTCCACACGGTCACTCTCCACAGGGTCACTCTCCACATGGTCACTCTCCACACGGTCACTCACCACACAGTCACTCTCCACGTGGTCACTCTCCACATGGTCACTCTCCACATGGTCAATCTCCACATGGTCACTCTCCACATGGTCACTCTCCACACAGTCATTCTCCACACGGTCAATCTCCAAATGGTCAATCTCCACACGGTCACTCTCCACATGCTCAATCACCACAGGGTCACTCTCCACATGGACACTCTCCACAGGGTCACTCTCCACATGGTCACTCTCCACACGGTCACTCTCCACATGGTCAGTCTCCAAATGGTCACTCTCCACATGGTCACTCTCCACACGGTCACTCTCCACATGGTCACTCTCCAAATGGTCACACTCCACTTGGTCACTCCGCATATGGACACACTCCACATGGTCACTCTCCACATGGTCACTCTCCACACGGTCACTCTCCACACAGTCACTCTCCACATGGTCACTCTCCACACGGTCACTCTCCATACGGTCACTCTGCACATGGTCACTCTCCACATTGTCACTCTCCACACAGTCACACTCCACATGGTCACTCTCCACTTGATCACTCTCCACATGGTCACTCTCCACATGGTCAATCTCCACTCGATCACTCTCCACATGGTCACTCTCCACATGGTCACTCTCCACATGGTCAATCTCCACATTGTCACTCTCCACATGGTCATTCTCCACATGGCTACTCTCCACACAGTCAGTCTCCACTTGTTCACTCTCCACATGGTCACTCTCCACGCAGTCACTCTCCACACGGTCACACTCCACATGGTCAGTCTCCACAGCATCACTCTCCACCGGTCACACTCCACCATGGTCACTGACCACATGGTAACTCTCCACATGCTCAGTCTCCACACGTTCACTCTCCACACAGTCACTCTCCACATGGTCACACTTCACAAAGTCACTCTCCACTCAGTCACTCTCCACAAAGTCACTAACCACATTGTCACTCTCCACATGGTCATTACCACATGGTCACTCTCCACAAGGTCGCTCTCCACACGGTCAGTCTCCACATGGTCACTCTGCACACGGTCACTCACCACACAGTCACTCTCCACGTGGTCACTCTCCACACAGTCACTCTCCACATGGTCAATCTCCACATGGTCACTCTCCACATGGTCACTCTCCACACAGTCATTCTCCACACGGTCAATCTCCAAATGGTCAATCTCCACACGGTCACTCTCCACATGCTCAATCACCACAGGGTCACTCTCCACACGGACACTCTCCACAGGGTCACTCTCCACATGGTCACTCTCCACACGGTCACTCTCCACATGGTCAGTCTCCAAATGGTCACTCTCCACATGGTCACTCGCCACTCGATTACTCTCCACATGGTCACTCTCCAAATGGTCACACTCCACTTGGTCACTCCGCATATGGACACACTCCACATGGTCACTCTCCACATGGTCACTCTCCACACGGTCACTCTCCACACAGTCACTCTCCACATGGTCACTCTCCACACGGTCACTCTCCACACGGTCACTCTGCACATGGTCACTCTCCACATTGTCACTCTCCACACAGTCACACTCCACATGGTCACTCTCCACTTGATCACTCTCCACATGGTCACTCTCCACATGGTCACTCTCCACATGGTCAATCTCCACATTGTCACACTCCACATGGTCACTCTCCACTCGATCACTCTCCACATGGTCACTCTCCACATGGTCACTCTCCACATGGTCACTCTCCACATGGTCAATCTCCACTCGATCACTCTCCACATGGTCACTCTCCACATGGTCACTCTCCACATGGTCAATCTCCACATTGTCACTCTCCACATGGTCACTCTCCACTCGATCAGTCACCACATGGTCACTCTCCACATGGTCACTCTCCACTCGATCACTCTCCACATGGTCACTCTCCACATCGTCACTCTCCACTCAGTCACTCTCCACATGGTCACTCTCCACATGGTCAATCTCCACATTGTCACTCTCCACAAGGTCACTCTCCACATGGTCACTCTCCACAAGGTCAATCTCCAAATTGTCTCTCTCCACTCGGTCACTCTCCACATGGTCGCACTCCACACGGTCGTTCTCCACATAGTCACTCTCCACATGGCTACTCTCCACACAGTCAGTCTCCACTCGTTCACTCTCCACAAGGTCACTCTCCACTCGATCACTCTCCACATGGTCAATCTCCACATTGTCACTCTCCACATGGTCATTCTCCACATGGCTACTCTCCACACAGTCAGTCTCCACTCGTTCACTCTCCACAAGGTCACTCTCCACACGGTCAATCTCCATCTGTCACTCTCCAATCAGTCACTCTCCACACGGTCACTCTCCACATGGTCAAACTCCACACGGTCAATCTCCACATGGTCAATCACCATAAAGTCACTCTCCACATGGTCACTCTCCACATGGTCACTCTGCACACGGTCACTCGCCACACAGTCACTCTCCACATGGTCACTCTCCACACGGTCAATATCCACTTAGTCACTCTCCACATGGTCACTCTCCACATGGTCACTCTCCACACAGTCACTCTCCACATGGTCAATCTCCACATGGTCACTCTCCACATGGTCACTCTTCACACAGTCAATCTCCACACGGTCAATCTCCACATAGTCAATCTCCACACGGTCACTCTCCACATGCTCAATCACCACATGGTCACTCTCCACATGGTCACTCTCCACATGGTCACTCTCCACATGGTCACTCTCCACACGGTCACTCTCCACATGGTCAGTCTCCAAATGGTCACTCTCCACATGGTCACTCGCCACTCAATCACTCTCCACATGGTTACTCTCCAAATGGTCACACTCCACTTGGTCACTCTGCATATGGACACACTCCACATGGTCACTCTCCACATGGTCACTCTCCACATGGTCATTCTCCACACGGTCACTCTCCACATGGTCACTCTCCTCACAGTCACTCTCCACATGGTCACTCTCAACACAGTCACTCTCCACATGGTCACTCACCACTCGATCACTCTCCACATGGTCACTCTTCACATGGTCACTCTCCACATTGTCACTCTCCACAAGGTCACTCTCCACATGGTCACTCTCCACAAGGTCAATCTCCACTCAGTCACTCTCCACATGGTCACTCTCCACATAGGTCAATCTCCACATTGTCACTCTCCACAAGGTCACTCTCCACATGGTCACTCTCCACATGGTCAATCTCCACATTGTCACTCTCCACATGGTCGCACTCCACACAGGTCGTTCTACACATAGTCACTCTCCATATGATCACTCTCCACAAGGTCAATCTCCAAATTGTCACTCTCCACTCGATCACTCTCCACATGGTCATGCTCCACATGGTCATTCTCCACATGGCTACTCTCCACACAGTCAGTCTCCACTTGTTCACTCTCCACATGGTCACTCTCCACGCAGTCACTCTCCACACGGTCACACTCCACATGGTCAGTCTCCACAGGATCACTCTCCACACGGTCACACTCCACATGGTCACTGACCACATGATAACTCTCCACATGGTCAGTCTCCACACGTTCACTCTCCACACAGTCACTCTCCACAAGGTCACACTTCACAAAGTCACTCTCCACTCGGTCACTCTCCACAAAGTCACTAACCACATTGTCACTCTCCACATGGTCATTACCACATGGTCACTCTCCACAAGGTCGCTCTCCACATGGTCAGTCTCCACACAGTCACTCTTCACTCGGTAACTCTCCACATCGTCACTCTCCACATGGTCACTCTCCACACGGTCAATCTCCATCCGTCACTCTCCAATTGGTCACTCTCCACACGGTCACTCTCCACACGGTCAAACTCCACATGGTCAATCTCCACATGGTCAATCACCATAAGGTCACTCTCCACATGGTCACTCTCCACATGGTCACTCTGCACATGGTCACTCGCCACACAGTCACTCTCCACATGGTCACTCTCCACACGGTCACTATCCACTTAGTCACTCTCCACATGGTCACTCTCCACATGGTCACTCTCCACACAGTCACTCTCCACATGGTCAATCTCCACATGGTCACTCTCCACATGGTCACTCTCCACATGGTCACTCTCCACATGGTCACTCTCCACACGGTCACTCTCCACATGGTCAGTCTCCAAATGGTCACTCTCCACATGGTCACTCGCCACTCAATCACTCTCCACATGGTTACTCTCCAAATGGTCACACTCCACATGGTCACTCTTCACACAGTCAATCTCCACATGGTCACTCTCCACATGGTCACTCTCCACACAGTCACTCTCCACATGGTCAATTTCCACATGGTCACTCTCCACATGGTCACTCTTCACACAGTCAATCTCCACACGGTCAATCTCCACATAGTCACTCTCCACACGGTCACTCTCCACATGCTCAATCACCACATGGTCACTCTCCACATGGTCACTCTCCACATGGTCACTGTCCACACGGTCACTCTCCACATAGTCAGTCTCCAAATGGTCACTCTCCACATGGTCACTCGCCACTCAATCACACTCCACATGGTTACTCTCCAAATGGTCACACTCCACTTGGTCACTCTGCATATGGACACACTCCACATGGTCACTCTCCACATGGTCACTCTCCACATGGTCATTCTCCACACGGTCACTCTCCACATGGTCACTCTCCTCACAGTCACTCTCCACATGGTCACTCTCAACACAGTCACTCTCCACATGGTCACTCACCACTCGATCACTCTCTACATGGTCACTCTCCACATGGTCACTCTCCACATGGTCACTCTCCACTCGATCACTCTCCATATGGTCTCTCTCCACATGGTCACTCTCCACTCAGTCACTCTCCACATGGTCACTCTCCACACGGTCAATCTCCATCCGTCACTCTCCAATTGGTCACTCTCCACACGGTCACTCTCCACACGGTCAAGCTCCACACGGTCAATCTCCACATGGTCAATCACCATAAGGTCACTCTCCACATGGTCACTCTCCACATGGTCACTCTGCACATGGTCACTCGCCACACAGTCACTCTCCACATGGTCACTCTCCACACGGTCACTATCCACTTAGTCACTCTCCACATGGTCACTCTCCACATGGTCACTCTCCACACAGTCACTCTCCACGTGGTCAATCTCCACATGGTCACTCTCCACATGGTCACTCTCCACATGGTCACTCTCCACACGGTCACTCTCCACACGGTCACTCTCCACATGGTCAGTCTCCAAATGGTCACTCTCCACATGGTCACTCGCCACTCAATCACTCTCCACATGGTTACTCTCCAAATGGTCACACTCCACATGGTCACTCTTCACACAGTCAATCTCCACATGGTCACTCTCCACATGGTCACTCTCCACACAGTCACTCTCCACATGGTCAATTTCCACATGGTCACTCTCCACATGGTCACTCTTCACACAGTCAATCTCCACACGGTCAATCTCCACATAGTCACTCTCCACACGGTCACTCTCCACATGCTCAATCACCACATGGTCACTCTCCACATGGTCACTCTCCACATGGTCACTGTCCACACGGTCACTCTCCACATAGTCAGTCTCCAAATGGTCACTCTCCACATGGTCACTCGCCACTCAATCACACTCCACATGGTTACTCTCCAAATGGTCACACTCCACTTGGTCACTCTGCATATGGACACACTCCACATGGTCAGTCTCCACATGGTCACTCTCCACATGGTCATTCTCCACACGGTCACTCTCCACATGGTCACTCTCCTCACAGTCACTCTCCACATGGTCACTCTCAACACAGTCACTCTCCACATGGTCACTCACCACTCGATCACTCTCTACATGGTCACTCTCCACATGGTCACTGTCCACATGGTCATCTCCACTCGATCACTCTCCATATGGTCTCTCTCCACATGGTCACTCTCCACTCAGTCACTCTCCACAAGGTCACTCTCCACATGGTCACTCTCCACATGGTCGCACTCCACACGGTCGTTCTCCACATAGTCACTCTCCACAAGGTCACTCTCCACATGGTCACTCTCCACATGGTCATCTCCACTCGATCACTCTCCACATGGTCTCTCTCCACATGGTCACTCTCCACTCATTCACTCTCCACAAGGTCACTCTCCACATGGTCACTCTCCACATGGTCGCACTCCACAAGGTCACTCTCCACATGGTCATCTCCACTTGATCACTCTCCATAGGGTCACTCTCCACATGGTCACTCTCCACTCAGTCACTCTCCACATGGTCACTCTCCACATGGTCAATCTCCACATTTTCACTCTCCACAAGGTCACGCTCCACATGGTCACTCTCCACAAGGTCAATCTCCAAATTGTCTCTCTCCACTCGGTCACTCTCCACATGGTTGCACTCCACACGGTCGTTCTCCACATAGTCACTCTCCATATGATCACTCTCCACAAGGTCAATCTCCAAATTGTCACTCTCCACTCGATCAGTCTCCACATGATCACTCTCCACATGGTCATTCTCCACATGGCTACTCTCCACACAGTCAGTCTCCACTTGTTCACTCTCCACATGGTCACTCTCCACGCAGTCACTCTCCACACGGTCACTCTCCACATGGTCAGTCTCCACAGGATCACTCTCCACACGGTCACACTCCACATGGTCACTGACCACATGGTAACTCTCCACATGGTCAGTCTCCACACGTTCACTCACCACACAGCCACTCTCCACAAGGTCACACTTCACAAAGTCACTCTCCACTCGGTCACTCTCCACAAAGTCACTAACCACATTGTCACTCTCCACATGCTCAATCACCACAGGGTCACTCTCCACACGGTCACTCTCCACAGGGTCACTCTCCACATGGTCACTCTCCACACGGTTACTCACCACACAGTCACTCTCCACGTGGTCACTCTCCACACAGTCACTCTCCACATGGTCAATCTCCACATGGTCACTCTCCACATGGTCACTCTCCACACAGTCATTCTCCACACGGTCAATCTCCAAATGGTCAATCTCCACACGGTCACTCTCCACATGCTCAATCACCACAGGGTCACTCTCCACACGGACACTCTCCACAGGGTCACTCTCCACATGGTCACTCTCCACACGGTCACTCTCCACATGGTCAGTCCCCAAATGGTCACTCTCCACATGGTCACTCGCCACTCGATCACTCTCCACATGGTCACTCTCCAAATGGTCACACTCCACTTGGTCACTCCGCATATGGACACACTCCACATGGTCACTCTCCACATGGTCACTCTCCACACGGTCACTCTCCACACAGTCACTCTCCACATGGTCACTCTCCACATGGTCACTCTCCACACGGTCACTCTGCACATGGTCACTCTCCACATTGTCACTCTCCACACAGTCACACTCCACATGGTCACTCTCCACTTGATCACTCTCCACATGGTCACTCTCCACATGGTCACTCTCCACATGGTCAATCTCCACATTGTCACACTCCACATGGTCACTCTCCACTCGATCACTCTCCACATGGTCACTCTCCACATGGTCACTCTCCACATGGTCAATCTCCACATTGTCACACTCCACATGGTCACTCTCCACTCGATCACTCTCCACATGGTCACTCTCCACATGGTCACTCTCCACATGGTCACTCTCCACATGGTCAAGCTCCAAACGATCACTCTCCACATGGTCACTCTCCACAAGGTCACTCTCCACATGGTCATCTCCACTCGATCACTCTCCACATGGTCTCTCTCCACATGGTCACTCTCCACTCATTCACTCTCCACAAGGTCACTCTCCACATGGTCACTCTCCACATGGTCGCACTCCACAAGGTCACTCTCCACATGGTCATCTCCACTTGATCACTCTCCATAGGGTCACTCTCCACATGGTCACTCTCCACTCAGTCACTCTCCACATGGTCACTCTCCACATGGTCAATCTCCACATTTTCACTCTCCACAAGGTCACGCTCCACATGGTCACTCTCCACAAGGTCAATCTCCACATGGTCACTCTCCACATGGTCAATCTCCACATTTTCACTCTCCACAAGGTCACGCTCCACATGGTCACTCTCCACAAGGTCAATCTCCAAATTGTCTCTCTCCACTCGGTCACTCTCCACATGGTTGCACTCCACACGGTCGTTCTCCACATAGTCACTCTCCATATGATCACTCTCCACAAGGTCAATCTCCAAATTGTCACTCTCCACTCGATCAGTCTCCACATGATCACTCTCCACATGGTCATTCTCCACATGGCTACTCTCCACACAGTCAGTCTCCACTTGTTCACTCTCCACATGGTCACTCTCCACGCAGTCACTCTCCACACGGTCACTCTCCACATGGTCAGTCTCCACAGGATCACTCTCCACACGGTCACACTCCACATGGTCACTGACCACATGGTAACTCTCCACATGGTCAGTCTCCACACGTTCACTCTCCACACAGTCACTCTCCACAAGGTCACACTTCACAAAGTCACTCTCCACTCGGTCACTCTCCACAAAGTCACTAACCACATTGTCACTCTCCACATGCTCAATCACCACAGGGTCACTCTCCACATGGTCACGCTCGATTCGGTCACTCTCCAAATGGTCACTCTCCACATGGTCACTCTCCACACGGTCAATCTCCATCTGTCACTCTCCAATCGGTCACTCTCCACACGGTCACTCTCCACACGGACAAACTCCACACGGTCACTCTCCACATGGTCACTCTCCACATGGTCACTCTGCACACGGTCACTCACCACACAGTCACTCTCCACGTGGTCACTCTCCACACAGTCACTCTCCACATGGTCAATCTCCACATGGTCACTCTCCACATGGTCACTCTCCACACAGTCAATCTCCACATGGTCAATCTCCAAATGGTCAATCTCCACACGGTCACTCTCCACATGCTCAATCACCACAGGGTCACTCTCCACACGGTCACTCTCCACAGGGTCACTCTCCACATGGTCACTCTCCACACGGTCACTCACCACACAGTCACTCTCCACGTGGTCACTCTCCACATGGTCACTCTCCACATGGTCAATCTCCACATGGTCACTCTCCCACATGGTCACTCTCCACACAGTCATTCCCACACGGTCAATCTCCAAATGGTCAATCTCCACACGGTCACTCTCCACATGCTCAATCACCACAGGGTCACTCTCCACATGGACACTCTCCACAGGGTCACTCTCCACATGGTCACTCTCCACACGGTCACTCTCCACATGGTCAGTCTCCAAATGTCACTCTCCACATGGTCACTCTCCACACGGTCCACTCTCCACATGGTCACTCTCCAAATGGTCACACTCCACTTGGTCACTCCGCATATGGACACACTCCACATGGTCACTCTCCACATGGTCACTCTCCACACGGTCACTCTCCACACAGTCACTCTCCACATGGTCACTCTCCACACGGTCCACTCTCCATACGGTCACTCTGCACATGGTCACTCTCCACATTGTCACTCTCCACACAGTCACACTCCACATGGTCACTCTCTACTTGATCACTCTCCACATGGTCACTCTCCACATGGTCAATCTCCACTCGATCACTCTCCACATGGTCACTCTCCACATGGTCACTCTCCACATGGTCAATCTCCACATTGTCACTCTCCACATGGTCATTCTCCACATGGCTACTCTCCACACAGTCAGTCTCCACTTGTTCACTCTCCACATGGTCACTCTCCACGTGGTCATTACCACATGGTCACTCTCCACATGGTCAATCTCCACTCGATCACTCTCCACATGGTCACTCTCCACATGGTCACTCTCCACATGGTCAATCTCCACATTGTCACTAACCACATTGTCACTCTCCACATGGTCATTACCACATGGTCACTCTCCAAATGGTCACACTCCACTTGGTCACTCCGCATATGGACACACTCCACATGGTCACTCTCCACATGGTCACTCTCCACATGGTCACTCTCCACACAGTCACTCTCCACATGGTCACTCTCCACACGGTCACTCTCCATACGGTCACTCTCCACATGGTCACTCTCCACATTGTCACTCTCCACACAGTCACTCTCCACATGGTCACTCTCCACTTGGTCACTCTCCACATGGTCACTCTCCACATGGTCAATCTCCACTCGATCACTCTCCACATGGTCACTCTCCACATGGTCACTCTCCACATGGTCAATCTCCACATTGTCACTCTCCACATGGTCATTCTCCACATGGTACTCTCCACACAGTCAGTCTCCACTTGTTCACTCTCCACATGGTCACTCTCCACGCAGTCACTCTCCACACGGTCACACTCCACATGGTCAGTCTCCACAGGATCACTCTCCACACGGTCACACTCCACATGGTCACTGACCACATGGTAACTCTCCACATGGTCAGTCTCCACACGTCACTCTCCACACAGTCACTCTCCACAAGGTCACACTTCACAAAGTCACTCTCCACTCGGTCACTCTCCACAAAGTCACTAACCACATTGTCACTCTCCACATGGTCATTACCACATGGTCACTCTCCACAAGGTCACTCTCCACATGGTCACTCTCCACATGGTCACTCTCCACACGGTACTCACCACACAGTCACTCTCCACGTGGTCACTCTCCACACAGTCACTCTCCACATGGTCAATCTCCACATGGTCACTCTCCACATGGTCACTCTCCACACAGTCATTCTCCACACGGTCAATCTCCAAATGGTCAATCTCCACACGGTCACTCTCCACATGCTCAATCACCACAGGGTCACTCTCCACATGGACACTCTCCACAGGTCACTCTCCACATGGTCACTCTCCACACGGTCACTCTCCACATGGTCAGTCTCCAAATGGTCACTCTCCACATGGTCACTCGCCACTCGATCACTCTCCACATGGTCACTCTCCAAATGGTCACACTCCACTTGGTCACTCCGCATATGGACACACTCCACATGGTCACTCTCCACATGGTCACTCTCCACACGGTCACTCTCCACACAGTCACTCTCCACATGGTCACTCTCCACACGGTCACTCTCCACACGGTCACTCTGCACATGGTCACTCTCCACATTGTCACTCTCCACACAGTCACACTCCACATGGTCACTCTCCACTTGATCACTCTCCACATGGTCACTCTCCACATGGTCACTCTCCACATGGTCAATCTCCACATTGTCACACTCCACATGGTCACTCTCCACTCGATCACTCTCCACATGGTCACTCTCCACATGGTCACTCTCCACATGGTCACTCTCCACATGGTCAATCTCCACTCGATCACTCTCCACATGGTCACTCTCCACATGGTCACTCTCCACATGGTCAATCTCCACATTGTCACTCTCCACATGGTCACTCTCCACTCGATCAGTCACCACATGGTCACTCTCCACATGGTCACTCTCCACTCGATCACTCTCCACATGGTCACTCTCCACATCGTCACTCTCCACTCAGTCACTCTCCACATGGTCACTCTCCACATGGTCAATCTCCACATTGTCACTCTCCACAAGGTCACTCTCCACATGGTCACTCTCCACAAGGTCAATCTCCAACTTGTCTCTCTCCACTCGGTCACTCTCCACATGGTCGCACTCCACACGGTCGTTCTCCACATAGTCACTCTCCACATGGCACTCTCCACACAGTCACTCTCCACTCGTTCACTCTCCACAAGGTCACTCTCCACTCGATCACTCTCCACATGGTCAATCTCCACATTGTCACTCTCCACATGGTCATTCTCCACATGGCTACTCTCCACACAGTCAGTCTCCACTCGTTCACTCTCCACAAGGTCACTCTCCACACGGTCAATCTCCATCCGTCACTCTCCAATCAGTCACTCTCCACACGGTCACTCTCCACATGGTCAAACTCCACACGGTCAATCTCCACATGGTCAATCACATAAAGTCACTCTCCACATGGTCACTCTCCACATGGTCACTCTGCACACGGTCACTCGCCACACAGTCACTCTCCACATGGTCACTCTCCACACGGTCAATATCCACTTAGTCACTCTCCACATGGTCACTCTCCACATGGTCACTCTCCACACAGTCGCTCTCCACATGCTCAATCTCCACATGGTCACTCTCCACATGGTCACTCTTCACATAGTCAATCTCCACACGGTCAATCTCCACATAGTCAATCTCCACACGCTCACTCTCCACATGCTCAATCACCACATGGTCACTCTCCACATGGTCACTCTCCACATGGTCACTCTCCACATGGTCACTCTCCACACGGTCACTCTCCACATGGCCAGTCTCCAAATGGTCACTCTCCACATGGTCACTCGCCACTCAAGCACTCTCCACATGGTTACTCTCCAAATGGTCACACTCCACTTGGTCACTCTGCATATGGACACACTCCACATGGTCACTCTCCACATGGTCACTCTCCACATGGTCATTCTCCACATGGTCACTCTCCACATGGTCACTCTCCTCACAGTCACTCTCCACATGGTCACTCTCAACACAGTCACTCTCCACATGGTCACTCACCACTCAATCACTCTCCACATGGTCACTCTTCACATTGTCACTCTCCACAAGGTCACTCTCCACATGGTCACTCTCCACAAGGTCAATCTCCACTCAGTCACTCTCCACATTGTCACTCTCCACAAGGTCACTCTCCACATGGTCACTCTCCACATGGTCAATCTCCACATTGTCACTCTCCACATGGTCGCACTCCACACGGTCGTTCTACACATAGTCACTCTCCATATGATCACTCTCCACAAGGTCAATCTCCAAATTGTCACTCTCCACTCGATCACTCTCCACATGGTCATGCTCCACATGGTCATTCTCCACATGGCTACTCTCCACACAGTCAGTCTCCACTTGTTCACTCTCCACATGGTCACTCTCACGCAGTCACTATCCACACGGTCACACTCCACATGGTCAGTCTCCACAGGATCACTCTCCACACGGTCACACTCCACATGGTCACTGACACATGATAACTCTCCACATGGTCAGTCTCCACACGTTCACTCTCCACACAGTCACTCTCCACAAGGTCACACTTCACAAAGTCACTCTCCACTCGGTCACTCTCCACAAAGTCACTAACCACATTGTCACTCTCCACATGGTCATTACCACATGGTCACTCTCCACAAGGTCGCTCTCCACATGGTCAGTCTCCACACAGTCACTCTTCACTCGGTAACTCTCCACATCGTCACTCTCCACATGGTCACTCTCCACACGGTCAATCTCCATCCGTCACTCTCCAATTGGTCACTCTCCACACGGTCACTCTCCACACGGTCAAACTCCACATGGTCAATCTCCACATGGTCAATCACCATAAGGTCACTCTCCACATGGTCACTCTCCACATGGTCACTCTGCACATGGTCACTCGCCACACAGTCACTCTCCACATGGTCACTCTCCACACGGTCACTATCCACTTAGTCACTCTCCACATGGTCACTCTCCACATGGTCACTCTCCACACAGTCACTCTCCACATGGTCAATCTCCACATGGTCACTCTCCACATGGTCACTCTCCACATGGTCACTCTCCACATGGTCACTCTCCACACGGTCACTCTCCACATGGTCAGTCTCCAAATGGTCACTCTCCACATGGTCACTCGCCACTCAATCACTCTCCACATGGTTACTCTCCAAATGGTCACACTCCACATGGTCACTCTTCACACAGTCAATCTCCACATGGTCACTCTCCACATGGTCACTCTCCACACAGTCACTCTCCACATGGTCAATTTCCACATGGTCACTCTCCACATGGTCACTCTTCACACAGTCAATCTCCACACGGTCAATCTCCACATAGTCACTCTCCACACGGTCACTCTCCACATGCTCAATCACCACATGGTCACTCTCCACATGGTCACTCTCCACATGGTCACTGTCCACACGGTCACTCTCCACATAGTCAGTCTCCAAATGGTCACTCTCCACATGGTCACTCGCCACTCAATCACACTCCACATGGTTACTCTCCAAATGGTCACACTCCACTTGGTCACTCTGCATATGGACACACTCCACATGGTCACTCTCCACATGGTCACTCTCCACATGGTCATTCTCCACACGGTCACTCTCCACATGGTCACTCTCCTCACAGTCACTCTCCACATGGTCACTCTCAACACAGTCACTCTCCACATGGTCACTCACCACTCGATCACTCTCTACATGGTCACTCTCCACATGGTCACTGTCCACATGGTCATCTCCACTCGATCACTCTCCATATGGTCTCTCTCCACATGGTCACTCTCCACTCAGTCACTCTCCACATGGTCACTCTCCACACGGTCAATCTCCATCCGTCACTCTCCAATTGGTCACTCTCCACACGGTCACTCTCCACACGGTCAAGCTCCACACGGTCAATCTCCACATGGTCAATCACCATAAGGTCACTCTCCACATGGTCACTCTCCACATGGTCACTCTGCACATGGTCACTCGCCACACAGTCACTCTCCACATGGTCACTCTCCACACGGTCACTATCCACTTAGTCACTCTCCACATGGTCACTCTCCACATGGTCACTCTCCACTCAGTCACTCTCCACATGGTCAATCTCCACATGGTCACTCTCCACATGGTCACTCTCCACATGGTCACTCTCCACACGGTCACTCTCCACACGGTCACTCTCCACATGGTCAGTCTCCAAATGGTCACTCTCCACATGGTCACTCGCCACTCAATCACTCTCCACATGGTTACTCTCCAAATGGTCACACTCCACATGGTCACTCTTCACACAGTCAATCTCCACATGGTCACTCTCCACATGGTCACTCTCCACACAGTCACTCTCCACATGGTCAATTTCCACATGGTCACTCTCCACATGGTCACTCTTCACACAGTCAATCTCCACACGGTCAATCTCCACATAGTCACTCTCCACACGGTCACTCTCCACATGCTCAATCACCACATGGTCACTCTCCACATGGTCACTCTCCACATGGTCACTGTCCACACGGTCACTCTCCACATAGTCAGTCTCCAAATGGTCACTCTCCACATGGTCACTCGCCACTCAATCACACTCCACATGGTTACTCTCCAAATGGTCACACTCCACTTGGTCACTCTGCATATGGACACACTCCACATGGTCAGTCTCCACATGGTCACTCTCCACATGGTCATTCTCCACACGGTCACTCTCCACATGGTCACTCTCCTCACAGTCACTCTCCACATGGTCACTCTCAACACAGTCACTCTCCACATGGTCACTCACCACTCGATCACTCTCTACATGGTCACTCTCCACATGGTCACTGTCCACATGGTCATCTCCACTCGATCACTCTCCATATGGTCTCTCTCCACATGGTCACTCTCCACTCAGTCACTCTCCACAAGGTCACTCTCCACATGGTCACTCTCCACATGGTCGCACTCCACACGGTCGTTCTCCACATAGTCACTCTCCACAAGGTCACTCTCCACATGGTCACTCTCCACATGGTCATCTCCACTCGATCACTCTCCATATGGTCTCTCTCCACATGGTCACTCTCCACTCATTCACTCTCCACAAGGTCACTCTCCACATGGTCACTCTCCACATGGTCGCACTCCACAAGGTCACTCTCCACATGGTCATCTCCACTCGATCACTCTCCATAGGGTCACTCTCCACATGGTCACTCTCCACTCAGTCACTCTCCACATGGTCACTCTCCACATGGTCAATCTCCACATTGTCACTCTCCACAAGGTCACGCTCCACATGGTCACTCTCCACAAGGTCAATCTCCAAATTGTCTCTCTCCACTCGGTCACTCTCCACATGGTCGCACTCCACACGGTCGTTCTCCACATAGTCACTCTCCATATGATCACTCTCCACAAGGTCAATCTCCAAATTGTCACTCTCCACTCGATCAGTCTCCACATGATCACTCTCCACATGGTCATTCTCCACATGGCTACTCTCCACACAGTCAGTCTCCACTTGTTCACTCTCCACATGGTCACTCTCCACGCAGTCACTCTCCACACGGTCACTCTCCACATGGTCAGTCTCCACAGGATCACTCTCCACACGGTCACACTCCACATGGTCACTGACCACATGGTAACTCTCCACATGGTCAGTCTCCACACGTTCACTCACCACACAGCCACTCTCCACAAGGTCACACTTCACAAAGTCACTCTCCACTCGGTCACTCTCCACAAAGTCACTAACCACATTGTCACTCTCCACATGCTCAATCACCACAGGGTCACTCTCCACACGGTCACTCTCCACAGGGTCACTCTCCACATGGTCACTCTCCACACGGTTACTCACCACACAGTCACTCTCCACGTGGTCACTCTCCACACAGTCACTCTCCACATGGTCAATCTCCACATGGTCACTCTCCACATGGTCACTCTCCACACAGTCATTCTCCACACGGTCAATCTCCAAATGGTCAATCTCCACACGGTCACTCTCCACATGCTCAATCACCACAGGGTCACTCTCCACACGGACACTCTCCACAGGGTCACTCTCCACATGGTCACTCTCCACACGGTCACTCTCCACATGGTCAGTCCCCAAATGGTCACTCTCCACATGGTCACTCGCCACTCGATCACTCTCCACATGGTCACTCTCCAAATGGTCACACTCCACTTGGTCACTCCGCATATGGACACACTCCACATGGTCACTCTCCACATGGTCACTCTCCACACGGTCACTCTCCACACAGTCACTCTCCACATGGTCACTCTCCACATGGTCACTCTCCACACGGTCACTCTGCACATGGTCACTCTCCACATTGTCACTCTCCACACAGTCACACTCCACATGGTCACTCTCCACTTGATCACTCTCCACATGGTCACTCTCCACATGGTCACTCTCCACATGGTCAATCTCCACATTGTCACACTCCACATGGTCACTCTCCACTCGATCACTCTCCACATGGTCACTCTCCACATGGTCACTCTCCACATGGTCACTCTCCACATGGTCAATCTCCACTCGATCACTCTCCACATGGTCACTCTCCACATGGTCATTCTCCACATGGTCATCTCTCACATTGTCACTCTCCACATGGTCACTCTCCACTCGCTCAGTCTCCACATGGTCACTCTCCACATGGTCACTCTCCACTCGATCACTCTCCACATGTCACTCTCCACATCGTCACTCTCCACTCAGTCACTCTCCACATGGTCACTCTTCCACATGCTCAATCTCACATTGTCTCTCTCGCACTCGGTCACTCTCCACATGGTCGCACTCCACACGGTCGTTCTCTCACATAGTCCTCTCTCCATAAGATTACTCTCCACAAGTCAATCTCCAAATGGTCACTCTCCACTCGATCACTCTCCACATGGTCCAATTTCCACATGTCACTCTCCACATGGTCATTTCTCCACATGGCTACTCTCCACACAGTCAGTCTCCACTCGGTCACTCTCCACATGGTCACTCTCCACACTGTCAATCTCCACATGGTCAATCTCCATAAGGTCACTCTCCACATGGTCACTCTCCACATGGTCACTCTCCACACGGTCACTCTCCACACAGTCACTCTCCACATGGTCACTCTCCACACGGTCAATCTCCACTTAGTCACTCTCCATGGTCACTCTCCACATGGTCACTCTCCACACAGTCACTCTCCACATGGTCAATCTCCACATGGTCACTCTCCACATGGTCACTCTTCACAAAGTCAATCTCCACACGGTCACTCTCCACATAGTCAATCTCCACACAGTCACTCTCCACATGGTCAATCACCACATGGTCACTCTCCACATGGTCACTCTCCACATGGTCACTCTCCACATGGTCACTCTCCACACGGTCACTCTCCACATGGTCAGTCTCCACATGGTCACTCTCCACATGGTCACTCGCCACTCAAGCACTCTCCACATGGTCACTCTCCAAATGGTCACACTCCACTTGGTCACTCTCCACATGGTCACACTCCACATGGTCACTCTCCACATGGTCACTCTCCACATGGTCATTCTCCACATGGTCACTCTCCACATGGTCACTCTCCTCACAGTCACTCTCCACATGGTCACTCTCAACACAATCACTCTCCACATGGTCAATCTCCACATGGTCACTCTCCACATGGTCACTCTCCACACAGTCAATCTCCACACGGTCAATCTCCAAATGGTCAATCTCCACACGGTCACTCTCCACATGCTCAATCACCACAGGGTCACTCTCCACACGGTCACTCTCCACAGGGTCACTCTCCACATGGTCACTCTCCACACGGTTACTCACCACACAGTCACTCTCCACGTGGTCACTCTCCACACAGTCACTCTCCACATGGTCAATCTCCACATGGTCACTCTCCACATGGTCACTCTCCACACAGTCATTCTCCACACGGTCAATCTCCAAATGGTCAATCTCCACACGGTCACTCTCCACATGCTCAATCACCACAGGGTCACTCTCCACATGGACACTCTCCACAGGTTCACTCTCCACATGGTCACTCTCCACACGGTCACTCTCCACATGGTCAGTCTCCAAATGGTCACTCTCCACATGGTCACTCGCCACTCGATCACTCTCCACATGGTCACTCTCCAAATGGTCACACTCCACTTGGTCACTCCGCATATGGACACACTCCACATGGTCACTCTCCACATGGTCACTCTCCACACGGTCACTCTCCACACAGTCACTCTCCACATGGTCACTCTCCACACGGTCACTCTCCACACGGTCACTCTGCACATGGTCACTCTCCACATTGTCACTCTCCACACAGTCACACTCCACATGGTCACTCTCCACTTGATCACTCTCCACATGGTCACTCTCCACATGGTCAATCTCCACATTGTCACACTCCACATGGTCACTCTCCACTCGATCACTCTCCACATGGTCACTCTCCACATGGTCACTCTCCACATGGTCACTCTCCAC